>JARHVA010000091.1:6620000-7157500 GCA_037957365.1 Torreya grandis
GATGTTGGATGAGGTTATATTCCTTACTAGTTATTGGCTTTCTGCAAACGTAACATTTCAAGCTTTTTCTTATTTTGTTCCATACTTAGTTTATGGAATATCTAAAGTGGATGTTGGCCATTTAAGTTCCTTTATCTCTGCTTATACTAGCCTTGTTCAAGCTATGCTCTTTTATTTTCGGCAATGGAAAAGTAGTGAAGGGCCACTAATGGAGGCCCCAATCAATTTGAAGAGGGTTACAATAGTCCTTTGAGCCATGCTTTCTCAACTTAGCATCCTGAATATAACTTTAGACATCATGATACACTATTCTAGTTATGTTGCTAAATAAATAATATGTTACACATAAAAATGCTTGGGATAATATGTAATGAGTGTGCTAGAGAATTTATGGTTTGAGAAAATAAGCTAAAGTTGAAAAAATACAGATTGTCAAAAGATTGGAGCAGTAATACTTCCATGTGATCAAACATTATCTAAAATGTTCTAGATGTTGTATGAGGTTATATACCTTACTAGTTATTGGCTTTCTGCAAACCTAATATTTCAAGCTTTTTCTTATTTTGCTCCATACGTAGGTTATGGAAGATCTAAAGTGGATGTTAGCCATTTAAGTTCCTTTATCTCTGCTTATACTAGCCTTGTTCAAGCTATGCTCTTTTATTTTCGGCAATGGAAAAGTAGTGAAGGGCCACTAATGGAGGCCCCAATCATTTTGAAGAGGGTTACAATAGTCCTTTGAGCCATGCTTTCTCAACTTAGCGTCCTAAATATAACTTTACACATCATGATACACTATTCTAGTTATGTTGCTAAATAAAGAATATGTTATACATAAAAATGCTTGGGATAATATGTAATGAGTGTGCTAGAGAAGTTATGGTTTGAGAAAATAAGCTAAATTTGAAAAAATATAGATTGTCAAAAGATTGGAGCAGTAATACTTCCATGTGATCAAGCATTATCTAAAATGTTCTAGATGTTGTATGAGGTTATATAGCTTACTAGTTATTGGTTTTCTACAAACCTAACATTTCAAGCTTTTTCTTATTTTGCTCCATACTTAGTTTACGGAAGATCTAAAGTGGATGTTGGCCATTTAAGTTCCTTTATCTCTGCTTATACTACCTTGTTCAAGCTATGCTCTTTTATTTTCAGTTACTCCAAGAGGGACATTTTGGCAATGGCTTATAGACCCATTAATACTTTTCAATGGTAATGCAACACCATAAATATTTGGGATCTTACTTGTTAATATGAATGAAACTATTTTGACCTTATCACAAGAAAGACATTGCAAACAACTTAAATGTACACATACTTTCACTAAAAAGCAGGGTAAATGCATGTACAATAAGGCAATATTTATTAGCACTAAGTGATAATGATGCATCGAGCAATGGCCTTGAATTCTTCCTCCTATTGTTTGGTATTGGCAATGTAGTAATAGTAGTTGAGCTAGTGTTTGGTATTGGCCATGTAATAACAAAAGGATTGTTCATCACTCCATTTGCAACCCTGTACATTATAGTGAGGGATGTATAATAATATACAAAAATAAATATGCTGAAGAAATAGAGAGTGTTGAGGTTGCATTGGCACTGGGTAGTAACATTCCTCTAGAGTGGTACACATGCATAATATCTTGCATGTCAAATAAGATATCATCTATTCTAGCCTTTTCCGAGCCTAAAGCTATCCTCTGCTTTTTCAAACTTATATAGTCATCAAGTATGTCCAGTAAACTAAGCATACTTTTAGGGGCCTAAAAATGACATAAATGCAGAAGTTAAGATCAAATTTAAAATAAAATAACATGAAAAAACCATTTATTTTTGTGCTCAGTGTAGAGGGAGAGGGAGAGGGTCCCTTTCTAGGGTGTGTTGTCATGAGCAGTGATGTGACTTTGGCTTTGAAATGGACAATTGTGTTGTTATACCCATTTTCTACAAGATATCTCTTTATGATGAATGCCACTTGAATTGTTGTTAAATTCTCACTCCCCAATCCCAACTTCTTATGGTCCATCTCTAATGCCCAACACCCATAGAGAGAGAAGAGTCCCCTAATTAATACATATGAGTGTTGGAGGGAAGATCTAAAATAAAACCAAAATTTAATTTTTTTTAGATAATTGTAAACTATAATTGGTGCCAACCATGTTACATATTTTCGTATAAGCGCCTTCAAAACATGGAGTGGAGGGAGAATCATCCCCATCATTTAAAATTCTTATTGGGTTCAAACTTCAAAATTATATACATGATGTCGTGGAAGATCAAACCTTTCAAAATTCCAATCCCAAATACATGACAACTGTGAGCAACCAAAACTATTTGATGACTATTTAATGAAAAAGCCCTTCTTTTGACATTTATTAAAAAAAATATTACTTCAACTATGAATTTAAATTATGACATTTGCTTTTTTTTTTACAAGTGATTTTTGAATTGTACTTCTGAGATGGGTGCGAACCCCTTGGACGAATTGTGACAGGGATAATTTTGATTATTGATATGCCCATATAATCTTTACAAAATTTCCATGTTAAAAAAGCTTAAATACATTTACATCGCTATCAAATTCAACCAAGTTTCATTTTCTAAATTTAAAAAATAAAAATAAAATCCTTGATGTTCGCACATGGAATCAGTATGCTAGAAGATACATTTGAGGGCTACATCATTATCATATCTTAAGTGTGATGAAAGTGAGAAAATAGACTTCTTTGTTCGTGTCTCATAATCAACGAAGTAACCACCTCTAAACAAACGAAAAAAGAATAAAAATCTATTTATATCTGCTTTCGGATCATGAAACTATGTTTCAAACCTAATCCTTCATCTCTACTCAAATGTTTAGTAATGTATCACTTGATGTTTCTAATAATGATTCTTCATTCCAATTATTTTTTTAATTTTCAATGTAGACCGAGCATTTAGTTTTTTCAAGGAGATTTATTTAAAATTGTTAATTTAATTTTGAATAAAGTGATTAAATAAAATTAGACTATTTATAAACTACAATAAGTGATAAAATAGTTTCTTCAACAAAATGATGTGAAATTAGACTGATTTTAAACTGCGATTCGATAAAATAGTTTCTTACAAAAAAGAATTATGTGAAGGAAACTTATAGTTCCTTATTTTTCTTACCCTCTCAAATTTTTTAAAAAAAAAAATCTAGCTCTTCAATCTTAAGAAAGGTTTTTAATTTTTTTTTTAATTTAAATTATTATTATCATTTTTTGTAAAGTCACATGTTCATTGAAAATAGGTTTACTTTTTTTATGAAATTTATGCTTTAGTTTTTCGTACATTTACTCTTATAACAATGTAGGTAAGAAGTCCCATAACTAAAAAATATCAAGTAGCATTCGTGGGCTTTGAACTTTCATTTAAACATCTAAGTTGTGTCTTATGGAGAGGAACAATGTATGTTACTTTAAATGTGAGAGTGATATAGTGTAGATACCTAAAAATGGTTCACAAGAGTTATTTAGTTATTATGATTTTATGATGTTTATGTACTTGTCAATTACTGGTCCAAATTAAGTGTTATTAGTATGTTTCTTGACTTTTGATATTTTATAACCCTTCTCTTAACTCCCACCAACTGTCATATTCTCTCTACATTAATTTTTTGTCATTTTGAGCACTTGTACGGAACATGCACTAACGATCCATACATGTTAGAAACGTTAGTGTATGGTCTTGGGAAACTTGTGTGCCCCCTTGTGGCTAAAGTACTCACTTTTTGTGTCCTACCCTTTTCATCTTATGATTGTTTAATGTTAAGATGTTTGATGTTAGGTTTTGCTCCAATAGGTCCCTGATTTAAATTCAAATTCTCTATAAATACACAAACATTATAGTTCATTTACAATTTAAAAACTAGGTAATTATTTTTATTCTTCACATGTTCATCTATTGAGGACATATAAACATTCTAGAGAAAATTAAATAATTACTATAATATTCATTGAAATACATAAGTTCGCATTAGACACGTTAATTTACATGTTACTGATCATTGAGGTTTATTATTTTTTATATTGTTACTATCTAAGGGCTTAAAAAAATATCAAGATCATTTGACTATTCGCTAGTTTAACACAAACCCCAAAGTATGTATTATTTTCCTTAAATTTTCAAACATTAATGTATTATTTTCCTTAAATTTTCAAATATTAATACATAATTACCTCACTAGAAAAAGAACTTTGTGTAAAACATTAAATTCATAATTATAATTAGAAAGCAAACAATAAAACTCTCTATTCTAAACTTACATGGAACTTCAAATTGAGCCTTAACAAAAAGAAAACAAATGCAATTCACCTTCACCTCACCAAACAAGTGAAGATCTTCTCCTTTGATGGATTGATTGTGATCTTGATATATGGTTTCTCAATTCAAATCTACAATGTAAGAGAAATTCAACATCACTTCCTTGGATGATGTTGATTCTCAAGATGGTACTCGATAAAAAATTTGATAGCTTGATGATTGATTTTTGAACATGGAGAAAGCATGTCAATTTATATATTTCTCGCATGGAAAATAAATGGTCAGATTTATTTTGTAAATATTAAATAATTCTAATTTTAAATGGTTGGATTTGACTTCTCATCCAACTGGAGAAGACCGATTCCTCAAATGGTAAAGAAATGTGGGGAAAGTTAGTTGATAGTTGAAAGAATCTTAGGAATGAGTCAAGGTAGTTGAATGACTCATCATGGTAGTTGAATGTTTCAAGGAGTTGGTTGGATGAATCAACACTTGGTTGAGAGAATTAGAGAAATGGTTGGGTAACTCAACCTCTTGGTGGAGAGAATTGAGGATGTAATTTAGTGATTTGGAAATTATAATTATTAATTAGTTTTATGGAATTATGTGTGCATGATTAATTATAAATAAACTATTTAATTAAGATTAATTAACTACTTAAATTTGGGAGGGAAAATAATATTAATGAACTAAGGATAAAATCTAAAATTCAAATGGTAAGTTAATAAAGAATAGGGGTGATTATGTTGATATTTAGTGAAGTCGATTATGACACTAAATGTGATAAAATTTAGGTGTCTATATTTTTATGTCTTTGAAATGGTGTTGCAACTAGAAAAAAACACGCATTTTTTAAAGATCAATGAAAAGTAGAGTGGAAATAGATATGATAAGATGCCCTGAGTGGCTTGAGCAAGCGACTGGGTTAGTAGATACCCCTCGAGAGTTTATGTGAGGAGAAAAGATGAAAACACATGATCGAAATGAATAAATGATGAAAAAGGATTTGAGTGAATAGACATAAAAATTATGTGTAATGTCATGATAAACAAAGTTATCATTTGTTATAAAATGTTTGCATGTTATTATGCATGTGTTTAAAATGATTTGCCCAAGTGGATAGTTGCACATGAGCAAGTTTTAGAAATAATACTTCCCTTTGCCTCATGCAAATAGTTGTATGGAAGCAGATGTGGGAAAAATATATCCTATTAATAAACTATGAGCTGTTAGGACAGAAATATATATTTTAATGATTTTTTATTAATTAACTTGATTGATTTGCAATTATAAAATAAATAATATTATTAAATCCAATTAATTGGATTTGTAATGGATAATAAAAGGGTTTTATAGGCTTGTGAAATAAGCTAAAAATCAATGAAAGGATTGGTTGGGGTGAAAAATGTGGTTGTGGTGGGTAAATAAATAGGGGGTAGGGTAAATAAATGAAGAGGAGTTGAAATAGATAGAATGTGCTTAATGGATAGGAAGATGATGATGGATATGGATATATATGATGGTATGGATGAAGGCGATTAAACCATGGATGATATTAACCCTCTTGTGCTAATGCTTACACACTTTAATTGGATTTGATGTGCCCCAGGCAACGTTATATGAGAGGAATGGATGAGAAATGATATATCCTAAGAAAAGTTGCATGTTTTACTTTACCTCAAACAACAATATATGTAAGGAGGTAGATTTGGGACCGATATATCTCGTTGAAAAGATATGAGATTAGATTGGATGGTTAGTTTGATTTAATTAATTTATGCAAAGTATAACTCAAGAAGTTAACAAACTGCACGAATTAATAATGATTGATCATGTGATTGGATAACATGGATTTGATAGGTTGTTTGGTAGATATAGGTGATTATCTATTGTATGGCTTAACATTCCTATTGTATTATTGATGAAGCACACTTAGTTGTTTAGAGATTTAGTTATGGATAATTGAAATGAATGTTAAGTTGGAGAGTTAGTATTGGAATGAATTGATTTATGCTATGGATGTGATGTATGTTGAAGGATAATGTAATGATGTGGATGGGATAATAGTTGTTTAGTATTGTGTGTATTTCCAACATGGTTTGAGCAAACTTATTTTTATGTTGCTTTTGACAATATGCACCAATGATATGAAATACCATGGTGACGTATCGTAATAACACATAAGAATTAACACATATATATGTGCATGATGTATTGCACCATAATATGGATAAATCATGATAACACTATTGTAATGCACAAAATGTCTTGACTCAAAGAAAAAAATAAAAAAATATATCAAACAATTTAAAAAAAAAAAAAAAAAACACAATAATAAGCCAACAAACAAAAAGAGTAAGTAAGCAAACAAACAGATAAAATATAGAGATAAAAAGTGAGCAAACAAACACATAAAAGTAAGTAAGCAAACAAACAAATAAAATATACAAATAAAAAGTGAGCATACAAACACACAAAAGTAAGCAAACAATTTTTTTGTTTTTGACTTTTGCTAAGTTAAAAACCCTTTGTGATTTAGACGTGCTAATAATGATATAGAAAGCCTTGTTTTTTCCCCAAGCAAGGATATATGCCAAGGGCCGAGAAGGATATAATGATCTACTTGTGGTATGATAAGGGATTCTAACTAAACTAAGGACAAATTATTTTAAAAAAAATTAATATTTTTTTATGTTTTTAACTTGTTTTGTATGTTTTTGGATTTTTGGAGAGTTTTGGGCTAACAACTTGACTATGTACATAAGGAAAAACAATTCTAGAATTAAGAATGTGGATGATGGGGGATTATTATGGATAGGAGGAACATATGTCCAATGATTGCATGAAGTGGAAGTCATGTGCCCAAGCTTCATAAAACCATACTAGTAGGTGATAATGTAACCATGCATGTATGGGTGTGGGCGTACCAAGAATTTTCTGAAACATGGGTCAAAACTTCATTCATTAATATCTCAAGGATAAAACTAGATGGTATTTGGGTGATTTCATAAGGCTAAAATGACATTAGTGAGATGGGGTTTGTACAAATGGATAAATGAATTATGGGATGATATGAATGGAGTATGCTCCTAATTAAAAATGGATATTTACAAACAATATAAGTTATACATGGCACCAAAAATTATTTCTCACCATGGTACTTGCCCAAAGTACCATAATAATGGTTTTCACTTTTGGATGATGTATTTTCCTTAAATGTGTGTGTGTGTGTGTGTGTGTGTGTGTGTGACAATAAAACTAGATCTATTTAATCATGGATGTGCTTGAGATTCATGATGCTCATAGGCTCATCAAAATCTTCACCTAACTTAGTTATCAATTTATAAGCACTTGATCTATACTTGGTGATTATGTTGATATTTAGTGAAGTCGATTATCACACTAATTGTGGTAAAATTTAGGTGTATATACTTTGTTTTGTAGGTGATCGATGTGAAATATTAGGAAAATTGAGTGTGGCTTTTGGAAATCAAGACCATGCAAATATAATCATCAATTTTTTTCAGTTTGTCTACATTTTTGTTGAGAATGACAATGTATGGTATATGTTGTCTAGAGCACAAGTATTCCAAAATGTCTAGAGTATAAGCATATAGTCCATAAAAATTTCTCTAATCATAGTCAATTTTTTGAGTTAATTCATGTCATTTTTGTGCGCACATTTCCATTGTAACCTTGTAGTGACTGCCAAAATCCCATGAAATAAAATTATAGCCTAAACCTTGTGTGGCTTTCTCTTTCTCTGATTTTAGAATTATTAACTAGGTTAATTACTATTTTGTGCATGTTATTTAGCATAGTTAAAATTAATTAGGAATTTATATTGCAATATATTACATGTTGGTGAACTCACATTGTCTTGCATGCAACCTTAGGGTTACATATCTTTTGTGAACCTATATTCTTTTATAACCCTCATATTAAGGTTAAATATCATGTCATATAGTATCAAATATAAATTCGTCTAATTTTTATAGGGTTTAATATAATCGCATAACCATGTATTCCTTTTGTTTAATTCATAATCTTAGGTTCATTCTTCTTGAAAAATTATAAACCTTAGAGTGTTGGTATGATATGTTGGTTCCATGTTTGATTATAAATTATATCTTAAGTGATTAGATCTAAGATTCCTATGTTCAATTGAAAATTAGTTTATTATATTCATTTGGTTAAAACTAGATTAAACTTTAAAATGGAATCTATAAGTGTATCCAATGTTATTAAAAAAGAATATTTTTTGTTGTAAAATATGCACCTTCCTTGAATGGTAATGATGCCAATAGATCTCAAACTGATAATGTGAATGAATGCTAGGAAATATTATGATTATAAGGTTGAGTTAAAAGAGAAAAATATAGCTAAGAACACTGAAAACTTTAGGAAATTTTCTACAACCTACCCTGGTGAAATATTTAGACTCATAAATGTATTGAAAGATGTTATATGCCAAACTTTACCATCTAATGAATTCATTTCTCAAGTTCCTTCTAATCCTACTCAAGTTTCTATATCTTCTCATATAATTTTCTTATATTGTCCCAAGTACTTCTCACTGTACTATTGTTTCTCGACATCTTCCATTTTGTTTAACATGTTTCTAAGATTCCTCTTATTTAACCATCTTGTGTTTATAATTCTTCTCAATTTGTTTCACAGGTTGTTAATCCTTATATTTTCCAAAATTGTTTTATTCCAACTTATTCTACTTCTATTCCAAATCCTGAAATGACCGCCATGATGCATACATTGCATGACTTAAAAAATCAAACCAAAACACTTTCTCAAGGTTCTCAAAAGATAAATGGTAGGGTCACTCTTAATGATATTCTTATATACCCCTTCACTTTTGAATTACTTGCATATCAATTTCCAAAAGGTTAAGTTACTCTAAAGTTTGATTTTTTAAATAGAAAGTAAGGTCCTTCTTATCATATTAGAGCATTTTAACTGTCTTGTTTAAAATTTGCTCATGATGATAGATTATTACTAAGTTGTTTCCAAAGAGATTGAAGAGTTATATACTTGATTAGTTTAAAAATTTACCATGTAGATTTGTAGACTATTTTAATTCCTTACTTGATGATTTATTGGCCCATATTCAAATATATTTTACGAAAGTCACATTTACAAAATTAACTCAAATCAAATAAGGACCAAATGAAACTATTAGAAAATATGTGTTTTCATTTAAGACTATGGTTACTAATATGACTTATAAACTGTTAGATGATGAAATTCAAAGTATTTGTGTCAATAGTTTGCTTGTGAGTATTAAGGAAAAATTGGTATTTTACACTTACCATAATTTTAGTAATATGAGGTTTTGATGTTGTTAGGGATTTTGAAATCAAACTTTTAAATGCAAATATGGTTAATTATGAGCTGAATATTTTAAATTCTGATGATCTAAAGTTTTCAAATAATTTTTTTTTTTGAAGATTCTAAGAATTTAGAATGATTATCAACCTTCAAATGATTCTAATAATATGGTAAATTCTATATAAAAACCATATATAAAGCTTATATTACATCAATAGAAGGAGCATAGGAAATTCACTATGTTTAGTGAAAGTCAACAAAATGTCATGAGGCAATTGCTTGAATGTAACATGATCATGTTGGTTCCAATAAGA
Organism: Torreya grandis; assembly: GCA_037957365.1. Classification (NCBI taxonomy): domain Eukaryota; kingdom Viridiplantae; phylum Streptophyta; class Pinopsida; order Cupressales; family Taxaceae; genus Torreya; species Torreya grandis. The sequence goes on from JARHVA010000091.1 coordinate 6,629,947, forward strand.
GATTTTAACTATTCAAGACCATTGCCTAAATTTTTAGATGAAAAACATTTTGTGATTATAAGGTAACCCTAGGACATTCCACTAATATATGCATTACTTGAATCATAAGATACAAAATCCATAAGATATAAAATCTCATTGACAACGATAAGATTCAGTGATGCAAGAGCATTTGCCTATTCATAAGTAATCTTGCATCAACCAAAAAAATACTTAGAAATAAGAATCTTGTAGTGTTTTTCATAATTACTTCTTTGTGCATGTCTTTATGAGTTGTTTGTGTAATCTACATGCATAGTTTCTTTCGTGCAACATGTTTGTACACACAACTCAAAATCCTAATTGATCCATTTAAACTCAATCTATTTTTACACGAGTTTGAAAAGTTCTACATAATGAAGTTATTTTGGAGCCTTGTGATGTCTAAGTTATTGTGCACAATTTTGTTTCACAAAAGCTTTCAATATTCTATGAGGAAGTGTTGGCACACAACGAAGTGATTTGAAAGGTCTTGTGTAACCCATGCATAGACTTCTATGCAAACTTTATATTTTCAAGTCATTATGACTAATATTATGAAATTGTAATCTATGTGCATTATATTTTTAGAGTGTGTTTAGATCTTGTGATGTGTTATGGGTCTGATTGATCATAAACATGATACATTATGATGCATTAGAAATGTAGTGAGTTTTTAATGGTTATCACACATTGGATGTATTAGGAGCATTTAGTATAATTAGGAGGTTGTTCAAAGAATTTAATGTAAGTAGGTTGATCTTGTGCTTATATAAATAAATACCTACATTTATGAGAGGAAATTGGAAAAAATCCATGAGATGAAAGTCTAGAGTGAAATTATTAGCGAGAATAGTTAGTAGATAGCCATGTGTAAATCTAGGTAAGGGGCTTTGGGTTGAATCACATCCTTGTGAGGACTTGGGGGTAACACTATAGTGTTTGTAAGCCTTCAGATTATGTAAATATGTGTTTTAAGCCATATTTGGCTAAGTGTGACATATCTCATTTTTTGATTGACAAAGAGTGATTTTTTGTTACATTATTATTATGTTGCGTCTTTTATTTTTAGGATGCGTCATCTAAGGCATCTCTTCATTAAGACCCTTAACCGTAATTACATCATTCAATTAGATAAAACAAATAAAAACTTGAATGTATCAATATATCCAAAAAGTCCTAATAATCAATCAAATGACAAATAAAATGTCAATATGGTAGATAAACCAAAAAATAACGATGTGTTAATGGATTATGGAACATATGCACTTGATGGTTTTAATAGAATAGTGGATTCAATTAAGAGAAAGACAACATCTATTCAAGTTGTGCTAAATGAGAGTGATATTCCACTTGATAGTTCATACGATGGACCCTTATTCATGTGTGCATTTATATATGGTAATGAAGGGATGAAAAAATAGCTAACAATAGCTCAAACTTGAATATATATACCAAATAATTTATGTATATTCTTAGACTTGGTCTCAATGATTTAGTATACACCTCCATAGTTATTAGTGGATATGATAGTATAGCTTTAAAGATCCTCATGATTTCATTATCCTACTTTTCAAGTGGGTCCTAAGATAGATCAAGGATTATTTCACATGGTCCCTAATAAACATTTTTCTTAGTAGACCTTAGATACACCAAGTGAAGGCAATTCCTTTAACTTTGCATCAATGTTTTAAGTTTATACATGAAAACCATATCATTAAAATTATGAGGGATATAAAATTTAAATTTAAATAAAATCAATCGGAGATATTACATAAAGAAATACTAAAGGAAGACCCAATATTTATACCTCTAGCAAGAGAAAAAAAATTTCAAATAAATAAATCTATTCCAATAAGAATGTTTCTATCGTAACCTATTACTACCACATAAACATAACACCTCAAAAATGATTCAATATTTTAAGATAACATCAATGAGAAATATCAATCAATGAGTAAGGTTAAAGAATAAGAAGATAAATGCCAACGAAAATGTTTCATCATTTCTCAATTTGTGAATGCCTAAACATCTTGATTTGGACTTTGACAACACTCATGCTTAAAATTATTTATTATTTATGGACTATTATGACTTGTTTTATTGTGGTGGTAATATTGGTTAGTTTTTATTAATAATTTCTTGCATTTATAATTGGACACTATCTATTTTCCTTTCATTTTTACTCTATGATTATTTATATTGTGCATTTACTTTTTTTTCCTAATAAGGATTATTTTATTTTCATTCACCCACTTTAGGTCTTATTTGATTTTATGCTTTCCAATTATACCTTTTGCTCGACTTTATTATATCTCTTATATCAATGGTGTATTTATTTTCATGATTTCATTATTTCTTCAGAATTTCTCTTCCCCTAAGACTCTATCATTAGATTTTGTTACACTAGCTTATTCCATATTGTTTCCACTATTTTATTTACTACTGCATAAAATGTTTATTTTTAAGCCTTTCCTTCGATTATTCTTAGTTTTGAATCTTACTTGCAATTTTTTCTTCTATTCTTCTCAAATTTATATTTTCCAATAATTTTATGTTGTTATCACTTTGAATTTGATTTATTTTTCCCATCACGATATCTTATAAATAATAATGACACATTATGCTACCAAGAGTCACGCATTCGCCATCTCACTATGCCTAAATGTTTATCTCTTAGTCTGATCCATATCATTTTTATGACCTAGGTATCCTATATATGTTCAAGAAATTTTAAAACTTGATAAACATCCTTCACTATCAGTTTCAAATCCATACATGTTTTCTAGCCTTCAAGACACTATCAACCACAAAGGGACATAAACATTGATAGTAGTGTCCAAATTTGTATCTAGTGTCTAGTTGCCAAGAGTAATCCAAATTTAAAAAATTTAAAACCTATGGGTCAGCGTATATGTCTTATTGAACCCTATTGTGATATATTTTAAAAAGGGTGTGGTATAAATACAATCCTAAGCCTTCTCATTCATCATCTAGAAAATACCAAACAAACACCTAGTAAAGCTAAATCAATCAACTAGACAAGCACTCTATTATTCCATATGCATACCTATTTTCATATGAAGCATAAGATCAGTCATATTATAGGTCTGAAGCATTTAGAGATCAACCCATGAGTGATTTTTGTCAAATAACAAGCTAGATCAATGCATGCATCTTCATATAGTATATTGCACCCTTGTGCCCACACTTTTACACACATAGCAGAGAACTACATAAGTTTGAGGCCCTCATTTAAGTATTGGAAATGTAGGTAGTGCCCATGGACATAGGGGTTTTGGGGATAACTCGACACTGTGAGACCACCAACCCATTTTTCAGCAAACTCATTCTAAGGGTGAATAAGGGTGAAGATCTAGGGTATGATTAATCAATGAAGAGTGATGGCCTATATCCCAAATATGAATACATAAAAAAAAAGCAACAAAAAACTTAGAACAACAAAGTTGGTTGTATCTAGATCCAGCGATTATTTTGTACTAAACTCTTACATCATAGTTAGGCATTAACGTCAAAGGTAGTGTCAATATTTGACAGTAGTGTTTGTGGCCATAAAAGTACAATTATTAGAATATGATGATTGATAAAAAATATTGATCTTACATATTTTACACTTGTTTATATTCTATAACTTTTTATGTACAATAAATCACCTAAGTACCATTATTTCTTATTCATTGTAATATCTTTCAATAGTCGTACTTTACTATTTTTAGCAAATCTCAATTGTATAGATTCAAAATATTATTTATCTAAGTTTTCTATTAATTGGCCCATTATAGATTAGTTTATCACCCTTTTGCTTAATTTTATCTATATCTTAACCCTATCCCTAATTAAAATCTAAATTTAAGGTTAAACATTTGGTGATCCTAACCTTTAAGTCTTCCTATTGAATCCTAGTGTGCCCTAGGGTTTTAGAATTCATAACAAGTTCATTTTAAAACTCCTCAAAGTTTTTTCATGTTTTTGTTGATATAATAAGAAACCTCTAAGTTTTTTTTCAAAATTATGCATGAAATATTCAAAATATTTAATTTATTATTTTTAGTACATCTTGATATATAGTGTGCAAGGAATACCTACTTTTACCTAATTTTTTGGGTTTTTATTATTGCATATTTTTATTGAAAACCTTTATAAAATTTCAAAAAAACTAGCCAATATATTGAAATTTATACATCCTTATTATGCAAAATCTTAAGAAGTTTTCTTTGAGGTTTTCGACCTTATAGGGTTTCAAATTGTAGTAATTATGCAGTGTTGATTTTTCCTATCATGTTGGAATATAGAATTTATATGTCTCTTATTTCATAATCTCATATTAGTATTTGGAACATTTAAAATGGATAATAAGGATGCTCTTCCTCTTCTTAACCCTAAGGAGGGTGATATCTACCATCCCTATGACCAGGTCCATGTTATCACTCTTCCAAGGGGTAAGGTGGCCCATCCTATGGTTTCAAATGAAGGTAATCAATATGTCCTTCCTCAAACCGCTCCACCTAAAAAATCTACTTTAAATAATTTATGTTTGCATATTCAATATGAAGTACCTAGTGTTTGAGCTTGTGAAGCCTTAAAAGATCAAATCATCACTATGAGTAATTTCATTAAAAAATTGCAAAATAATTTCAGTTCCAAGATCACATCATTGGAAAATTAGATTACATACCAAAAAAATACAAAATATACTAGTTTTAATCATGTGTTTTCAACTTTACCTAGTAATATTATACCATACAAGGTTTCATTTTCAAATGAAAAGATACGAGATAATAGGTCTCAAAAAAGTGATTCAAAAAGTGAACAAAAGGCTAATAAGAGTCCAAGTGAAATCCTAAGAGAAATGTTTTGAAACAAAGTGATCCAACTACCTCCTATACATCCTCTTGAAAGTATGAAATACTATTGTGCATATCATAGAATGTATGGGCATCATATTGATTATTATTTTTCCTTGAAAAATAAAAAATAAAATATAAATGATAGTGGTGATTATATCATCGATACATCAATCAAGTAACCCACTCACATTATGAGTGCCTCTCCTAAAACACAAATTCAAAAACAACAAGTATGCGCACCAAAGGATATTTCAGAATAAAAACACTTGTAAATACAAAAATTAAAGCAAGAAAAAATTCAAAAGGTAATATTAAAAAAAATCAATAACATAAGTTGCAAAATCAAACTCAAGATAAACAAACAAGCATTCTAAAAAGAGGGTTTTTAACAAAGGAATTTTCAAAGCAAGACATGCTTAAAAAATCAAATGATAAAAATATGGTTGATAAGGATCCAAACATCATATCTATTTCATGAATAGAGGAACAAATAGTTAAGTGAAATACTACAAAATTTATGCTTTCATCCTTGAATAAAGAAGTCAAGGCACAAATTACATCTTTTCCTAGTGTTCAAGCAAAGATACATGACTCTTCTCTATCCCATAATAAGATGCAACATTTTGATAATGATGAACATACTCAAGAAAAACAAATTTTCAAGAATGAAAATCCAATCTATGATGTAGTTGGTTTTTCATACATGAATGCCCAAAATGATATATCACAAGTTTAAGAACAACTTAAAAAGTTACATGTCTCCTATAATAATGATTTATTAATGATTATAATAATAATACATAAGATTGGTATGCTCCTGATGATACTAATTATGCAACATATTAATATGGCACACCTACTATAGGGATTTCATAAAGGCATCCTCTTGATGAGCTCCTTGGCTTAGAATAATACTTTTACTTTGTTTATAGTTTATGTGCTTATCAATTCAAAATTCAAAACTTCAAAAAAATTAAATATTTAATAAAATACAAAAACATAAAAAAATAATAGATAAAAAAATATTTAGCATTCCCATATTTTATTAACTCTTTAACATCTGTGTTGTTTAATTTATGTTAGTAGATAGCATATTATTTTTATACACACATATGTTTCACGGGTAATTGAGTGTGATATCTCAAGCATGTAGATGTTGGACCTTTCCTCTTCTAGCATGATACACTAGGTTGGGGGCATATTATTTCTATATGATCATGATTGACACATGTTATATTATTTTATGATCATTTTCCATTATCTTAAAGAACTCACATATTTTACACATGCCTATATTCAAGTTGTTATCTTTCAAAATGTACTTGATATTCTATACTACATAATGTTTTTGCTAACACATATATGCAAGGACTAGTGTAATATGCTTATGTTAGTTGCTTATGTTTCATATATTTTTTCACTTCACTGAGTATATTCCATTGCTTGTTATTGTTTTACTTTTAAAACATTTGAATATGTTCCTTGCTTATTGGCCCTTGTGCCATTGTATGTTGATTGGACATTCAAGTATGTCATTCCATGTTGATTGGACATTTAAATATGTAATTCATTTTGATTAGGTGACATTTGAACATGCCCCTTGTATGAGGTCTCCTTGGACCATTCTTTTGCATTACATTGAGTGCTCATGTTGTGCTTGATTGCTTGTTGAACTTGTATTATTACTCTCTATACATTGCCATGTTCTATATCATGTATATTAAGACTTGATATGATTGCATACTAAGAGCCTAATTGATATATATATTTTTTGAAATATTATCCCTATATGCTACATGATTCATACATAGATTATACTACCTTAACCTTTTGAGGTAATATACCTTCTAGATTATAGTTCCCTCACCTCAAAATGTGGGGCATATTAGTTGGGGCATGTCACAGGAGTATGACCTCCACATTTTTCATAGTTTCTATATTTCAGTGGGGGCATGAAAACCTGTCCTCCACACTTATACACATTTTCACAATTTCTAGATTTCAGTGGGGGCATGTCATAAAAACATGACCTACACATTTATAAAATTAATAAGTATTTCCATATTTTATTGGGGGTATGTCATAAATACATTACATCCACATTTTCACAATCTCCCATTCAATTATGTGATTTAGATATACACTTAGGTCAGAATCTTAGACATTACACCAATTTTACATAGATTTGAAACAATTTTTTTTAGATTAATGACACATATACTCTAACTTAGACATATTAGAGGTGCATATGCCATTATATTGCACCAAATATTGTAAAATTTACTAATTATACTACTCACTAGGATGTACTGTTATCGAGCCTTTTCTATTATAACAACTGGTTCATTTTATATGTTGAAGTGATTAAATCATTCAACCTCCCTATATTTATGTATTAGAGTAATTATATCATCTAATCTCAGCATATTTATATGATAAATTGATTAAATCACTCACCCTCAACAGATTATATATATTCACACTTGAGTTGTGTGATTGAGATATAATGATCTCAATGGTTGTGTCACAACTCATCCTTGCACTAGATTGGGTGCATAATACCTTCTAATATTCCTCTTCAACTCTCTAAGGTTTAGATTTGAACTTTCTCCAGCTCTAATGGTTCATAAAGAAGCATTTTTATCAAGTCAAAGCATCAAGAGGTAACATGGTTGCATTGACACATACCTGTACTCATTCCTTTCTCTCTTTATTTTCAAACATTTCAATTATTTCAAATTTTAAATTACATGCACTGATTTATACTATAACATGCTCTTAGTTATAGGTCATACACAAGAAAAGCACTCAAAGTGGGCTAAAAAAAAGGTAATATGTATTATATACACCCAAGTATGTATTTATTTCCTTTAACTTAGTAATTTTATTCTTATGTATTACTAGATTAAAGGGGGGAATGGATATACTTAAACTGGATATTTATAGCATCTCAGTCTTGTACATTTGACAAATATCAATTAGGGCTCTACCTTTCAGTTCTAGACCTCACCGTTGTTCCAAAGGTTGCATTCACCATCTCATTATGACTAAGCACTTATCTATTAGTTTAATCTATATCATTATGATGACCTAGGTCTCTTATACTATATATAAAGCTTAAAACCTAATAAACATACTTCGCTATTAGTTTCAGATCCATACCTATTTTTTAGCCTTCTAAACACTACCAGCCACAAAGAAAAACTAACATCGATGATAGTGTCTAGATATTTATCCAGTGTCTAGTTTATAAAAGTCATCCAGATTGTAAATGTTTCAAAACCTGTGATTTGACTTATTTATATTATTGAACCCTATCGTGAGATATTTTCAAAAGGGTGTGGTATAAATATAAGTCTAAGCCTTCTTATTCATCATCTATAAAATACCAATCAAACACCTACTAAAGATAAATCAATTGAATGAACAAACACTATATTATGCCCTAATTATCCCTTTTTCATATCTAGCATTGGAGTATTTACATTACATGTTTGAAGGATTCAAAGAGTTGCCCATAAGCGATATTTGTCAAATTATAAGTTAGACTACACACATCTTCATATAGTATATTACACCTGTGTGCACACACTTTCTCATACATAGGGTAGAGATGCATAAGTCTAAGGCCCTCTTTGGAGTATTGACTATGTAGGCAGTTACCATTAACAAAGGGGTCTTTGGGGTAACTCAACATTGTGAGCCCACTAACCAATTTTTTAACAAACTCATTCCAAGGGTGAAGAGCCATGGTTTGATCAATCAACAAAAAATGATAACATGTATCTTATATTTAAATACATCAATTGAAATGTGATAAAAAAAACCAAAATAATTAAGTTGGTTGCATCTAGATCAAGTCATTATTCCATATTAGACACCTGCATCACAGTTAGACATTAGCACCAATGGTAGTGTCCATAGCCACATAAGTACAAATTCTAGAATTTGATGACTAATCCATAATACTAATCATGCATATTTTAAACCTATTTTTAATCTATATCTTCATGCAGATAGTAAAATAAGTATCATTATTTATTATTCATTACAATATCTTTCAATAGGTATACTTTACTATTTTTAGCAAATCTCAATTGTATAAATTCAAAATATTATTTATCTGAGTTTTATATTAATTGGTTTACTATATATTAGTTTATCACCCTTGTGCTTAAGCTTATCTATATTCCTAACCCTATCTCCCACTAAAATCTAAATTTAGGGTTAAACAATATTTGACTTTGTTATTTCTTTCTCCAATTGGCTTTAGTCATGTTTAATGGATGTATGTCTTTTCAAATTCTTTTATCTTTATCTTGTTTAGTGGCGATTACAAAGTGTTGGTACATTGTGATTGTGCTAGGTTACAAAACTTCATGGTCATATCATACACTTGTAGACAAAGGCTTTAATTTGTTTATTTTTATGCACGTTATTGACAAGTTTGTCAAGATAAATGTAGGTCTAATTTTCTAAAAAGTTATAGGTTCATGATTATGGTTTCATAATAGGCTGAGGGCACATCCCATGTTCACTTGGGGGAAATTTGGGGCATATCCTTGCTCCAATATGAGTTATATTTCCATTGATTATTCTTATGTTACTATGCTTTCACCTAGTATAGTGTTTTATGTCTATGGTATGTATTATCTATGGTTTAGTATGAATTATTTTCTTAAAGTCTTTTCAAGTGCATAATGTGTTCTCACATGCATATCGTGTCTTAAAAAAAATGATATGTTTTACATTTTTGAAAAAATTTCTACTACTTCATATGATTCTCTATATCTATGAAACATATTTCATATAGCTCTCTACTTTATATATATGTGATGTGCTTATTGTGCCTTCATAGCACCAATTATGATTTTTATACTAGTGCTTAAAGTGACTAATCTATGTCATCTCATATATTTAACATGTCATTTATCATGCTTGACATGTATTAAATGTGTTTGATATGTCTCATGTGTGTTTGACACCTACATTTTGTTTGATTTGACTTCATTGTCTCATGTGATTTCTATATGTTTGGTGTGACACTAGTGTTTGCTTTGTGTTTGGTCATATATTTGATATGTCTTCCACTATGATTATATTTTAAAGTGTTTGTTGTGTTTTATGTTGCAATCACTACTACATATGGTCTATATGGAATTAGATTTGGGTTCATCGCTGTGTTACCAAGAATTTTTTTTTCATTTTATATTTAAAAGTTTGCTCAAAGTCAACACTAATCTGACCTAAATATGATCCTAATGGTGACATTAATTTGACTCAAATGACATCAATTTTGCATGGAATTCACATTGATTGTACCTTGAAATTAAAAAATATATAATAAATAATAACAATTCACTTTAAACATTACCTAAAATAATTTGTGTTGCCTTAGTGTTGCTTTTGAAATTTAGATGGTCAAACCAATTGGTGTCCATAATTAATATGTAACTATAAGGGATATCAATTGACGTAATTTTGATACGTGAATCACTCCACTTCATAGGTTTTAGTATAAATCATTTTTAGTTTATGATTTCTTTTGTAGGGTCTTTGTAGTGGGATCCATTGTCATATTCTAGAGATGCATCACAATAGTGGTGTACAAGCTAAAACTTCTAGAGTTGAAGTACTTCAATTTTAGAAATATTTTTAGTTTGATGAGTTTTTTAAAAGTCATTTGTTAAGATTAATGAATAGCTTCAAAGGTCATGAACAAATTAACAAAACTTGCCTCCAAAAATTATTCATATATTTATGCAGAATCATGAGATTACATAAGTTCTACATGTGTTTCTTTGACTTATGTTTTCCATTTTGTTTGATTTTTCTTTTAGGTTTATTATCAAATTTATTAATTTTCTACATGTGCTTCACGATATTACAATAAGTTCCCACTAACACATTTTTCCCACAGCATTGTAATGGTGAATAAGCTAGGGTTTGATCATTTTACAAAGAGTGACAACATGTGCATGTGATATAAAAACGTCAGAATAAAGGCAATAGAAAACTTAGAAGGTTACAATTGGTCACATCTAGATCCAATTAGTATTTTGTATAGGAGACATATGGTAGGGTTAAACACATATGTCGATGTAACTATCCATATCAGACATAAACATATGAGGCCAAAAAAAGAATATTCCTATAATTTGATGACTATTCCAGGATCACCTTCCAGACCACTTCTAGCTTGTTCAAGATTAGACTCACATGTGCACAGTAAACCAAATAAGTATCATTGTTCCTTATTCACTTGTAATAGCTATCAATAGTTGTACTTTACTATTTTTAGCAATCTTAGTTGTATAAATTCAAAATGTTATTTGTCTGATTTTTCTATTAGCTGGCATGCTCATTAGGTTAGTACATATCCTCGTGTAAAATATAATCTAATACCTCCTTAACCCTAGATACCACACATCTAAATTTAGGGTTAAACATTCGGTAAACTTGATCAATGAGTTTCATTATGGCATAAGCATTTTATCTTTGATGTTTCTTGCCCTATTTGTCCTAATCTTTTTTTATTTACTTCCCTCATTATGGATGATATAGTTGTTTTGATGATTGTGATTATGAAACTATCCAAATTTCTATCAAGGAATGAGTGAAAATTGATTACCATTATATTTTTCCAAGTGCACAAGCACATTATCTCAAATCTTTGAATGATGGTCACTACCATCCCTTTAATCAGGTCCATTCCACCACCATATCAAAAGATGATTTGAACAATCTTAAGGAAGATAGAAAATCTTTTCCTTTACCTTCTACAACCAAATTGACTACATATGAGTAAAATATTCCTTCATTTGATCATGCTAAATTTAGTCAAATATATATGGATATCATGGTTGATTTAAAAAATAGTCATAAAGGGGATTTTATTGCAATCACATTGATTCAAATCCATACAATTCTATAATTTCCAAACAATATCCCCCTCATTGAGGATGATAATTGTCTTTTTTCCTTCATTTGATATTGAATTTTTTTGAAAGGTAAATAAATAATTCATGGCCTCTTTACCAAATAACATTAAGGCATCATGAAGAAGGGTGCATTACAAACCTAAAGTGGCAAAATCTCCTAATGTTAAAAAAAATGCACCTTTACCAATATCAACCAAGGTTTCTAAACAATATGATTTTTATCTTTCAAAAGGTGCATTCATGCAAAAAGTTCCTCACATACCAAAATAAGTATCGTTGCTAAAAAAACTAAATTTAAAATTGTTATATCATTACCAAAGGTGGATGAATTATTAAAGGATAGGCCTAAGCTTACAAAATTTAAAGATCAAGTACCATTACTAACATACCCTAAATTCAATTATTTCAAACTTACACTTTTTATTCATTAGGTTGATAGTATTAATATGCCTAAATTCAAAAGAGGGAGTGGATTAGAATCAATGATAACACCTTTGCTAAATACCACCATTCCTAGTGATGATACCATGTCTATGATGAGTGCTATTGGTGAACTTCAAATGGCTCACTATATTTCTAATGCTAATATTACCTCATTCCACTATCAATCAATCAGTTACATAATTTATACTTGAATATCATTATCCACAAGGTTTTAAACTACCACATTTACCTCTTTTTCAAAGTCATAAAGATCCATTTGATCACATGATTAAATATGTGCATTCTTTTGGGAAATGGGCTAAAAATGACAAACTATTGTTAAAATCCTTTCATATGAGTATTACCAATGAAGCTCACAATTGGTTTTATAGATTTGCAAAAGGTTCCTTAACTACTTATTCACAATTGGAAGATGTCTTCCTTTTGGATTTCAACATAGACAAGGTGCCTAGGATTACATTAAGACATTTGCATAATTTCAAACAACATGATGAGGAATCCCTTCAATATTATGTTATTCAATTTAAAGTTACATAATTTGCCTTAGAATTTAAACCCTTGGATTTAGAATTACAATTCATCTTTAGTAGAAGTTTTATCTTCCCATTAAGGGAAAGAGCATTACATAAAAAATATGAAATATTTATCAATTTATACTCGGATGATTATAGATATGCTTCATTCATACTCAAGTATCCAAAAAAACTTAACATCTCTCCTTCCTTATACAAAAGATTTATTCCACATATAAATGAGGAAGATAAATTACCAAATGAACACTATTAGCAAATGTGTGGTGTTTCTCACATCCATATGGGAGCTTTATATTCATTACTGAATATGAGACTAATACAAGATACACATCCAAAACAAACACCCCAAGTTGAACAAATAAAAAACATCCATGACAACAAGATGTAATAATCACATTATCCATGGGTGGTGCTTACTTTTGGCATAACCATGTTGATCCTACAAAAGCAAAAACTACTTGTAATATAAGACATTTGCAACAACTTGGATATGATATAAAAGACTTACAACATAAAGGAGGCTGGAAAGACTGCTTGGGAAACATAATAATATCAATTTCTTGTGGTCTTAAAGTGATTAAAAAAAGAATTTGGGTTATGCCACAAAAATCTCAATATACATTCACAGTAGGAGACTTTTGGTTATACCAGATGGAAGAAGAAATTGACCAAAATCAGCAAGGTATCTCCTTTTTCTCATGAAGGCAAATTGATTCATATACCACATGATAGCAATCATTCTTCTACTTCACATGTAAATTGTGATGAGGAACCTACCATTCACCATTTTGACCTATCTAACCTTATTCCAAACAATGCAAATTATCCAACCTAAGGTTGAAATTATCACATTTGCCGAAAATTCAAAAAATACAAGTATTTTTAAAATACCAAAAACATTCAAAAAATTCAAAAACACCATTTTTTTAGCATGTTCCTAGTTGCACTATTTCTTATGTATATGTTGTTTGCTTCATGTTAGTACATATCATATCATTCTTTTCCTATATACACATATGTTTCATGATTTATTTGAGTGTGACACATGCATACCCATATATAAGATATTTATACATACAAATGGTAGGAGTTCCCTTCATTCACGTCCTAAGTACGCTGGGGGAATTTGCTTATTTCATCATGATACACCCAGGTTACATTATTCTATGATCACTTTCCATTACCATGTTTGAGCTTATATATACTTACACATGCTTATATCTATGCTTATACCTTTCATAGGGTACTTGATATGTTATGTACTTAACATTATTTTTAAACACATATGTTTAGGAACTAATATGCTAGGTTCATGTTGGTTTCTTATATTTGTATTAGTTTACCATTTTAGCACTTCCTTAAATGTGTTCCTTACTTGTTATTATCTTTCAATATATTGCTTGTTCAAGCATTTGTATATGCTCCATTGATTATGTCCCCTATGCCTTTGCTTATCTATTTTGACATTTGAATATGTCATTATTTATTGTATTGACATTTGAATATGTCACTCTATGCTTTGTGGACATTTGACTAAGTCATGTCCCTTCGATTGTGTAGAATTTGAACTTGCCCTTTGTGTGAGGTCTCCTTAGATCACTCTATTCTTTGTATTACTTTTGAGTGCCTTTGTGTGTGTGCTTGATTGTTTGTTGAGCTTTTACTGTTACTCTTTAGACATTACCATGACCTATATCATGTTTTTTAGGACTTGATGTGATCACATATTATGTGTTTCAATGTTATATCTATCTAGACATGTTACTCCTATATGCTACATGATCCATACACAACTTATACAATTATCTTATCCTTTTGAGGTAAAGGTAACTACCAGATTCTACTTCCCATCACCTCAAAAAATGGGGGTATATCAATGGGGCATGTCATAGAGGCATGGCTTCCACCCTTTCATAGTTTAATATTATATTAGGAGCATGCCAAAAAAGCATGACCTCCACACTTATTTAGTACTCAACATCTCCAGATTATAGTGGGGACATGTTATGGAAACATGTTATCCACATTTACACCAATTCTTAGATTCTCCATATTTAGTGGGGGCATGTCATCAAAACATATACTTCACACTTGCATCAATTTCAAATTCATTTGATTTCACAGTTATTAGATTTAAATATATATTTTTAGCTGCATTCTATACATTGGTATCATTATCATAACTAGATTTTAGCTTGAGACATATATGAGGAGCATATACCATGCAAAGGGCACTTAAAATTACAAAACCAAATCAATTTATAGATTTTTAATATTGTTATGGAATATTATTATAGCCAAGATGGACTTTTATGGATTGTTAT
The DNA here is from genome assembly GCA_037957365.1 of Torreya grandis. Lineage (NCBI taxonomy): Eukaryota > Viridiplantae > Streptophyta > Pinopsida > Cupressales > Taxaceae > Torreya > Torreya grandis. The sequence continues at coordinate 6,645,075 of JARHVA010000091.1, forward strand.
TAAGTCAATTTACTGCAATAGTTTGTTCACTTATGGAAGGTTGAGTAGATTAAATCGTTCAATCCTACTAAACTTATAAGTTAGATTTTATTAAATCATCTAAACTTACCAGAATTATAGATTGGATTTGATTTAATTATCCACCCTCGCCATATATATATTATGAGTTGATTAAATCACCCACACTCACCAGATCATGCACATATTTGGGTTGCATGATTGAGATGAAACAAGCTCAATGAACATGTTGAAATTCACCTTTACATCAAGGTTAGGGGCATGTGTCCTCTAATATCTTTATATATGCACTTGAAAGTTCAAAATTATTCTAATCTTAGCTTCAATGCTTCATAATGAGGCATCCTTTTAAATCAAATTACTAAAAAGGCAAGATGGTTACATCGACACACATGGGTACTCCTAACCTTGCTCTTCTTACTTTCAAACATTTCAAATTATTTCAATTTCAAATTTCATACTCTGATTATATATTGCAACATGCTTTTGGTTGTAGGTAAGTCACCAACAAAACACTCAAGTTGGGCTCGCACAAAGACAAGGTGTGTTATACACACCCAGGTACACATTTATTTCCTTTAAACTAATAATTTTGTCACTAGATTAAAGGGGGGCTAAATGTATATACTCAATTTTGATTTATGTAGTACTTTAGTCTTGTACATTTGGCAAAAACCTATCATAGTTGTACCTTCTAGTTCTAGACCTGTTCACTATCGACAGGTTCATGTTCACTATATCCTTGTGTCAAATTGTTTATCTCTTAGTATGACCATTGTTATTATGATGACCAAAATTTATACACTATGCAAAAATATTGAAACATGATTATTATCCTTCACTACTAGTTTTGGACATGTACCTATTTTTTTATCTTACTAGACACTTGTGTCTTAGATAGACACCTACATCGATGCAAGTGTCCATTTTTTGACAAAGTGTCCAGTGCCCAAAATTCATCCAATTTTCAAATGAAATGTATCTTAAAAGTTAGCCTAAGTGCTTTAGTGCAATATATTTCTAAAAAGGACTGTTATATACATAAGATCATCCCTCATTCATTCCTCACCTAACAATCACCTAGTAAAACACCTGAAACTCACAAGGCAACATACCAAAAATGACTCAATCAAGCATTCAAGAGAACAAACCTACCCTATTCATCCCTATTTCTATATCAGTCATAGGAGCAGTACTTACATAGGTCTGAAATATTCAAAGAGCAGTTCATGAGCCATATTTGCCAAGTTACAAGGTAGGTCATTGCATGTTTTCGTTTACCACACATTACATCCTTGTGCACACACAAGCTAACACATAGGGGATAAATACATAAGTTTGAGGCCCTCTTTGTAGTATTGGCTATGTAGGTAGTACCTATTGACAAAGGGGTCCTTGGAGTAACTCAACACTTTGAGCCCACTAGCCCATTTTTCCCATAATCACTCCAAAGATGAAGAAGCTAGGGTTTAATCATTGTATAAAAAATGATAGCCTTTGTGCATGGTTTGAAGATGTTAGAAAAAAGGTGACAAAAAATCCAGGAAGCTCTAGTTGGTCACATTTGGATCCAACTAATATTTCGTACAAGACTCCTATGACAAGATTAGACACCTGAATCGACACAACTATCCAGATCTGATGCAAACGTTTGAGTCCTAAAAAATAATATTTTTAGAATCTGATGATTGTTTCAGGATCACCTTCCAGTCCACTTCCAACTTGTCCCAAATCAGATCTACATATGCACAGTAAACCAACTAAGTATCATTATTCCTTATTCACTTGTAATATCTATCAATAGTTGTACTTTTCTATTTTTAGCAATCTCAATTGTATAAATTCAAAATGCTATTTGTCTAAGTTTTCTATTAATTAGCTTGCTCATTAGGTTAGTTTACTATCCTTGTATAAAAGCTAATCTAATACCCCCTTAAACCTAGATACCACACATATCTAAATTTAGGGTTAAACACCCACTCATTATAGTTAACTATAATTTAGTTGCTCTTATAAGAGGAAACACACATAACAACATTTACTCCTATAAAGGTAGGCATCAAAATTTCACTCACTCCTATATGGGGATGTACTCATGACACAACACTTATTCCCACAAATTGATGTATTTATAATATTATTTAGCATTGTTTTAGATAGTACACAAAATTTTGTTATTTGAGATTGTACTCTAAATCGTGTTCAATTTTTCACATAGATTTGGAGGCACTTAGCTCTATGATGGCTCCACCTGGTATTCTACCTTCCTCTCACCAAAATCAAGTATATATACATTGTTGTCATTTTTTCAAATTACATTGGATTATTATTTCACACTCACCCATTATTATGAAGAAAAAGAAATAATATTTTTATAAATTCATAAGTAATTGGATTTTTCTCCAGCGCTCCTTGCACGCCAAATTTTGTATCCATATGTCTTCCTTTACTTTGAGATGCATGCACATGCACATACACATTAAATTGGGACAACATGTAGAGACCTAAAAATGGCCCTTGGGCATTTATTAATCATTAAATTGTATGATTTTAGGATGTTTAAGTACATGTCAGTTATTAATTCAAATTAGGCATTATTGGTATGTTTTGTCAACTTGTGATGATTTCTAAACCTTCTTCCAATCCCTATAGTTGTCATATTATCTTTCCCTCGAGTTACCAACATTTTGAGCACTTATATCAAACATGTATTAATGATTTAAACGTGTCTAAAAAATTAGTGTATAGTCATGGCAAAGTTGTGTGGCCTCTTATGGCTAGAATACACTCGCTTTCTTTGTCCCATGTTTTTAACCTTGCGACCATTTGATGTTAGTTTGTGCACCAATAGAGTCCTTATTTAATTTTATTTTGTCTTTAAATATACATGCATTGTAATTCATTTACAAGAAGGAAATATATAACATTAATTGATTTTATTGTTAGCATGAATCTTTAGAGCACCTACAAGCATTCAAGAGGAAATCAAACAATAATTAGAGCAATCATTGAAGCACGTAAGTTCATGCTAGACATATTGGTTTGCATGTTGTTGACAATTGAATTTTTTTGTTTTCGATATTGTTATTCTATATGGGCCTAGAAAACATCAAGTTAGTTTGACTATTATCTAGTTTAATGCAAACCCCAAAACACATATTATTTTCATTTAGTTTTCAAGCACTGTTTCGTAATTAGTGCAAGAAGAAGAACTATGTTTTACATGTGGTCGAAGTGAAGTATTAGAGAATTGAACTTACAACCTTTAGAAATACGAACTAGGTGAACATAGTTGTTAAATTGTTTTAAGCATGTTTGTATTTTTGTCTACATCATAAGTGTATGGTCTAAACTGTCCATAACATAAATGTATTGTCTAGACTATCCAAAACATAAATATACAGTCTAAACAAACTTCTCTAATCATTATCAATTTTCTAATTTAATATCTTATCATTTTTGTATACACATTTCCATAATGACCTTCTAACATCTACTCCTAAATCATGAAATAAAATAGAAAAACCTAAATCTTGCATGTCTTTCTTTTTCTCTCATTTTAAAATTAACTAATTAAATTAATTATTATTTCAAGTATATTATTTAACTTAGTTAAAAATATTTTAATATTTATATTTCAATTTACTAAAAATTAATCTATCTATATTATGAATGAATGCATTCATTCATTTTTTTCACTAATTCTTTTGAGTGCCACCTTACTTACATGTAATAGACTTATAAAAAATACATGGCGCTCTTAAGGAATAATATTATATATTACAAGCTAGCTACCTTGAAGTGGGGTTATATAGTGTAAGCCACCTTGGGAAGGGTTTCTTATATGGGGTTAACCTACCAAGTCTTGTAAGTACACTCAATGTATAAGATGCACATTATAAACCTTAACAATATTTAAAAAAGAAAGAAAGAGTGCATATAAGCATTTAATTTCTATTAATTAATTTTTTTTTGGTGAATCAAAGATTATCTAAGTGAATAATTATATATAAATAAAATAATATATTTGATTTAATTGTGATTTTCAATACTTTCTAAAACGATTTTTATTTTGAAAAGATGTCTTTAACTTTTCATGGCTCACACGCAAATTATTGTCTCCATTTAGATTGTTCATCTACTTTCTAATCTCAATAACTTCTCTCAAAAAATATTTATGATAATAATTTTTAATTTACAAAGTACTGTAATTTAATAAGTTTAGGTTGAAATGTATTAAATATTTATTTTTTAAATTATTAATAAAGAAGAGTTTTTTTTTTAAAGAGACTTATCTTTTTACTATGGCCCACACAACTATATCTACTATTTATTAAATATAAGTTACAATTATTTAATGAGTATATAAATAAGTGTGTGAGATTAAATTTATATTAATATAATTTTTATCTTTTAATATTAATTTTTATTATATTTTAAACCAAAAAAAAATTAATACATATTTTTTATAATTTAACATATTATAAATATAAATATTTTTCTTTATAAATTTATACATTTTAATTCAATTTTATTTTTATAAAATAATGTATAATAATGTGACGATTTAAATTTATTAAAAAAATTTAATTAAAAAATATATTTAAATTTATTTTATTCAATATTAATTCCAATGCCAAATTCTTTTATTTTTTCATTATTTTACATAATTATAATTTATCTCTTAATACAAATTACAACCCATCATAAAATATTAAATAAAATAAAAATGTAAATAAGATATTTTTTTCATAAAATACTAAACATTGGAGCAAGTTAAATATAAATATACAAAACCATTTTAAAAATAAATAAATACTAACTTATACTCACAATAGTTAAGATATTTTTTTAAATGTAAAAAATTATATAATTTTTTTTTATAATACTAATAAAAACAATTACATAATGTAACGTATAAAGCTTAATGTAAAATATTCACTTCTAAACTTAAAAGGTGTGCATTGAAAATGCAACGCAGCCTTTATTTTTTAAAACAATAAAAAATTAATGGCGTTCATTTTTCCAAACTAGTTAGCCTTTTCATTGCTAAAAGACTATCTACACGTTAACCTTCGAAAATAAAACAGACTCGTCAAACTCGGGATTAAATTTGACGGTCGATTTTTTTTAATAATATAATTTTTTAATCCCCAAATATTAATAAAATAAAAGTTACTTGTCCCACCCAAAGTTAAATTAGATGGTCGATTTTTTTATAATATAAAAATTTCAATCTCTAAATATTAATATAATTTATAAAAAATATAACATAATTAAATAAATATTATATATATAAAAGAAATAGAGTTTTTATTATCAATATAAATATATCAATGTCCAAAATTATTTAAAAAAAAAAGTAGGTGATAGAAGGCAAGTTCATCTTTAAGAATACTAGGCACAAGATCACACAAGCAACAATCTAACTAGGTTTAGTTTAGAAGAAGCCCAACAAGCAAGAAACAATCTTCAACTCTACAAAAACACTGGGTTAACAAACCCCACATTCCGGTCATGGCCTTTTTTACCCTTTTTCTTATGCACCTATGTCTAGCGCAGTTGATCATCGACCATAGAAATCACTAGCACTGATAGAATCCTCAGAGGCTCACACGAAAGTTGAGAGACCACTGAGGGGTTACTTCTCATTAGAGTTGTATGAGTCAAACTCGTGAGATCTCTTGAGACCACCACATATATCTTTATCCACAAGAGTCATTTTGGAGAGGGATTTTGCTTCTATCATTTCGACGACATCTTCTAATTCCTCATTCTTTTGTAAATCATCTTGGGATTCCTTGACCTCATTTGAAAGGAATGCTCATACGACTTCCAGTGTTTAAAAAACCCAACATAGGTCTTCTTCTTTTTTGGTTTGCTTGCAAGAGGACAGACCCCCTGAAGATGCCCAGTTTGATGACAAAAACATCTAAAGGTAGTGTTTTCATAATCCAAAGTTTATACCCAATGAAAATTGTCATGATTCAACTCTATTCTATGCAATAGGAATTTGCTAAGATCAACCTCCACCCCAATACAGGGAAAAGTAAAAAGCCTTTGTTTAGATCAATCATTATCCATTTTTATGTATCTCCCCAACGTGTTGTCAATAGATTCACAAACTAAAGGGTGCCAAAGTAAGACAGGGAGATTCGGGAGCCAAACCCACATTGACATTTTGGACATCATCGTAGTTGTGGGATCAAAATCAAGAAACCAAGGGATTAAAAAGAGCCCAACGTTCCCCTAGAACTAAAGACCCTCCATAAAAACCCTCTGATAATCAATATTCGAAAAAATTGGACTATGAAAAACCCTTTAGAACACAATTGGACCTCACAATCTAGGTCGAGGTGGAATGGATCCAATGAAGTAACTCTTCCGATTGAGCTCATAAGCCATTGAACCTACAAATAACTACAGACTCCTTAAATACATAAATTTTGTTACATTTGGGAGAGAGATCTTAACCACTGGGGTCGTATCTATTTTCTCCACAATGTATGCGCTGTTGAAAATCACAGGGACGCTGAAGTTGGCAGGGTCTTAGGGCGTGTAGCATCTTTGTAAAAGCCAAACACTTGTTTTGTTGAAACCAAAGAGCCCTGATACCATTGCATTTGAACAATAACTGCGTAAGGGTGTCACGTAGCAACAGATCGTCACGCTTCTTCACTAAGATTTCTGTCGACGTTACTCAAATTGATAATAACAATATCAAAAATAATATAATAACACAACATCATTCAAGGTCGCCCCCTGTATATTAATATGCATTATATACAATATTAAAAATAAAATAAAAAAATAACGATCTATTAAAAACATTAAAAAAACATAAATACGGCCATATGGTCATCAAATACAAGACCTGCTTCACACTGAACTTTAGTTTGGGTTATTCGATGGACAAAATTATGTTTCTTTAATCGCAATACTGACTATGTAAAGGCGACAAAATATAAAAGCCCACCCCGGACGGCGTCGGCGGTCCCCACTCGCAGGGCCCACCGATTTACCATGCCGTCATCACTTTATTAAAACATAAATAAATAAATAAATAAAACCCATATTAATTAATGTCTACTCCAGATGCAAACCAGAAGATTAAAGGAAGCACAAAGTGCGTGCGTCTGGGTTACTGGTCACCTTCAAGTTTTAACCCCCACCTAACCGCAGTTAAGCCAACGTTACAAAGCTATATTGCCAGAGGATGTTGGACTGAAACGTACTGGGGAAGGGAAAAAACGAAAGTAAAAAATGGCTATGATTTTGGCGGCATAACAGTACGTCAAATGGCAGCAAAAACAACAGAAACACCGGCGCTAGCAGCAAAAACAACAGGAACGCCTGTGTTGCCAGTAAAGCCGATGGGGGGCTTGTATAACCGCGCGCAGAGAGGCCAATTCCGCGAGAATTATCAAGTATCGACATTTTCGTTAAGAAGATGCTTCTGCTGCGTGTTCACAGTGCTGTTCATACTGGCGGCCATAGTAGGCGTAATAGCGCTGGTAGTGTTCTTGGTAATAAAGCCCAAGAAGCCCGAGTTCGAGCTCCAGAGCGTCACTGTTGTGGCGCTGCGCGTGGAGCCGCCGCCGGGCAGCGTCTCCGCGACGACCAACATGGAGGTCTTCTTGTCGCTCAACATTGCTATGGTGTTTGCCGCCATGAACCCTAACAAAGTCGGGATTAAATACAGTCCGTCCAGGCTTTATGTAATGTACAAGGGAATGCCCATTGGGGTTGCCGTGGTCCCAGCGTTTTATCAGCCTTCGTACAGCCATACGACTGTGCGAACGCAGTTGTTGGTGAACAGGGTCAATATTTTGCAGGCCGCCGCGCTTGATTTGCTGACAGATGCGACGGTGAATGATCGAGTCCAGTTGCGCATAACTGGCGATGTTGGTGCCAGAATACGTGTTGTTCAGATTACTCTGCCCGAAGTCCAGGTTTTTTAATACTCTTATCTGCATTATTCATCCACAATCAGCATAATTGAATTTCCCGTCGCTTGACAGAGGCTTCCGCATAGTTGAATTCTTCGGCATAATTGAATTTCTGTTTGCATGGGCTGCGGCATAATTAAATTCCCCTTCGCTCGACAGTGGCTTCGGCATAATTTATTTTTCCGTTACTTGACAGAAGCTTGAGTTTTATCTCTTCCACAATTCAATACAGTAGTAGCTCGCTCCTACGATTATATTATGGCAAAGACCAATCGGCTTAAGAAAACGTAGGAAGTTAGGTATGGCGGGTTTACTATTGTTTGTTAAAATGTAGTCACTATTTAGAGCGACGGGAACGAGATGACCGGTTCAGATGCAATTTAATTGTAATTGCGTAGGGCAATGGTCCCCTGCAGGAGAGATTTAGAACGATTTTATCAGCGACAAATTTCCTCTGTGTTTTGGAGGAAAATAGTTTTATGTAACATCAAAATTTCTGCTTTACTATTAGTGTTAAAAGTTTCAAACAAAATCTTATAGACAGGTGCTTTCATTTGTCAAAAGGTATACAAATTCAAGTAAGTCGTCCAAATTTCCAGCTATCCTGCCAAGAAAATGGCCAGTCTGCATTTTAAGGTCCTGCTCAGCGAAAATTGGGGCGGAAAACCTCTTCATAGGATCACGTCCTCAGTGTTGCAATAAATTATGGAAAAGTTGAAAAATTCTAGGGGTCACTTTTTATTTAGATGAAAATTTCCGCTTGTCTACGGTGTCCAAAACTAAACCCAAATATTTTAGCCGGATGCTACAAACGTTTCAAAATTTCGGGGTTTTCTAATTTTTCAGTTTCTGGGCTATAAAAGTAGGAGCGGTAGCATCCTCCAGGGGAGCCGTGTTTTAAGAAGTTAGGCGAGGGTACTGTGGAGGGGGACTCCCATAGTTTGTGCCAATTAAGGATACATTTGTAGCACGAGTGGTTTCGGCATTCGAAATTTTCTATGGTTACCTCAGCTTCGTTTTTCCTAAATGTTTTAGTTTGAATTTTCTTCCGGGTGCATTTTGGTTACGGTTTTCTTCGGCATCAATATTTTTAGGGTTAGAATTTCCATCAGATGTGGTTTCTGAAAGGCTTTGAGCTTTAATATATGTAATATTTTGGTTTTTGAAAGGCTGTGAGATTTAATATCTACGATGTTGTTGATGTCGCCTCAAATCCGCCCACTGATCTTAAATAAGGCTGCGTTTACCTAAATAAAACCAACTTTACAGGCACGCCTTTTTACAAGCAAACTAGAGCGAACGGCATTTTTTTCCATTGTCACATAACTGCCAGTGAACTTAATGAGAAGATGGGCACGCAAGGCGAACAAGATCTAGGGGAATATAATCATCGCTACTGAAGGAACACAATTTTTCCGAGGAGGAGCATGAGCAACATTCTCCTTAGGCAGTTTAAGCTAAAGGCTTATGTGGGGAACAAATTTGGGGCCACATCGACAAGACCCCAAATTATGAAGCTCAAAGCCATTCAGAAATAAAAGTAATCTTTTCAGAGTTTAAATCTTTCAAGGTTAAAAACTGGAGCAGTATTCCCCTCCGTTGGACCATATCCTTTCTGTGTTTAATTTGCTTCCGTCTTTTCTTTCAGATAATTTTAGGTATGTAACCAAGGCTACCTTTTTATTTGCAGTTTTCTCTCTGTCTTGAATGTTTAACAAAATTATTTTGGGTTTAGTTTGGCTGCTGTAGCACTCGCCCGAAGCTGAAAGTATTTTCCATGGGTAGTTAGCTTTTACAGTGAGAGATACTGTAACTTAAATCTTATTGGGACTTATCTCTTGATTTGTGAAGTGCCACAAACACTGAAAACATCTGATCGTCTTAGAGCTTTATATGTTCTTTTCCTTGCTGAGTTCTTATGACAGCTAATATAAACTTTTGTGGGCAGTCTCCTAAACATTAGTAAACTGCAAGCATAGTGAAAAATAATTTTAACTGTATTTGTATCTCAAACCTTGTAAATGATTTTACTTTTTTGTTTGGTAAAAAATATTAGACTTAAGCAAAGACTGAAAATATGTACGGAAAATACACTGAACATGGAAAATTTAACTTATTTTGATGATTCTGGCTGACAAGATATAAGCTTGACTTTGAATTCATACACTGAGATAAAATTCTAATGGTATGCCCATATCCATTTCTATTCTTTCTAACAGACCTGAACAAATTACTGTATATGATATATCTTTATGGTCATCATTATTTCTGGCCAACATGGCTGCTTACAATGGAGTCAAAAGACTGGTTTCCACTGTGTATCTGCTCAATGTGCATTTCCTTCCCCTTGATCTGGGTCTTGATTGAGCATCTAATCTTGATTTGCTAGGGTCAATAACTGTGTAGAGACGAATAGCTCGTCAGATGTTTTTTGGATATACAAGTGTACATCAATGCCATTTTTTTGTATGTGCTGTTAATAAATTCACTGGAGCTAAAGCTTCTACTATTGAGATATGATTCGACACTTTCAACAGTTGCAGTATCTGAAAACTGCTGAAATTGATTGTTGTGCATAACTGTAGGTTTGATCGTTTGAGAATTATAAAGCCTCATCAATTTTTTTTTAATCTCTGGCCAGATTTATATCTGGTTAATGACTGCTTGGATTAAAAATTTGACTGACTAAAGGGCTGAAGTAGCTTCTTGGTAGCCTTTGAAGACTTGCATGTACAAGGTGCTGTTATAGCAGAGAAATTTTAGTAGTTCCCTAGTTTGCTAACTTCTGCCCAAAATACTTTGTCCAGATATTGGATTTTTTTACTTTACCTAGATTTTTTTTTTTCCAGTAGTAGTAATCCTATATCATAACCTGGTTTTGAAAAGTATGGGGCAGTACTTATTGGATTCTTACCATTGACGTGGTAATCATTCCTGGAATGTTATATTATTTTTGGCTTGAATGTTTTGGCAAAACTAATTTTTTAAAAAACTAAGAAAATGAGATTTATAATGTTATTATCTAAGAACCGAGTGTCAAATGGAACTGATTATGTGCTGTGCAAGAGAAGTAGCATTCCTTGTTTTAGATGCGTATATGATCAGATACTTTTGTTGAATATTGCTTATTTATGCAGGTCTCACTTGACTGTCAGATAGTATTAAGCCCTCATCGACGAGCTTTGATTGATAAACAGTGTGGTGTTGATGGAGTGAATTTCTGATCCAAAGATGGATGCCGGAAGCATTTCTCACTCCTGTGGTTTTAGGGTGGATAACTAACAAATAGACACAAACGTTTGAAGAAAACTTGTTGAGCGTGAAATTTGAAGACAACATTGCAGGTGACATAAAACAAACCTGTTTTCTAAGCTCATCAGTGTTGTCATATATTTGCTGATGTTTTAGCTTATTTGTTTTCCATAGTTTGGTCGCAAATTGGCAGTTACTATTCATGTTGTCTCATGGCAGCAGCAGAAAACCGAATAAAGGGTTTAAATGTTAAGATTTTATTTATGTATTTTTACACCATGAAAGATGCTGAAAATTGGCATCTTCTATTATCGTAATATTGTATTCCTTAAGAAGTTTACTCACTTGAATGAAAATCTTAGGTTACATGTCCCGTTTTATGCTATGCTACCGGATCCTTCACCCAAGGGGGGCTGATCCTGGGGCACTGCACATACCGGATACTGGTACTGGTCCGTTACTCCTCTGGATATGGCCTGGGTACTTCCCCGCAGGGACGGGTACTCCTGGGTTCTTCCAATGACGAACCATGGCGTACGCAACCCTGCTAGGCAGTACCCAGGCTATAACCGGAGAGAACCCACTGCCAAAAACGATTTTTAAAAATAAAATAAAATATAACTTTAAAAAAGTCGAAGTTGGACTTAAAAAACAAGTAAAAAAACAAGTAAAAGTAAATTTTTATGAAAAGCCAACAACAACAACAACAACGAACTTACCTCTCATTGCTCATGGTTCTAATGGTTGATGCTCTCGATGAAGTGCACTATGGATATAATGAATATGCTGACTTATCTTGTTTTTTGTGTATACATTTGCACTATGTACTTGTTCTTAAGTTTGACCAATGAATATCATGTCATTTGGCATTGAATTATGAGTAGTATTTTCTACTATTTTGTGCTTATTTAACTTCTCTTGTTTAATCTACGTGGTTAATTTTGCTTACTTGGCTATTTTTTTTAATATTTTATATATTTTTTGTGCAGCCATACCCAGGCAAAAAAAAAGATATCTCCATATCAGCAAACCCGAACCCTGTAACCATACCAGGATTTGCAATTTAGGTTTTATGTCTTTTTCCTTCAAAGAGACTGAATTGCACATTTTTTCACCAAGAGTTCTTATATAGCTTAATTCGAAAGAGATTTGTTTTATGTTTGACTACTCACAAACTTGTGGTGTTATCATTTATATGCTAAATTCCATTTATTGTGATTATGATCCAGCTAATCCAGCTCTCTATATGCCTAGATTTCTTCTTCACGGTTTGTTCCCATCTCTAGAGTGTTGCGAATTCTTGCACAACATGTAACTGATGACATTATCATTGCATGTTAGGTCAGAACACATTTATAATTTAGTAAGGAATAGACCTGATAGGAAAGACATGGTTACAGCCTGCTGGTATATCAAAGTTGATGCTGCAAATTAGCCAAATTACTGGACATGCTGTTATTCTGGTTGCAGGTACATGTTAGTGATATCAGGGGTTTGTCCTTTTAAAACTAAGTGGCAAGGCATTATTGACCATTAGTTTTACTGTTCTGTTAGTTTAGATAAGTTGGTATTTCAGCTATAAGCATGTGTAGCTCATGGTGGGGTGGAGGCGTCATTGACCATTATAGATTTTCTCGATTCTAGAATGATTTGCTTTCAAACCCTTTTTTAATGTGGAAAGGTGGCATCTTTGTACAAGCAGTTTTAGTAAGCTTTTAGGAATCCAGCGCCCTTCTCAGCAATATGTTTTGAATTCTAGATCATTGAAGTGCCTATGCATGTATGAGCTTACTCACCATAGTTGAAATTGAGCTTTATACCATCTATCATTATTTTGGTTGCATTATTTTGGCACAGTCAGGTCTGACATGCTGGCTGCTGCTGAAAAATTAATCTTAAGATTTTTGAGAGAAAATGGTCTTGGATTGTGTTCAATGTTTAGTAGCATTGCTAAAAAAATCGAAGGGCACTTTAGGGTGTTGATATTGTAAAGTTTTCTAATATTTGTTTTACAGTATAGTAGTGCATTTCCTAATTGGATGTTGTGGAGTATTCCTTGTAGTACTATACCATAGTAAAAATTATCTGTGTCCGTTTTTGACCTTTTTTTGGTGGTGAATGCAAATTTGAATGGAACTTTTTAATAGTGACAAAATTTATTTGACAGTATAGTAGTGCATTTCCTTATTGGATATTGTGGAGTACTCTTTCCTAGTGGGCTTGTGTCATGCCAAAGCATCTGTCAACGTACTGCACATGTGGAAATCAAGCCACAAAACTGTTGGAAGGTCAAGAGTAATACATGGAAGCGTAATCATTTCACTTTCCATGGCGGTTCTTTAGGCCTTTGCGGCTTTGTATACATATCTGTAGCATTAGATACCAATCATATAGAAGATTAAAAACCGTACATCTTCCTCGAGAGTATGCTATACACATAACACACAAATTAATAGAACTTTATGTTCTAGTTCTCTGAATCTTGTTTTATATTGCTTTTGCATATGCATATAACACATCTAAATTGTTGGGGATAAGGTCTTTGCGCAATAAACTAACACAGAGGAGAGCTACGCTACAAGACTTTTAATAATAGCAAGCATACATAACACACAAAATTTCACTTGGGAAACTCCTTTTGGGTAAAAAACCCAGCACAATAACCTACTTGATTATAACATTAACAAAATCCTATTTACAATACTACAAGAAGTCACAGTTTTTTGTATCCTTTAACAACACTTTATTGTATATTACAATGCACACACTTGATCGTGTCTCTTACATCGAATGCTTACCAAGTATCCTCTATGCACTTCACTATATATGAGAGCATCCTAATTTTTTTATAGAACAACCATACCTGTATCTGGCACATCACTTTTTAATGCTCGCGTAGCAAGGGAGTCCACTCATACTAACTACTAAGCTAAGTGATCATTGCATAATGCTCTTCAACAACTCCATGTTAGAGCACAGCCAAGACATTGCTTGCACACCTTTAGTCCAATAGATACAATTAGACAAGTGTCTAGTAATGCCTCACATTTGACTTACATTGCTTGATAGTCTTGCATGACTCCTCGTGTCACGGTACTGCGAATGCACAACTTCACAACCTTGCAAAGTACAGTGATACTGTGCAAAAGACATTGCACAACTTTGCATCATTTCCCCCACATTGTCTTACTTGCCAATAGCCATAGACCTTTCCTATGCAAGTTGTGCACAACAATACTACTTGCACAACCAATGCTTGCTCAATCAACCTTGGAAACACCAACCCTGTGCACAATTACCATTGTACAGAGTCATACAAAGTTACCAACAATATCCCACTTGTTGAACACTTTCTATATGGGAGAACGAATCCATCCTTCAGCAGCTATGGGCAGCCATGCTTATTGATTTCCTGCACAAAGAAAACTTCTTAGCACTTACTGCCTTCCACCATTTTCATTACAAAAAGGTAGCACACATCGATGTGGTTCATTTGAGAATGATACTTATGGTTATTTGCAAGATAGATTGCACTTTGACTGTTTTTTTTTTTTTTTTTTTAAAAGAAAAAAGAAAAGGATATATTAATTACATCAAAAGAGCACAAAGATTACAATCAAGGCCCAGAGATACAAGAAACCAGACTAAGGGGTCTGGTAAAGCCAGAAGGATTAGAAATATCTTATGCAGGCGGTGAGATGACGAAGCTGAATACCTTCATTAGCCTTCCTGTCAGCGAGAGAGTTTAAATTTCTGGGAATATGCTGCGATCTAATGTGATTGAATTTTTTGAGAATCTTAAGGGTCTGATTTAACAAAAGACGAAGCTGTACAGATCTGACAACTTGCTTATCCGAGAGACATTGGAGAATCAACTTGGAATCTCCATAGACGTGGATGCTTTTGAAGTTTTCTTTAATTGCCAGGAGGCCGTACTTACAGCCCATCAATTCAGCTGTGTTGTTAGAGGCCAGCCCAAGGTTCAGATTGAAGTCTAAATGCTTACAGTGAGGACCATACCAAAGCGCACCACCAGCAGCGGCAATACCAGGGTTAGACTTTGAGGCTCTGTCAAAGAAAAGAGCAGGATAGCTGAAGTGGATTTTCAAGGAGGGGCAGTGGCTTGAAGAGGTGTTGATGAACCCCGCAAGGTTCCATTTTTTAAGGATGAAAAGTTTAACTCTGGAAAGCACATCAATGTTTTGTGTAACAAACCGTTACACGGAAAGCCCGGATTATTAGTGAATCTGCCCACTAGGATGTTAACACCCCACCACGCTTCCGACAATCTCGTCCTTGGGATGGGTGTTGACTCTATCAAAAGCATTAGCCATATCAAGTTTGATGGCAATCCTTTTCTATTTCTCCTTGTTGCTAGAATGCAAAGCTTCGTGGACAATCACAATGTTATCATAAATTTGCTTACCCGGGATGAACCCATGCTCCTTAGAAATAATGTGACCCAAAGTATTTTTGATACGGTTGGCAATGATTTTGGTCAGGAATTTGTAGGAAGAGTTGCAAAGAGAGATAGGTCTGAACCTGTTAAAGGAGACAACATTCTTATCCTTAGGAATCAAAGCTAAGAAGGTGGAATTGATATCCCCAATGAGTTTACCTTTTTTCCGGACATCATTTATCATTTGCAAAAGGTCAACTGCAATGAGATCAAAGAACTGATGGTAGAAAGAGTTGGAGAAACCATCAGGACCGGGGGCCTTGTCTTTGGCAGAGCTGAAAACAACCTCTTTGAGTTCCTCCAAAGAAACAACTTGACAAAGAGCTTTTTTAATGTCCACAGATAAAGCATTAGGAATATTATTGAGAAGAGAAGCTTGAGCGGCAGGATCTCCTGTAGATTTCCTAAAGAGGGATTCAAAATGCCCATGGGCAGCCTCTTTAATTTTATCAGTATTTGAGATTGTGTTCCCATTATCGAACACAATGTCTCTGATTGTATTCCTCTGATAACTCTGGTGAGTTTTGAGGTGGAAATACCTGGTGTTAGCATCATGCGAGATTTTAGCCTCCAAAATTGCTCTTCCTGTCTAGCTTTTTCCTGCAGGTGCGAGAGAATATCCTCTCGGATTTAAGAGCTTCAGAGGGGGTTCCAAATTGGAACTTTCTTCAATTTGCCCAAGCGTAAAGAGAAGGTCTTGCTTGGACCTTTCAGACGCAGAGTAAGCTTTGATCCACTTTCTTAGATCAGATTTTAATCTGGAAATTTTGAGTTTCCAGATATCTTGAGGATTGCTAGGGGGGCACCAAGAGTTCCAGCTGCGTTCAATTTCTGAAGAGAAGCCAGAAAGATGGACCCAATTAGAATTATACTTGAAAGGGATGGGGGCCTTGTTGTTATTACAACCGCTATCAAGAATGATGGGCTTATGATCAGAGACCGTACTTTGGATAATTCTGGGGAAGAGGGTGAGAATATCTTCCTGGATAAGGAACGTGTCAAGTCTTTCAGCAATGAAGCTGCAACCAGCCCTTCTGTTGGTTCAGGTGAATTTCCCTCTAGTTGGTCTTATGTCTTGGAGCCCAACCAAGGAGATAATGTCTTCAACTTGTTCTCTGCAAGGGTCCCTTATTCTGGAACGGCCCGATTTTTCCCAAAGGAATAGGACCAGGTTGAAGTCACCAGCCAAAATCAGCTTACAAGGGTTACGATCTTCAATGTATGAGAGAATAGAGAGCCAACGTTGTTTCTTACTCAAAGGAGAGTTGGGAGCATAGACATTCAGGTAGGTGAAATAAAATCCCCCCGCATCAAAAGTGGAGGAGATCCAGTTGTCACTTTGGTGCCCATCAGTTTTAGAGAGACAGGAAATATCCCAAGCAGTGATGAGACCCCCAGAGGCACCAACAGCACTGACAACATCTCTATTTCAAAGGTTTTCCAAATTGCTTTCCAAGAGGCAACAACACCATTAAAATCAAGTTTAGTTTCCTGAATTCCAATCAAAGGACAGTTATCTTTGATAATACTTCGTAGGTAGTTTTTCTTGAGGGCACTACCTAATCCCCTACAATTCCATGAGAGAAAGATCATTTTTTTGTGGGCTTCTTGCCCATTTCTTTGGTGCAGAAACCCTCCAGGGTAGATTGGGTTTTAGCAACAATGTTCTTCTTAGCTTCATTTCTAACATCTTGAATAGTTTTTCTGCCAGGCTTGGAGGATGATCTTGTGAGAATGGGCTCAACGTTGGTGCCAGGAATGAGGAAGTCCTCAACAATTGCGGTTCTGTTAACTGTGTCATTTGCAACCAAAGGAGCATCAGGCGGATCTTCTGGAGAAACCTGGGAGTCCAAAGTTTCATCAGATGGGACTGTCTGGGCAACTTGCTCTGGAATCTCATCATCTGGGTCAGAATCAAAGGAGTCATTACCCTGCTGAGTGGAGAGGGCAGCAAATTTATTTGCAGTCATGCATGTTTTTGGGCTTGGGTTTTCTGCTCCTGGACCTCCTATTTCTTTTTTTATTCTGAACCTTTTGAAAACCATGATTCTCTGGGAGGTCTTTATTATCTAGGGCTTCCTTGTTGTGAGGAAAATCCCTAGAAAAATGTCCGTATTCATGACAAGGCATTTAAAGGGCAGGTGTTCATAGTCAAGGTGCTAAGTGTGAATCCAGTCTAGAATTTTAATACCAATGGCTTCAGGAAGACCATTTTTGAGATTTACCCTTAAACAAATGCGAGCACACGCAACATTGGAGGATTTAGGGGGGGATCCAATCAAGAAAGACACAAATTTTGTTCCAAATAATTTCCAGAGATTGCTTGTTCCAAAGATGGAAAGGAAGGAAAGGAAGCCTTACCCAAACCGGCACATCCTCAGGGACATCCACCTGGGAATCGAAATGAGTAGACCAGAAGTTTGAAAACAGAGCACTAGAGCCCATGAACCAAGGACCGTCCTGGAAAATAACATTTCTCCTCTCTTTAGATTCGAAAATGATGGTGAGATATTGGCGTCCACACAACAGCAGCTCGTATCCCGTGATTTTTGCTCCCCAGACAAAGGAAATCCATTTTTCGAGAGCTAGAGGGCTCGGCCAGAGTCCAATAAATCTCCCAACTAGGGCACGCTCCATAAGAGTATCAATAGAGTGCAAAACATTTTTCACGAGGACTTCAACCAAAGGGGTGGCGCCGAGCTTAGGGACAAAGGCGAAAAAGGAGGCTGCCGCAGGAGTCTTAGCACTTGGATCAAGAAGTTTTGGTAGCAACTTAAGTCGCAAGGCATCAAGATCATCGTAGGGGTGAGAGACCGGAGAAGGCAAGAAGATGGAGGAGGGGCGAAGCCCTACTCGCCATGAAGCGGCGGAGCGGCTAGGACACGTCGCATTTTGGTTCAAATTTTCATACATGTAGATGGAGGTTTAGTTCATTGCGCTTTGACTATTGCAATCTATCCTCACTGCTTTTTAAGTGAACCCAATAGTAGAACACAACCTTTGAAGCCAAATTGCTTCCTTGCTCGCATGAGTAGCTGCTTTGTACTCAGCTACTATGGTTGATATCACAACACTTGCCTATTGTTTGCTCATCCAAGTTTCAGCTCCACCAAACAAGTTGAATACATGCACACTGGTAGATTGATGGTAATCAAGATCTCTAACCCAATCAAAATCCCCAAAGCTGTGTAAATTCAATAGCTTGTTTTCATCAAGATTACTTTGGTAGCAAATTGCATAGTCAAAAGTCCCTTGCAGATCCTCTTCACCACCATCCAATGCTTCTTGCTCTGATTGGACACAAATCTACTAATTATTCCCATTGCATGCACAATGTTAGGTCTCGTGCAGACCTTTGCGTACATTAGGTTTCCCACTGCACTTGCATATGGAACTTGAACTATGTCCTTTAACTCCTTTTCTGCCCTGGGACATTGCACAGTAGATAGTTTTTGACCAATTGAAAAAGGTTTGTGCACAAGTTTGCAATCCTACATCTTGAACCTTTCCAATACCGTCTCAACATACTTCCTTTGGTCTAGCTAGAGCTTTCTCTTTGCACATTCTCGTTTGATTTCCATGCCCAAGATGAACCCTATGGCACCAAGATCTTTCACGTTGAATTGCATAGGCAATTGAGACTTTACCTACTTAATCATTTCCTTGTCATTTCCGATCAACAACATGTCATCCACTTAAAAAACTATGATGACAAAGTGATCACCTTCTTTCTTAAGGCATACACAAGGATCAACTTTGTTGTGCGCAAGCCCAAGTCCAACAACATAGCTATTGAACTTATGAATCCACATCATTGGAGATTGTTTCAAGCCATACAAGGACTTATTTAGTTTGCAGTCAATGTCCTCATTGTCTTTTAACTTGGAATTTTCCAATTGTGACATGTAGATTTCTTCTTCAAGCTCTCCATGCAAACACATTGTCTTAACATCCAGTTGACCTGTCTCAAGATCAAACATGACAACAATAGCTAAAATTAATTTAATGGAAGTCAATTTTGCAACAAGAGAAAAAGTCTCAACAAAGGCAAATCCCTTTACTTGCAAGAATCCCTTTGTCACCAAGTGAGCCTTATACTTCTCCAGTTTCCCTTGTGCATTTTGCTGCTTCTTGAAAATGTACTTGTAGCCTACAAGATTCGTACCATGAGGCAACTTTACCAAGGCTCAAGTCTCATTCTTATCCAGAGACTCCATCTCCTCCGTCATGGCTTTCTACCAATACTTGCTCTCATTTGATCCAAGAGCTTCCTTTATTGCCTTGGGGCCTTCGGCACAGGAACACAAAATGAGCTTCCTTTATTGCCTCTTCCTTTTAGGTATTCTGTGCACTCATTTTGATCTCCTCATGGCAATAGTTGTAGGGTCCTACTCTTGTGACTCTTTATTTGTCACACCATACTCAAATACAAGCTCTTCAACATCTATGTCAATCAACACCTTTTCTATTACTTCCTTTGGCTGCTTCTTTGGTTCTTGCTCTTGCGCATGAATCCTCTTTACCTCCACAAAGATCCCATTTTGGCTATAGATCGCCTTCTTTGTTTTGGGATTCCAGAGCTTGTACCCTTTGACACCATTCCCATATCCAATAAAGATGTACTTCGCAACCAAAGATTAGTAGGTGTCCCACAATTTTGTCAACTAGTGTTGATGCGGGTGATTTGTTGACAAGATAACGAGTAGTAGCCACTGCTTCGGCCTAAAAATTGTGCTCCAAGTATGCACCACTCAACATACTCAAAGCCTTGTCCATGAGCGTCTTATTCATCCACTTTGCAGCTCCGTTCTATTGCAGTGTGTATGGAGTTGTCTTTTGCCTCTTAATTCTACAATACTCACCCTCTTTTTTTGCACAACCATCTTGATCCTTTTCTCTGTTTAATACTCCTTAAGGGCCTTGAACTCCTTGATTTTCTTGAGTACCTTAGATTTCTTCTAGAGAAAGTATTTCTAGGTCTTCCTTGAGAAGCCATCTATGAAAGACAGAGAAATTGAGACCCGCTTTGTGATGGGACATCAATTGGTTCAAACACATCACCGTGAATCCCTTGAAAGATTTCGCTTGCCCACGCATCGTTTGAGGGGAATTTCACTCGACTCTACTTACCATAGATATAATGTTCATAGGAGTTGAAGTCAAAGGGACACTTTGCAATCTCTTCTACCATACCTTTAGTTTGTAGTATTTGCAGATCTCTCACATCAATATGGCCTAGCGTTTGATGCCAAATCATTTTCTTCTCCATTGGAAGCAATGTGCAAGTTCCTGATTCAGTGTTGGCCTTGGGGGCAACAAAGATGTTACATGCATTGCTTACTATAGTTACATCAAGCCTAAATAGAGTACCTGTGCGCACACCTCTTGTCAACACCATCGCTCTATGCAACATCTTGCACCCATCAATGCTGAACGAGACTTGCAAACTAGCATCATTCATTTTGCTCACAGGTATTAGATTCCTCGCAAGGCCAAGGTCATGCAAAACAATGAGAGTCTTGATCCTGCCATCTTTCAACTTCAGCTTTACTCTTCCTCTTGCCATGATCCTGTAGGTTGAGTTCTCCCAGAAAGACATCACCACTATCATATTCTTCATATTTGCAGAACCACTCCTTAGGAACAGTCATATGATAGGAGGCATCTGAGTCAATCAGCCATGCATGTGAGATTGAATATGCGAGATAGACATCTTCATTCTCATCATTGGAGATCTTTTCACCTGAGGATTGTGCAACATTCGATGATTTTATCTTTTCTACCTTTTTCATTCTATAATCCTTGAAATGCTCTGTCTTGTCGTAGTTCCAACACTTCTTCAAGGATCTTTCCAAAGTCTTAGATCTACATTTAGACTTCAAGTGCTTATCCCTAGTCTTCCTCTTTCTTCTTTCTTGCAATCAATTGCACAAACAAGGTGTCCTTTGTCTGATAAATTTCCACAGATTTTGCTATGCCCTTAACCTTTAGTTTGTAGAGGGATATGTGTCGTTGACTTGTGGCCAACATAACCTTTTACCTTATCATAACATAGTTATCTATGTTTTTATATTGGCAGTATGATTGGCCTATGGAGTAACCATATCCAAATTAGGGTATATATGGGAGGTAGTGGTTAGTACTTGAGGATCATATTACGAATTTTGTTCTTATTATATAGTTGTGGAGGTTGCCCCCTCGGAGTGACATAGTCTTGTATTTCTAGCGTTTTGCTTTATCGTCAACATTTGGTGTGGATCTATTCTATTTTGCTCTTTTTATTGCGATCTATTGTTGTTGATTTGCTCTTGATATCTATATTTACATCCATTGCTATGAATTGGCTTGATCTATCTAAGTAATTTCATTACAAGTGGTATTAGATATTCAATTTGGGCAAGGTTTTGTGGTATTCTTTTTTAGATCTAGCGTAGTGGTTGTTCTATGAGTAAAAGGATAAAAAAACACTTGTGATCAGAAAATATATATTTTTTTCTGTTAGCGCAGTATTGCATGATGTTTTTTAAGAAAAAGTTTGGAATATTTTTTCCCACCTTTGTGCAAAACAATAGTCATTGGATTCTTCTTGGCTAGATAATTGTGATGGTATAAACCTCCAATACTATTTTTTTTCATTTTTTTGCCGCCCTTTAACAATAGCAGCCCCTAGATTCATAGTGGAGAAATGATCACAACAATACGAGCCTCCCACACACTTTTTTGGACCCTTAAATCCTAACCCCAAATCCTACATCCTACACCCTAGAGTTCATGCATGGCCGGTCCACAAAGCAGATGTTGTGGAAAGGGCCAACCACTTGAGAAAAAACGCCTACCAAGGAAGAAATGGAGTTCGAAACTTTTGACACAAGGGTTTTTAGGTTGGCTATCCAATTCTAGGTATATTTGCAAAGCATGGCTAAAAAGGAAGATTTGGATGAGGTTAATAGTGACTTGGACACAATAAAAGGAGATTTGAGTAGCATCAATGCAACATTGGCAATTATTACAATGGCCTTGACTAATATGCCAACATTGCCATGGTCCAATAATTCTCTACTAGGCCAATTTGGTTCTCCTATCTAGAACAATCCAAGTTCAAATACAAGGTCACAAAACATGTTACCAAAAGTGGACATGTGCAAGTACAATGGTAAGGATATAGTCACTTGGTCAATCAAATGGAGAATTTATTTGATTTATATCAGATTCCATGTGCACAGAAGGAGGTAATGGCATCTCTATATTTCAAACTAGAGCAGTTTATTTGGTATAGATGGTTATGCACTGAAAAGAAAAAGAATGGCCTTTATGTTACCTTGTTAGTCTTTATTGATGATCTGTAGATGCACTATTGCAACAATGTAACCAATTATCAAAACTGCAACAAATAGGTACTGTCAAGGATTATATTCAACAATTCTAGACCCTATCCTTACACAGCTTGAATGACTTGTTCTTGGGTGGACTCAAGGATGGCATCCAACTCAATGTTGGCATGTTTAGTCCAAGTTTAGCATCAAAGTCCATGGTCTTCGCACACAAGGAATTTGTTCTGGTCAAACAATGAGTATTCGCTACTGGTAAAGATTACTTTATGCCAAGACAATCATTCCCTTAGCCTGCCAGATTGATCCTTAAACAAATAGAAGAGAAACGAGCAAAAGGGTTATGTTTCAACTGTGACAACAAATACAATAGAGGACATAAATGTGTTGAGAAGAAATTGTTCTACGTTGAAGGTGCCAATGAAGAAGAGGATGAGGAAGTAGAAGGCAAAGTTGAGGATGAGTTGGAGGAGGAATAAGGGGATACCCAACCATCTTATGCCTTGCAATTTCAGGCATTAACACCCCACAAACCCTCAAGGTAGTGGGTTTCCCAAAGAAACAAAAGGTGATAGTGTTGATTGATTCGAGGAAGGGACTGTCAAGGATTATATTCAGCAATTCCAAAATCTGTTCTTACACATGGAGAGAATCACAAAGGACAACTTGAATACCCTGTTCTTGGGGGTGCTCAAGGATAAATCCAACTTGATGTTTGCATGTTTTGTCCAAGTTCAGCATCAAAGTCCATGGTCTTCACACACAAAGAAAGAGATCTGGTCAAACAACGAGCATTTACTACTGGTAAGGATCACATTATGCCAACACAATCATTCCCTTAGCCTACTAGATTGACTTCTCAACAAATAGAAGAGAAACAAGCAAAAGAGTTATGTTTCAATTGTGACAACAAATACAATAGAGGACATAAATGTGTTGAGATGAAATTGTTCTACATTGAAGGTGCCAATGAAGAAGTGGAGGATGAGGAAGTAGAAGGCGAGGTTGAGTATGAGTTGGAGGAGGAATTAGGAGATACCCAACCATCTTGTGCCTTGCAGTTTCAGGTATTAACACCCCACAAACAACAATAACTTCATCAAAAGGTGATAATTTTGATTGATTTGGGGAGTACACATAACTTTATCAACAATAAGTTGGCAACACCTTGAATTGTTTTGTCTATCCAGGTCTAGAATTTCAGGTGATGATTGCAGATGGTGGCACAATCAGTTGTTTAGGGAAATACCATATTATCAAAATTGCCATGGGAGATTTCAGCTAGACTCTTCTATGTTTTCTATTTCGATTGGTGGGGCAGACATTGTTTTGGGATCCAATGGCACACAACCTTGGGAACGGTAGAGATGAACTTACAAGAGTTCATGCATTTTCATTTTGAAGGCAAAACATTTGAACTGTGTGGATTACGTGCAAAGTTTCCATATCTAGTTAGTTCTCATCAGATAAAGATTCTCAAAAAGGGAGCAGATGAGTTTGTAGCACAATTGTTTTCATTAGAAGTACAACCAACAAAGATGTCTACACATCTAGATTTTCAGGGGATTGTTAATAACCACTTGGTCATTTTTGGAGCAATGCCAAGAGGGCTATCGCCAAAATGGGGTCATGATCATGCCATTCAATTGCTACCAAGATGTCAACTGACAAAAATTAGACCTTACAACCAACAAATATGTCTAGATTATCATGGGATTGTTAATAAACACTTAGTTGTTTTTGGAGCAATGCCAAGAGGACTATTGCCAAAATGGGATCATGATCATGCCATTCAAATGCTATCAAGGAGTCAACTGACAAATATTAGACCTTACAGGGACCCATATGTCCAAAAGAGTGAGATTGAAAAGATGTTACAAGAGATGTTGGAGGCTGGTGTTATTAGACATTGCCAAAGCTTATATTTTCTCTAGTGGTAATGGTATGTAAGAAGGATGATATTTGGATGATGTGCCTTGATTACAAAGAACTCAACAAGTTCACTATCAAAGATAAATTTCTTTTTCCTGTAATTGATGATTTGCTAGATGAGTTACATGGTGCTATCTACTTTACAAAATTGGATCTTTATTTGGGGTACCATCTACACTTCAGAGTTTGATGAACATTGTCTTTTGACTTTTTATATAGGATTTTGTCTTGATTTTTTTTGATGACTTCTTAATATACAACAAGAAATGCGAAGCACACTTGCAACATGTGAATTGGGTGTTGATAACTTTGGAACAACATCAACTTTATGCAAGGCCTTCCAAGTGTGCTTTTGGAGTGAAGGAGGTGGAGTACCTAGGTCACATTGTTTCGCATGAAGGCGTCAAAGTGGACTCTCACAAGATCAAGGCCATGATAGGATGGCAAGAAAGCCCTCAAGAATCTATGGGGCTTCTTAGGCCTGACATGAAAGTATTGTTGTTTTGTGAAAAATTTCAGCAACATAGCAAGACACAAGGAAGACACTTTCCAATGGAATGAAGCAGCCAATTGGGGCATTCAAGATTCTTGGAAAGTTATCATAGAATCAAGCAAGATTTCTTTTGGGAAGGATTCAAGGGGGATATCTAGAAATTTGTGGCCGAATGAATGGTGTGTCAGTGAAACAAGTGCCAGGCAATTTGTAATGCCCCCTCTTTCCTAAGAGATATCGTAGAGTTTTTGGGTTAGCCTATTCCAACATTTATATAGGCTAACAATGGAGTTAAGGGAATGATTTGCTAGGCAATTATGATTTGTACGATGGAGGGGTTTTATTTTCAACAAGGTGACTTAATGATTTTTTACAAAGTTATTTTATAAAGTCATTTTTATGAAGTTACTTTATGAGAAAAATAGAAAAATTATAAAAGTGACTTTATGCTATAATTTTATGTTGGGGAAAAAATAAAAATTAGAAAATAAAAATAAATTAATTTCCCCCAAAATGGGATGCCACCCTTGGAGGTTCTAGAGTTTTCTAAAAATTAGAATTAATTGGATTTTGAAGTCCAAACTTGTTATGGAGGTTTATAAAAGGTCACTCTACCACATCAAGGGTGGATTATGTGATTTTATGATACTTGATATTTCTCCATTGTTGAGCTGGTTCATACTTGCTTGACGAAAACCCAATACCACTTTGGTTGAGAAGAATCCATACGGGGTTTATATTTGTGCTTAATCGCAGTTTGTAGCGGAGGAAGAATTTACTTGCAGATTTGAATTATTCTTTCATGGCAGCCTAGGGTTTCATACCCATTTTTTGAGATTTGAGGATTTGGAGCAGCATTTGATTTTTCCTGAAATTTCTCAAGGTGGGCGACTTACTTTGAGGATATTGGGTATCCAAATGAAGTGGCATTATAATTTTTGGAGGTGCCATTATTTAGCTATGCATTTTTGGCCATCTTGGACGCCTATGGTTTGAGAGGAAAGTTGTAGTTTGGATTAGATTTGTGAAGATTTTCAGTCTATTTATGGCAAGGGTTTGAGGAATATGTTGGCTTCATTTTTCTACATTTTCAGTCAAATGGTTCGAGGTTTCTATTTCAAGACAATCAACCCATATTTGGAGGCCATTGTGACATTTTGAAGGCTGAATCTTCCTATCAGTTGTTGCAGATCTGATATCTTTCATAATTCAGTTGTTTTCAGCTTCATTTGATCATTCTATAGGCATATATTGTTATCTTCATTTCCGGGTATGTGGTATTGGTCATTATGGTACATTTGTGATTAGAAATCAGCGATAATATCACTGCTGTTGTAGAAATCAGAACTGATTATAATCTGATTTATATTCTATTAAGGAGAAATAAGGTTTCAAACTTGATCTTTCATTGTTATATGCATTCTATTTCTATTTGATATTGTGTGTGATCATTTATTTTCCAAAAACAAGGCATTAGAACCCAATAGTATTTCAAAATCAGAATTCAGTTCCATTTTATGCAAAGTGTTTGACGAAATGTTAAACAACTTAAGTTGGGAAAAATCACAATTTTAGCAATATCCTAAGTGGGTATTTCACAATCAAGACCCTAGGTATTTTGCAACCCCTATCTATTCCTAGCCAAAGGTGGGAGGAGGTTTCCATAGATTTCATATTAGGGTTGCCTAGGTTGGAAGGGAAAAATGTCATCATGGTAATTGTGGATGGGCTCACAAAATAATGCCCGTTTTGTGCCTTGTCACATCCATTTGTACCAAGTACAATAGCATCTATTTTTTCAAATACAATTCATAACCTACATGGGACCACCAAGATTATATTAAGTGATCGTGATCATATCTTTGCCAGTCATTTTTGGACTTATTTATTCTCATGTTTTAGTTACTCAGTTGGCTCATAGCATGTCATATCATCCTCGATTTGATGGGCAAATAGGGGTGGTAAGATAATCCCTAGAGAGTTATCTTTGTTGTTTTGCATCGAATAAATAGGGGAGATGGTTTGATTGGTTGCCACTAGTAGAATGGTGGTATAACACTTCTTTCCATATGCCTTCCAAAATGTCTCCATTTTTTGACACTATATGGTTACCAAACACCATCAATCACTTCATCCTTGAGGGTATAGCCAAAGGTACGAGTTGTGGAAGAACACAATCAAGAGCAATTTTATGTGCTAGCTTGTTTAAGAGAGAAATTGGCAATGACACAAATTTAAACGAATCAGTAAGTGGATCAACATTGCAGCAAGAGGCATTTCAAAGGCGGCAATCGGGACTTTGTACACCTACAACTATACAAGGAAATATCTTTGAAGCAATAAAAAAAAAGATAAATAAGTTTTCTCCTAAGTATTACACCCCTTAACAAATCCTGCAGGGAGTTACTTCATTTTGCTCACATACATCTGGTATTTCATGTCTCCTACTTGAAGGTAATTGGATAGGGAGTATCCACCCAATTTGAGTTACGAAAGTTGGATGAGGAGGATAGTCATCTCGAAACTTGAGGAGATCCTTTAGCCACGCACTAGGAGGCCGCGAACAAAGGATATTAAAGAGTATTTGATTAAGTGGAAGAATATGTTTAGCGAGGACGCAACATGGGAGAACGAAGCATTCTTGTAGAAGCATCCAACATTAATCAACGTTGTTTTGAAGGGGAGGGGCATGTTATGCCTTTAAACTATAGTGCGTATAGGGATACGTGTGGCCGAATTGTGGCCAACATAACCTTTTACCTTATCGCATCACAATTCTCTATGTTTTCATATTGTTAGTAAGGTTGGCCTATGGAGTAACCATAGCCTAAATAGGGTATATATAGGAGGTAGTACTTGAGAATTATATTACGAATTTCATTCTTATTGCATGGTTGTGGAGATTGCCTCCTTGAAGTGGCTTAGTCTTATATTTTCAGTATTCTAGTCTGTTATCACCATTTGGTGTAGATCTCCTCTATTCAACTCTTTTTCTTGTGATTTCTTATGCTCTTGATATCTATATTTTTATCCATTGTTGTAAATTGGCTTGATCTCCCTAAGCAATTTTATTACAGATTTGCGCCTCATTTCCTCTAATAACAAAGCTACAACTACATCTAATTTTATATTGATGTAGTACTAGTAATAGCCATACGAGTTTGGCAAAGAAAATGACAACATGATGCACCTTTCTTCATCATCCATTTTTACTTCAACAAACAATAATTGATATCACAATGTTGAAGGTGTTCAGGTGCTCTGCAACCGAGTCACCATCATTCATTCTCAATTAGTAGTTCTTTTGCATCAATAAATTTTTTATACCAACGACTTTGCTTGGTACAACATTCCCAACTTATCTCAAAAAAGCTTTGCAGTGAATAGATGGTGTTGATATCTATATTTACATCCATTGTTGAAAATTGGATTGATCTACCTAATTATTTTATTACAAACTTGGGCGTCATTTCCTCTGATAACAAAGTTGCGACTACATCTAATTTCAGCTCTGATGTATTACTAGTAATAGCCATATAAGTTTGACAAAGAGAATAACAACATGACACACCTTTCTTCGTCATTCTTTTTTACTTCAACAGACAATAACTAACTTATCACAATGTTGAAGGTGTTCAGGTGCTTCGCAACTGAGTCACCATCATTCATTCCCAATGAGTAATTCTTTCGCATGAATAGATTGTTTATCAATGACTTCGCTTGGACAACGTTCACAACTTATCTTAAAGAAGCTTTGCAATTATTTCAGTTGATACATTCAATAGCACTGAATCCAACAAACACAACTTGATAAATCTTTTAGTTTTCCTATCAACTTTTTCCCATTTTCTGGTTTCATTCTAGTGGGTGGTGTGTCTGCAATAGCAACCCATTGATCTCTAGCTAACGAGAGATCTTCCATCTTGACTTTCCATAACTCAAAATGTTGACCATTGAATTTCTCAATCTCTATTCTTGTTCTTCCAGTCATTTTCTTGGCAATAGATTCTTTTGTGTAAAACTCCCACTCAATAAAAATGTTTATTGCAGTTTATCCCAACTTCAACAAAGCTAAAACCACCTCTGATACCAAATATTGGGGATAAGGTCTTTGTGCAATAAGCTAACATAGAGGAGAGCTATGTTACAAGAATTTTAAACATACAAGAAAAATGGCAAGCACACAAATCACACAAGATTTCACTTGAGAAAACCCTTTCGGGTAAAAAGCCCGACACAATAACCTACTTGATTATGGCATTAACAAAATCCTGTGTACAATACTACAAGATGTCTCAAGGTTCTGTATTCTTCATACAACACTTTATTGTATATTACAATGCACATACTTGATTGTGGGTCTCTTGCATTAAATGCTTACCAAACATCCTCTATACACTTCACTATGTACAAACACATTCTAATCTTCCTTAGAAGAATTGTACCTATATTTGGCACATCCCTTTGTTGCGCTCGTACACTAGGGGAGTCTAGTCACATCAACAACTTGATGTTAGAGCACAACCAAGACGTTACTCGTGCACCTTCAGTTTGAAAAATACAATAAGACAAGTGTCTAGTAATGCCTCACATTTGACTTACATTGCTTGATAGTGTTGTGTAGCTCTTCTTAGCACTTTATTGCAAATCCACAGTGTGCACCACTTTGCAACATTCCAGAGTGCAATGATACTGCGCAATATTGCATTATTTTTTGCACTCGTCTTCCTTGCGCAACAGCCATAGACCTTTTTTGTGCAAGTCCTACACAACAATACTGCTTGCACAACAACCTTGTGCAACACTGCTTGCGCAACCAATTTGTGCAACATCCTGCACAACTAGTGCTTGCACAACACCAACCTTGCACACAATTACAATTGTGCAGATTCATGCATAGTTGAAACATTTCCCAACATAAATACTTATATAGTGTTGTCCCCCAAACCTCCTAGGATTCGGATCATTAGGTGCTATGGCCTTACTTGATTCTTCATACCACACTTTATTGTATATTACAACACACATACTTGATTGTGTGTCTCTTGCATTAAATGACTACCAAACATCCTCTATCACTTCACCATGTACAGACACATTCTAAACTTCCTTAGAAGAATTGTACCTATGTTCGGCACATCCCGTTGTTGCGCTCATACAACAGGGGAGTCTAGTCACATCAACTATTGGGCAAAATGATCATTGTGTAATGCTCTTCAACAACTTGATGTCAGAGCACAACCAAGACGTTAGTCGTGCACCTTCAGTCTGAAAAATACAATAAGACAAGTGTCTAGTAATGCCTCACATTTGACATACATTGCTTGATAGTGTTGCGTAGTCTAGTCACATCAACTATTGGGCAAAATGATCATTGTGTAATGCTCTTCAACAACTTGATGTCAGAGCACAACCAAGACGTTAGTCGTGCACCTTCAGTCTGAAAAATACAATAAGACAAGTGTCTAGTAATGCCTCACATTTGACATACATTGCTTGATAGTGTTGCGTAGCTCCTTGTAACACTTTACTGCAAATCCACAGTGTGCACCACTTTGCAACATTCCAGAGTGCAATGATACTGCACTGCTTTGCATTATTTTCCGCACTTTTGTCTTCCTTGCACAACAGCCATAGACCTTTTCTGCGCAAGTCCTGCTCAACAATATTGCTTGCACAACAACCTTGTGCAACACTGTTTCGGCAACCAACTTGTGCAACATCCTGTGCAACTAGTGCTTGAACAACACCAACCATGCGCGCAATTACGATTGTGCAGATTCATGCATAGTTGAAATGTTTCCCAACATAAATACTCATATAGAGTGTTGTCCCCCAAACCTCCTAGGATTCGGATCATTAGGTGCTATGGCCTTATAGGAAGTTCTCTAAATGGTACATTGCTTGGGTGATGTTGATGATAATCCGCCTTGCATATCAAGCATTTTGTAATGCAAGAGGTAAACCTTAATATTGTATGGATGTTGAAGGTGATGCTTATTCTTTAGAAGGTTCTAAAACACAAAGTACTTTCAATTATTAACCAGTGATTCAATTTTGAGATCAACTTGGATTTTTGATCTTAGCATCAATAATCTAATTTAATTATCAACATTTTAACCATATTCTTAACATCAAATTTATGTCAGGATAATCTGTAGTTCCATTACCATATCTATGTGATGCCCATTAACAATTTACCAGGGTCAAGATTACAGTATTTGTCACCCTCTAAAATGGAGTAATCAACAATCAACTACCGTAATATTGGGACTGATTGAATTCACAAGGTGAGGATGAATGAAGAGTCCACAACTTGTGAATGGAATTCATCTTGCGTTTTTAGATAGGGTACGGCATGGTTCTAAACATGAGCAAGGGTCAATACCAATTGAAGCTAGTGAAGATAATATCCTAAGAAGACAACCAATGGATGGATGAAGCCACACAGATTTTTGTGACTTCCAATTTTGTTGGGACTTTCTGTTTGAAGATAGCAACCTCGATGAATTTTCTCAGTAAGGAGTTTCGGTCCTGACATTATCTTCAATGAGCAGAACATCAGTTGATTTCTGATGGTTGCATATTGTTGCATGCACATGCATGTGGTTTTATGTTTATACATGCTTGTGCATATTGTTTGTCAGCTTATGCATGCGATTCTAGAGTTTTCAGTTTTTTCTAAAAGGACATCGATTTTCTTACTTAGGAAAAAGAAAGGTTGTGTGGTAATTGGCAAGGTAATTTGACTTTCACAGTAGATGTCAATATGACAATACATCTTGTGTATATGTGCGTGTGTTTATCATAAAAAATAAACAACTTTTGTGCAGAAAAAGATATGAAACATGATAATTTTGTCTATGGTTACACCAAATGCCATAGCAGGTATGACTAGATACAGCTCAAATACACCTTGCTGTAAACGGGTGTAAAACGGAAAGATAGTTGTATCTGAAACATGTATCAGTGGCATATTGTTCCTGTATCTGTATCAGATACTTTGGATACAGTTACAAGGTGTCTAGTGGAGTATCCAATAACTTAGATGTTTTGTCTCTAGGAAGTTAATTTGTACAGGTTCTGTATCCTCTCACGGGTTTGACCACATTATTGATTTATTTTGGTTCTGAGATTGTAGAGGAATGGAGCAAATATCTGATGTCTGTCTACCACAAGCATGTTTTATGACTGCTGATTTATTACTAGCAAGCCCAACAGCCACAATTTTTCATTTACTTTTGGAGGATTTTTTTCAGATTTCTATGTATCTTGTTGCTTGCTCCTCAATCCCTACCAAAGAAAGAATTTGGAAGGGTGAAGTTTAGTTATTTTCTGTCCTTTTTCGTTTGTAACTTTTTGACATTTGGCTATTTTTGTATGCTTTTCCCAACTAATCTTGCAAGTACTATTCTAATGTGAATGACGGATATAATAACCACAATCTGATTAATATTTGGAAAAATAATTGAATGCTTATATTGCAAACATAATCAGCAAGTTTATCGTTCTCAACAGGTTCTGCTCATTGTCCAAGTTTATTGCTTTATTATCTATCAAGTTAATGGTGCAACTTTCTGCAGATACTGAATCTTTTTTAGTTTGTTCTTTGTTGTAAGTTGGTGCATCTGACATTTTTAACTAGATGCTTTTATCTGGGAATATCACTATGATTGTCTGTTTCAGATCTTTTAATTTTATGAACAAAGGGTTGCACCAAATCAGTTGTTAGATCTGGGACATATGCTTTTTCTCCATCACATAGTTTAAGTACTTGTTCAACTGTTATTTCTCTTTGTAAACTTCCTTAATAGAGCACACTGGTTGACCTGTAATTAGGCGCGATGTTTCAAACTGTTACTAACAGACTTAATTATGATATATTATTGTCTCTTTCACTCAAGTGCACTCATCTCTACTAGCATTGATTGAACAGTCATTTTGGTCAAAGCGGCTTGATCAAACTTGAGCCTAGATAGTCTTGTTTGTCTTTGTATATTTTTTTGACGTTCTTTATATGTTTCTTCCTTGTGTCCCCTATCCTCTCTATATTAATGTTTGGTTCTTTTTTTAAAGCTTCTACAGTTATGGTGGTAAGGTATGTCTAGCTATGCAGGTTTGTGAAGGATTTTGGTGGCTACGTTTCTTACAAAGTTTGCAAATCATTATCACATGCCGTTTGAAGTAATGGCTTTTTTTGAATTTGCAATTTGATTTTTGAATGCTATACATGCTCTGGAAAACTTTTATAAAGGTTTCAAGTATGCTCAAACTTTTTTTACTTATTAATTATGGACAGAACAAGAAGTTCGTGCTTTCCTTGAATATTTTGTGTGGTGTGCACTTCACACAGTTTATATGTTCTTTTCTTTTCTTCATTTTGTTTATTGCTGCTTGCAAATCTACCTAAATTATGTTGCAAGCAGAATATTTCTTGGTAGCCAGCAACAATTCTAATCAAAACCTCTCATAATATTGTTCCATATTTATTCTCTTTCCAAGGTTCACTTTTCATTAGAAAGTTCGAAAAGGTAAAAAACTGAGTAGCTTTATTCAGTACAAGAATTCGATCAGAGCCTGTGTTGCCTTGTAATTTACAGCAGTTTCCACTATATTAAAGTAGTGGAGTCAATTAAGTTTGCTAAACTGCAGAAGAAAAATTTAAAGGAAGCCTTTTGAAATTACAACTGCGATTTTGTTTATGACTAATACAAACCGGTAAGCAAATTTGAGCTAAATGTCGTGGAGGACTTACAAACTCCAAACAGGTCTCAAGGTTGACTGAGATTTAACAAGGTTTGCTCTCTGCAATTTCTTTCGTATTGCTGTTGAATATTGACCATTTTTCAGCATTATGATATACTTAAGTTGTTTTTTTAAGATTGGGATCTTCATCTGATGTTGAGTGTTATCTTTATCTCAAGATTTAGCACAAGTAGGATATTCTTGAGTAAAATTTGGCAGCAAAAAATAGAAATAAATAGTCTTAAACAAGAAGCCTCTGATTAACATTTTTTGTTTACCCTAAGATTAGGGTGAATTTCATTGGCAGGGCTCATCAATAAATCTTATATGGGAAAGCATATGTAATCTGATAATACTGAGCTTATTCCCAAATTAGCCTCACGAATGTTTTCGACATTTCTTTACTTGTATTAATTATTATCCTTTGGGCCCATATGTATGCAGCCTAAGGCTGAGTGAACTCTTTATGGTCAGTTGTAAGTTGATTAATGGTTTAACTGATAAGATGAATATTGACGGGGATAGTGTGAAATACATGCAAAAAATTAGAGCTACAAAGATTTGAACTTGGCCGTGACATAATAAGCAACTGGCTGCCATTATACATAGTCAGATTTAATTTAAAATATTTAAGCCTCCAGGCATATGTTTACATTTGTAATATATGATATTTCTTATGTTGCTTATATTGGAATGCTTTCATGTAATTCTCATGTCAAATGTTGTAATGTTTTCTTTATATTATGGGGTCAGCTTATTTACTCTGTTCAATGGTAGCATCTATCAAACTAGAGGACAGTGAGTAAATTTCAGGTTGTTTTACTGTGTCTGTGCTTGCAGTGATTAAATGCCCCTTCCAATTTATATTACCAACTAGATATTTATGAAAGCAAACTACAATTTTCATCTTTGGTTTTTCTATCATACCTGAAGACAATGGAGCTTTCTTAACTAGGTAAAGATATTTGATTTTTATTATGTCAACCACAGTCCAGATAAATGTACAAAATGAAGGCAATATATAAAATGCCTGCCACCAATAAAGGATATGTTTTAACAGTAAAATTTCATATTAATAGTTTATAAATTTTCCTAGATGGCTGAGGGACAATTATTCTTTTTGCAAAATATGATGAAACTTAGCACTATTTTCCTTCCATACACCTATAATGTCATGTGTACAGTTTTTACCTGAAAACAATAAGTTCATGAGAAACCAAACTAATGGGCTTGCATACTAGGGTGACCAAACTCGTTTACATGCTGTAAAGGGAAATGGTAGGTGTAACTGAATTAAGATTGCTTTCGTATTATCTGCAATAATTTCTTCAGCTCTAGTTGCATTGAATGCCTTAGGTGACCATAGTAACATGAAACTCCTCTGATTTGTCAAATGCTTGCGAATTTGGCAGTCATTGGCTTAGCGGAGTCAAGTTGGCTTGCTGTGCAATACTGGAGAGCGACTCGGTGATTTTGACATAATTTTAGGCATGTTTTCTCCCTCACGGGGCATGATTTTAAAGACCAAATCTGACCACAAAATTAGCAGCAACCATAAAATTATTTTTGGGGCAGAATTTGAACTTTGTAACAAGGGAGTTTTTCAGTAGTGGGCACTTATTGGGAAGTTGTTTTTCCATTTCAGTCTTCAACAGAATTAGAGATTGTATTTGCAGCAGGGAAGAAGTTGAGTCTTTTTTGACACCCAGGTCACTGGTTTGGTCATGCCAAAGTTTGAGCCCAATCTGACTGACATCACTATGCTCAATACGCAGCAGAGATGAAGAGGGAAAATGTTGGAAGTGGATTTTCCAGCCTGGCCATGATAGCAGCAAATTGTCTGTTAACCCTCTCCTTTCTATCTTTGAGATCATGTAGTGTGGTCAATTTATCCAATTTAGAATCCATGGCTGTCGACTATTATCCTTATTTTTGCCACAAATTGCAATGCTGACTGCACACCTAGATACATGCCATGGGCAATATTATAAATGTTCTCTCACCCTGGCTGTCTTTGGATTCTATGCATGATGTTGTTGACAATGTAGCACAAGCAGTACTGGAAGATGAAGACTGAACGGTTTTTGCATTGATGCTAACCTGTCTGTCCAAGGAAGGAATGCACAGAACCGTTTGTTGTTTTAACTTACCAATATGTTTCACTTTGGGAATTCGGAAGCCCTGTTGGATTTCTTCCAGAGCATATCCTCCTCCCATCCTTCAGAGATTCTGTAAGCTGTTTCCAAAATTTCAGTCTTTAACATGGGATGATAAAGAGTTGATAGATCATTTGAATTTCAAAATTTTAAGCTAAATAAGAATAAATTATGCACATCTGAAAGGATGAAAACCATAAGACGGTTATATCCTTAAAACCAATGAACTGATGTCAAACATCACATTTTATTCAGTAGTAAGTTTGAACTTGTAAGTACGGATAACACTTCAAGAATGTATGGTATTAATGCCACTAAGGAACCAGGATGTTGAATGATCTTCAACTATGATTAGAAGTCTGCGATGCTTAGAATTGTTACCTTAGGTTTCTGCACATTTGTGAGTTGCAGCTCCTACAGTTTTACTGTTTTTGTTTATATTGCTTGTATTTGTCAGAAATGGTTTTCTTGGCTTTGTATTGTATGTAGGCATCCCAAGCATGTGCGGTGGCAATGTTTGCATCCAATCCATCTTAAAACATTTCTCCATAGTGATATCTCAGGAATAGTCAAGAACATGTAAATGTGTAAAACAACCATTTAGTGCTATGGAATTGGATTCCTTTGGTTTGCCCTCACCATTCAAACATCCAAGGTACCCAGGGCATATGTCCAGTCTCGCCTCATGTTACAGACAGAGTGAGCACATCCAGCTTGGTGTGTGTCCAGGCCTCTCAATTGAGAAGGTTTCTCTCTCTCTCTCTTCATTTTGGTTCATGTTAATGGCTGTGAATCCTTCGTAGTTGGGATGATTCTCAAGTATATCTGTTCTTTGGCTGTCTTTTTTGTTTCATGGCTCTATATCTGTGAAGTGCAAGGCCTTGGGCCTTTTTGTTAACCCTCCTTGGCGGTTGATACGTAAATCACTTTTATTTCTTAACAGTTTTTAGATGTTAGTCTAAGTTTTTCGGTTATCAGGATGTGCTTACGTTTAGTTTCCTTCTGATAGCACTGAAATATGTCTGGAATTGTACAGGTTCATTTTTAATCAATGCAAAATTAGTTGATTATAAAAAAGGGAAAAAGAAAATAAATTTGATCTCAGGATAATATTCTTTAATAGAAATCTAGAAGTGTACAAGTCAAGTAGTTGTCTAAAAATGTTATTGTTCTCTATTTATTGAGGAGGAAATTCTAGGAAGTCTTCCCAAAGTTAGACAACTAGCTTAGAACGCAAGACACAGGAAATGTTTTGTTCTAATATTTCTTGGCAAGTTTTCATGATGCAGCAAAATGGAAACTATGCACCGGTCAAGAAGGTCCATGGTAGACAGCTACAACCAATCTGCTGTTATATGAGAAACAGGGTGGGCGAATTTTAATATACTATTATTTTGACAAAGTAACCATTGACTTTCTCTGGTCATGCATATTCTTTTGGTTGATCCTGTAGGTAATTATTGTCTCAAATAAGACGTCAAACTGTACATTGACTTCTAAGAGGGTTTGCCTCAACATTTTTTGTAGATGGTTTTTCTTGAATGTAAAAGAGAAATCCGGGGAAGCTTTGGGAATCAATTATATACTTTACAAACTGAGATTGCTTCGGATTGCAAATTACATGCATGGTCTTAGTACTGTTGTGAGGATAACATCCTGCCTAAACAATATATGAATAAGTGGAATCACTTATTATATTATTTTAGAATACCTGCTTTTGTATTCTCACTTTATTGCCAAGTCGTGGCTGCAAGGCAGAAGTCAAAATTTGTTTGTGCTCTTGAAGGATTAAACTAAAGTAGTGTATGAAATACCACGGTGTTCCAAAGCAGTGTTCCAAAGCGGGTAGATGGTAGTAGTCTTGAAAGTGGCATCCACCTATCATTGGGAATTCGATGAGAATGCAGAAGAATTTTATTCAATGAGATTTTTTGTTTATGGTGCAACCACCACGCTGTACCACAGTGAAGGCAAAGGGATAATTATACTTTGATCACGAACACAAATAACTGTACAAAATAATAAATGAGTGTGTACCCAACCAAAAATGTTCAGAATTTTTAGTAAATATTTGAACAATTAAAAAATGGATCCTGAAAATATTTGGGAAGATGAACAGCCAACATAACAGAAAAGTAAGAATTGGAGACCATATCCAGAAATTATTTATGGTATTTGAGTGAAGTCTCTCTAGAACAATTTGGAGTACGGCATTTCAATGCTTTCATCATTCTATTCATAATCATCCTATTACCCCCCTCACTTAGATATTGTTGTCACAATGCTAGGTTTCACAGTAGTTGTACATCTCTTCATAGGATTACAGCATACATTACTTGCAAGCTTTCCTGCATAAAGAAGTCTTAATAAAAAAGTCTGTTGTATCCTTCAAAATGAAAAGGCTATATTTGAATAAGAAAACGAGAAACACTCGAAACATTTTCAGGCATAATTCTAAATCCATTTGGAAAACCTTGCTTCCACGGAAATCTTCATGTGATTTTGACAAAGAATTAGTTGGGTGAATCATGCGTCTTCTTTTTATGACATTTTAATTCAAGTTTGGATTTTAGTGAGAAAAACAAATTACGAGGTAAGTATATCTTAACATATGGCATCACAAGCTATTTTTAAACTCAAAGACAGGAAAATTATATGATAAAGTACTCGAGCATATTTTTTTCATCATAGTCCAAATCTCCAAACAACATATATTGCTGATCTCTTTAATAGAGTGGTTTTTTGTGGGTTTCCACCTACATGGGTGTTTGATATCATTTGTCCCATGTTTAAATTAGGAAATCAACATGATAGTAATAATTATACAACCATAATGGTTGGTCACACTTTGAATAAGGTATAAGTTTGATTCCCATATTTGTTGGGTTAAAGAAATTTCAAAAAAAGGGTAAGTAGGGTTTAGATGGGATCAGTGAACAAAAGATTATGTATTGACACTTGAGTTGTAATTGTGGAAGTGGACACAAGTGTTTGGTTTATTGTTATTTTGTTGATTTTTGGAAGACATTTGATGCTATTGTTAAACAATTTTTAATCCAATGGCTTTGAGATCTATAGATTTCTAGAGCATTTGGTAGTTCTTACACTATGACAAAGTGGTTGGCTAGGGCTAAACTCTTAGTGGTTTTATAGAGGATATCAATAGCACTAGTGGTGGTGCTAAACATCGCTGTCAACCTCCCCCTACTTTGTTTGGTCTCAATATAGATAAATTAGAGAATATCATTGCAAGTTAAAGTAAAATTCTTTACTTTGCTTGGTCTCTACATAGATGAATTAAAGGACATACAAGTTAAGGGAAAAAACGAATGGTTGTATCTTTTATGATATAATCATTCACTATTTTATTATTTGTTGATGACATTCTCATTTTACATATTGTTGTAGGTTGCAAAAGACATCTTGACATTTTAAAATGATTTTGTGGTATTCAAGGTTTACAAGTGAACTTGAATAAAACATAGATCATGGTTTTCAACACAACTAAGTAAAACACACATGGAACTAATCTTATTTACAAAGGAAGTGTGGTTAAGTGGTTGTTTTATATACTTATACATGAATTAAAGAAAAACATGTAACAATTGTATATTTTATGATATAATCATTCACTTTTTTACTATTTGGTGATGGCATTATTTTCACGTTACATATTGCTATAGTTTACAAAAGACATTTTGACATTCTAGAATTAATTTTGTGGTACTTGAGGTTTACAAGTGAACTTGAGTAAAACAAAGGTCATGATTTTTAACATGATTAGGCAAAACACACATGAAACTAATATCATTTACAAATGAAGTTTGGTTGAAGTGGTGGTTTGCTATACTTATCTATAGTTGAATCAAAGGATATCAGTGCAAGTTAAGGGAGAACAAGTAATGACTGTATTTTTTATGATACAATCATTGATTATTTTATTATTTGGTGTTGACATTATTCTCATTTTACATGCTATTGTAGGGTACGATGACATCTTGACATTCTAAAATAATTTTGTGGTACTCAAGGTTTACTAGTGAACTCGAGTAAAACAAATGTCATGGTTTTCAACATAACTAAGCAAAACACACATGAAACTAGTTTCATTTGCAAAGGAAGTTTGGTTGAAGTGGTTGTTTCCTATATGTACCTTGGTGTGCCTTTCAAATGACGTCCCTTTAATATTCTCCTTGTGGCAAAAAAGAGATTATGCAAAGGGTATGTTGCACTTAGTACACTTCGGAGACAACGTTCTCAACATTAGTTTCAAGATGTCAAAGTAAAATTGTATATCTTCAAAGTTTAAGTGTCATCAACAACATTGTATGGTTGTGAGCTTTGGGGACTTGGACTTTATAGTACCAATTGGGATTGAGTTAATGGAGTTCTTATTTCCATATTTCCTTAAAAATTGTGGATAAAATGGGTAGTTTTAAATCATTTATTAAGTTTTGAATTGGACATCAATTCCTTTCATATTTTAGCAATGTTTCATGTAGTGTTATTACTTCATTGATTACGATGTAAGACAAATACAACAATTGGTAATAGATATTCATTCAAGGCTTTTCAATTATATGGTTTCCTACAACCAATCAAATGGATTTGAGGGTGGTGGAAAATCTTTATTTTCTATGGATGAGAATATGCTTGTAAAGAAATTTGAGAAGAAAGTCTTGGAATCCTTAACCTTGAAACCAAGATGGTGGTGCAAAAGACTTGATGATATAGGTGGGTATAATTAGGATGAGGATTTCAGAATATGTCTTTGCTATAGGGAATTGTTATTGATAGTAATTGTTTGATTTATAATGCATTTTATATCAATGCTTCCTACATGTTGAAAATAGATATTCATAGATGAATCAAATATGAGATTGACAAATCATATATAAAGCCAAGTTGGACAGATCCATTGAAACCATTGTCAACAAAAATGTGCAAACAAGTTATCACTTCCATGGGCTCTAAGTCTCTTTTCGTTCTTGATTTTTATTGTGTCAATTGCGGGTATGCTTTCATCAAATTTGCATGAAGTTTGAACACTTCTATATATAATATGAGAGCATATATGTAAGCTTTACAATAATGAATAAAAAGAGAAATATTTTGTATTTAGGTGTTCAATGTATTATGAGATCTATGATAGGTTTTATTACCTCTTTAGAGGAAATATAGGCTATCTACAAGATCTTATTCATTATGAGGATTAAAAACGTATATTGAGTTGACTCAACATAGAGGTGGCCTCTTTAAAAGTCGACAATATAACATTGTTTTATGGTTCGATATTAGAGTCTTTTTATTAAACATCAATTTCACATGAACAAATAAAACAACTATTCTACTCAGTAGTCACAAGTTATCATAAGAAAAATATCAACCTAGCTCTTATGTTTTATCTTGTAAGTTATTATCTGAAAAATACTTTTCTTGTAGTCTTATCAACTTTTATGGTTATTAATGTACATTATATTTACATACACACATACATGCATACATATTATTTGATGTCTAACAAGTTTGAAGGCACACAATATCATGCATAGATATCTTCTCTTGCAAAGGTTAATATTGCAATAAATGGAGTTTAGATAAAAGAACGATTGAAAGAAGATAGTCTTGCATCAACTACACTTGTTTATAATCATGAAACAATTTTAGAGGCCAATGTTGTCTTTGAATAGGTAGGAAGAGAAAATATAGCAATGCCAATCCATGAGAAAGATTCATATAGTTAAGTGGCCCACAAGCATACATGCTTGCTTTCGCCTTTCCATTGTCTCCAACAAATATCCCAATCATAAGAATAGACATGACAATGGGAATGATGAGTGGGACATCCAAGTAAAGGATATAAATACAATCAATTAATTACTATATGGTTTCCCACAACCAATCAATTGGATTTGAGGGTGGTGGAAAATCTTTATTTTCTACGGATGAGAATATGCTTGTAAAGAAATTTGAGAAGAAAGTCTTGGAATCCTTAGCCTTGAAACCAAAATGGTGGTGCAAAAGACTTGATGATATAGGTGGGAATAATTAGGATGAGGATTTCGGAACAACTCAATATGTAGACATCTGAAAATG
This sequence comes from Torreya grandis, assembly GCA_037957365.1. Lineage (NCBI taxonomy): Eukaryota > Viridiplantae > Streptophyta > Pinopsida > Cupressales > Taxaceae > Torreya > Torreya grandis. The sequence continues at coordinate 6,687,503 of JARHVA010000091.1, forward strand.
GCCATGAGGCATTTATTAATCATCAATTTGTATGATTGTAGTGTATTTGTTTGTTTATCAATTATTTAATCAAATTAGGTGTTATTGGTGTAATCGATGACTTTAGATGGTCCCCTTTCTTCTTAATGTTGTAGCTCTTTCTCTCTTCCTCTCCTTTTCACTCATTCCCTCCCCTCCCCCTCATGCTTCTTGGGCTTTGTGCGAAGTGTGTGCGACACTTGACAACTATTTGGAGTGCCCTTGACATTTATGGGCCCTTTCTTTGCTCTTCGCCAAGCGAATGTGCACTTATCCACTTTGTCTTGTCTTTTTAGTCGTTTGATGCCAGTTTGCATGCCAATAGGGCCCGCATTTGATTTCAATTGTCTATAAATACACAAACATTCTAATTCATTAACACTAGAGATTCACATGATTTTATTAACATTCTATTGTGTACTCATTGGCATTCAAGAGATCAAACAATCATTAGAATACTCATTTTCCGAAGCTACCTTTCCCATGCACTTTTGATGTGGCCTAGGGTTTATTTATTTGTTAAGTTATTTTCATTTACGAAATTTAGTGATTTTTGACATTCTTTATATTACAGTTTTCACCCTTATGAGCTTGATAATTAGATAGTGTTTAAGCCTTGCTAATCCTCAACACAAGGCCCTAAAATCATTTTTTAAAAAGGTTTTCAAACGCCACAAGTGCAATTCGAGATGCTCCAAGACAAGGAAGAAAGTTTGTTTTGTAGGTATACAAGTGTTGGAACACACAAATTGAGTAACAAAAAAAAATACCAGGATTGAAAAAACATGGTCATCAATTTGTTTCGGATCCTACTTATCACCAATTCGAAGAGTTAGGCACAGTTGGGGATTATATGAAACACACCCGATGCTAGGTACATTTGATTATGATTATACACAGACTTATGAGCTAGGTTGCTAACACTATTGGGCACAAGTTTTCATATTCAGACTCAAGCAATTTTTTTTGTGACAATGACTTATTCAAGATATATACACAAATTGTGTGCTTGCCGTATTGATTGATTTGGAAATGATTAATTAGGGGTAATGTTGGTGTATTTATTGTATTTACATATTTATTATTGTTGTGCTTTAACACACACATCCTATTTAGAAATTCAAATAGGGGCCCACTATTTATTGAATATCCTCATTAGGGGTCTTATGAGCCTTAGAAGTCTATAACATTGATTTTAAAATGCATAAGCTTAAGGGTATTTCCAAACTCTACAATATGTTTCAAGGTTACAAGAAGAGAAATCTAGGTTGTGAATAAGCCATATACATGATTTATCTTTTGCCTTTGATTTTATTTCAATTCAAAAGGTTTATCTACATGTATTTTTGATTTAAAGGCTAACCACACCGAGTTTTGTGTTAGTTTATTCTTTGCCTATGATGTGTCTTGAATAGGGTATTTTGTGCTTAAGTGTTTTGTTAGGACACCTTCGGGTTTAATTACTCTTGTCATGCAACATTATTCCGCTAACTTTAAGCCCAAGAAAAGAGCACAACTCACTCAGGCAAGTATATCGTCAGGATTTTGCTAGATGTCATCATCTCGTTAACCCAAAAGCTCCTGATCTTTGCACAATCTGTGAAGCTTAACTATCAAATGGATTATCAAGATCTGTCCATGTGTCACCATCTTGCTAACCCATGGGTGACGTTAGTAGAGTTCCTTGTATGATCATGCTCGACAAGTGGATCAACAAGAACTGTCCACATGTCACCATCCCACTAACCTGGGGGTGACATCAATAGAGTTCCTTGTGCGATCATGTTGGGTATGCGGATCGTCGGGATCCTTCCATGTGTCATCATCTCGATAACCCAAATGAAGTTCATTCCTGGATAATAACTTTTACACTCCAGACAAGCGAATCGTTGGGATCCTTCCATGTGTCATCATCTTGTTAATCTGTGGTTAGGAGAATAAATTACAACACAACGCTTAGCTACAAGTGGGGCAACGATACTCAAACACGTGTCACTTAGCCACAAAAACAAATAACAAAGCCCTGAATAGCCCGAAAGTGCAAAAAAAATGACATCTGTCATATTATGCTGACTAGGAACCCAAGAGTAAGTAAAATAAGTCACATGGTAATAAAATCAATGAAAATCGACATTATGAAGTTCAAATCAAAAAAGTAGACAGGGAATGGAGTGAAAGCCGTTATTACCATTAATTTGAATGAATTGGCGACGTAATGCATTCAATTCATGAAACTAACGAATCTAAAACAATAAAATTCGAGTTGCCATACTCAATGTGATCACATTGCCTCCTAACTACTAAGTGCAAACCATGAACTCGAAGCCCCAAAGCAACCAAAAAACTTCAAACTATTTAGAGGACATACGTATTCCTACTTAAGTTTCAATGGCTTCTTCATCTTACACTACTCTTTCAGCATATTTAATTACAAGACCAATTAAGTATACAGACACAACGTTTGATTCGATAACTCATAACCATGATTTCAAACACTACTCAGCTATTTGGGATGAGGTTGATGTTGTGGAACCATAAAGGGTAGAAGACCGACTTTTGATTTTTACACAGAAATATGAGGATGACTTTCTGGTGATAAAAAAAGTTGGCCTACATAATGTTGCAGCCAAGCTTGATGTAATGCCCTGCATTGATTTATTTTTGAATGGGAAAATCTTTGGAAAAATACTGCATTTTTGACTTAGCAAGAATCCTATAGGCAAGACATGGTCAATACATAAGCAAAAATGCATTCAAAAGGTATTATAGGCTCCATTTTCCAGAGATGACCTATAGGCAAGACATGGTCAATTCATGGCTCCTTACAAACAACATTCATAGCAAATTGAAAGAATGGGCTAGCAACCCAAGCAACTTTGTGATTCAAGACCGTACTTCTACTGTTCCCATAGTCACCTTCAAACCAGGGATAAGGATTGCCATGGGTTTATTAAACAAAATATATGACTTCCTAAGCATTTTTTATGTTAATGAGATATGGGTCCCTTCGCTGGGTATCATCCTAACTTTGAACAAAATTGTTGCTTTGGGGAAGATAATAAACTCCAATTTGATTCAACAAATCACCAATCCAAGGAGCTTATCGGATGACAAATTTTACATGATGTTATATCTGATAGATGTTGTGATTACAACAGTGCATTCAACTTATGAGTAACCCTGACAACTATCCACAGACTATCTAAAGAACATGATTTGTGATGAGTTCAATGTCCTCCATGTTTATAGGTTTATGAAGTAAATAAAAAGGTTGATAGAGACTTTTTATCCTATGGTGTACCAGGCCATATATGGGAAGAACATCCCTAGGTTGTTAGACCCCATAAAGAAAACTATTCAGATAATGGGTGATTACTGGTTTTACCCTAAGCGCACCATAATCAAGATAGAAGGTACCAAGGCACATTCTTTGTACTTACCACAAATTGTTCTTGACAAATTGTCTAAGTAGGAAATTGCTGCTCAATTGGTTGACATTGTTGATGTTGAGCTACGGAAGGCTAAGCAAATAACTATTCACCCAACCCCTCTCATCATTAGATGAAGATAATATATAAGGTGGGAACACTTTCAGTCAGTGGAAAAAATTAGGGTGCACTATGGATTGAAATGGGCACCATTTAGACATTGGGACCCCATAAAAAGTGTCAAGGGACATATAAAGAAATATAAGAAGGTGAAAATCAATTTTGGACACCACTCCTATAGTCATGATAGTGTATTCTTGAATGTAGAGGATGACATTGAGGTTGTTATAAGGATGCATAGAGTAAACATGTCAATGATTGCATCACAAAGGATCCAATATGATCCCACATTCACTGAGGAGGATGCCAAGAGGATCAAAAAATAACAATGGGTTTCTACACCTATTCATGGGGCTCCCCCTTACACAAAACCAAATATGCAAGAGCAAGCTAACCCATCTAGGGAAGCAAATGTTGAAGACATAGTTGAGACTACCCCTGCACATTTAGTTGTTGTTGCTTCTCCTCAACATACAACTAATGTAGGGAGACCTGCAAGTCCTAGTACAAAAACTGAGTTATTTTTTATGTTACCTCTGCCTCCCCTAACTATAGTGCAACGATTAAGTCTTCTTATTTTCCTCTCAAGTTTTCATTTGTTCTCCTTCTTTGTCACCACTTGTTATAACAACACCACCAATGGTAATGCCCCAATCTCATGGGTGATCATCTTAACCTCCCATAATTCCCCTAGTGGTCACTCCCACTTCATTACCACCTGATACCACTATAAACCCTTCATCTCCCACTCCAATTTCTACAAGGCCAACCTCCATTGTTGCTAGGCCACCAATCACCTATAAGGCCTAAGACCCCTCCAATCTCACTCCATAAGGTGGAAGTAGAGGATAATCCTACAAAAGTGTCAGGGGAGGAAAAGGATTAAAAAAGAGGTTGACAAGATGAAAACCAGTTTAAATATATGATAACAAAGAAGAAAATAAAATATGGGCAAAAAAAGAAGAAAATAAAATATGAGCAATCGAAGAAGAATGGGTGTCTAAGACAGACACTGAATAAACTTAATCATTTAAAGAAGCAACATAAGAAGATGAAGAAGACGAGTGGGTGACTGAAGAAGATACTCAATTTGGAGGGATTGAGATACTTGGGGAATCTGAGGAAGTTGATCAAAGAAACATTCAATCAGTGGCTAGTGAGCTATTGTTATAAAAAGCGAGAGACCTAGAAGGTGAGGCAGAGTCAAAACTGCAAGCCTCAGTATAGGGGTCATCATCAACCACACCCCTAGATTCTCCATATCAAGTTACCACCATGACAATTGTAAAAAAAATTGCCCCATCTATTTCCTCCCAAAGTGTAAGTACATAAGTTCCACATTCTTTGGTTACTTCTTCAATTGCTACTGCTATAATTGATGAGTAGGAACTACTCATTCTTTGTATTCTTTAAGTCCAGTGAATAAGCCTCAGGTAGTTGCAATCCCAATTTTACCAACCATAGTTCACTTTTATATGAGTCCTCTTATTACTGTTATCACTACTGGGTTGCATACACATCAGTCGGAGATTATTTTAGAAGTATACTTAGCACCCCAATGACATATTCATTCTTTACTGGAGCTAGTCTCTAGTCCCCTGGGACATCAAAATGACATTTTGAAAGCCTAGTATCTTCATTTTCGATGCATAGGCCACACCCCCAGATTATCTGCATAGTTGGGAATACCCATTAGCTAAGCTGCTCAAAAAGATTTCTCTACGGTTTTAGTATATAAGGTAGCTGGGAAGACCAAGTACATCATTGATACACTAACACAGAAGTAAGTCACTAGATGGAGGAAGGTTATATCTACTTTCCATACATTGGGGACGTCTTCCCCTACAACAATGCATCCTACACGACAAGCATAACAAGCATATCAACAAGTTACATTGAGTGTCCTTTCATGGATCCAACAATTGCAACAAGAGGAGGCGTGAAGGCATGACCTAGTAATTGTTGAGCAACCAATGGTTAAGTTCCATTTTGATAGACAAATAAATAACTTGAGGATGGTCAAGAGGAATACTATGGTTGCAGAGGGAGAATAGGTCGAATTGGAATAAAGAGAAGATTGATTTTATTTGACAAAAAGGAGAAAAATAAATCCCTTGGACCAGAATTGATATAGGGAAGATCCCTACAGTTTTGTAGATGCTATTGGAGGAATAATAAAACAAATGTTCAAGATCTATGACCAGTGTGTGTAAACGTCACAAGAGAAGATCACTATTAAAGCTACAAAAGAGATTATAGACGATGTATAGGGTGCAAATAAGAAGCTATAGAACACCATTCAACTAATAAGGTCTGCAAAGGATACGTCCTAGCCTAAGTGGGGAGATATAATTTAATTATTCAATAAAATGAAGGATATAGATGGTAAGCTCCATTTACTCATCCAAGCAACAAGGCGTACGCCCATTTGAACCTAATAACAACACCAAAGGTTGTATGGGCCCAAAATTATGTGGCCATTAAGAAGGATAGCTTACTTGACTGGCATCGAGAGATGCAAACTTTAGTGCTACAATTTACAAGTTAAGAGAGAGAGACTATATCTATTTTGAAATATATGAGGGTCACTGATGTGAGCACTCCTTGGATAATTAATTCTCAAGCCCATTTTTTGGAACCTTCTTTGAGCTGCAACTGACAGCTTCTAAGATGAAATTGAAGGAACGATTTACAAAACCAATGAGGAAATCATGTAGCTAGTAAATTTTACCAGGGAAAAAATTATAGGCACAAAGACACTTCATGTAGATGTTAAAGCAAAATTGACCACGCATAAGAACTTGATCGACAAGCTTATACATTTGTTCTAAATATATTTTCTAGATTTTGAAACTATTAATATGGATTTCCAGGCCAGCCATGTCTTGTATTTACAAATGGAGGCAACAAAGCAACAAACTTCAACACCACTTGCACCTCCTTAGGTCACTTAATCTTAGTCCCTAAAGTATATACGAGTACAAACATGAACATGACCTGCATATGTACCACTTCCGATATTCACTACTATAATTATAATAACAACTTTTGTCATGACTCCAATGGGTGTATCTATTTCAATGGTGTCAGCTCAAGTTGTAACTCAAGTTACATCTGTAGTTCCATCTCCACATCAACGAGCATGCAAATTCCACCTCTCAGTGCTGCCTTGTCATAGATATATTTCGATTCAAGTGCATGTTATAATTGTAACATACACTTATTTTGAGACCCTACTATTTTCATGATTCTTTGGGGCAAGAGATTATTTATAATCACATTGCCAACATGCATACCTTGCATGAATTTTTGACACAATTATATTTTTGGAGATGTAAATTTAGGCTTCACTTGCAGGATGAAGCAACTCTTTCCCAAATATATATATATTTGTATCCTCCCTATCCCATAGGGAGAGGAATTTTGTCTAATAAGATTAATAGAAAATTCTATGGATTGTTTTGCAATTAGTCTCGATGTGCAAATTTGGTTCTTCTCCAAACTTGTGAATCTTATAAGAAGTTATGCCATTCTATATTTTAGTCTTTTGATTATGCATGAATTTTATTTTAAATATAGTTATTCATATTGTGTTATTTCTAATTTGAATGTCTTTTGTGTATTAATCATAATCTCCCTTTGTAGATGTGCAATCACATTCTCACATCGGCAACAACTTTTGATTATATATGCTAGAGTTTATTGTATTCCTATTTCCTTAAAATATTAATTGTGTTTGATTATTGGTGTGCTTACAGTAGCTTGCAACAGACATTGGTTCCTGATTACCTATCTAACCCTTAGTTTAAGAGTTAGCTTAGAAAGATTTCATCTTGTTTGATCCACAAGCCTTCTTTTCTACCTTACCTTTCTCTCTTTTTGAGTTTCTTTTGGTCAAACCCACCTTAGGTTAGATCCATAATCTATCCAACCATCTCAAGTAGATATAGATTCATCCATATCTGAACCATCCATGGTAAACAAAAACTCAACTCATCGGTGTTCCATCAACAGGGTAGTTACAAAAGCCAAGAACCCTTAACTCGTGTTTTGGAGTGAATTTATTTCATTAATCCTAAAATGTTAGAGGCTGCCTCGTAAGGTTCTCTGGTGTGCATAAAAACCACATTAACACATTTATTGTAATGTGTAACTAAATGCAATATAGATATTTGAATTTCATTTACTTGTAATCTTTTTTATATAAATTACATTTTGGGAAATCCACATTATGTTACATACTCCTTAGGGGTTTCACATTTTGATAAAACTCAAATTGTTTTAGACCCCTAGGGTTAGATTTTGTTTCAAATTTCAAATTCTCTAATTTTTATAAGGTTTTATTTTATGCTCTTAGATATAAAAGCCCTATCTTTAGTTTGATTCATTTGTTTGATCCAAAGCCTTAAGCTATTTTTTTAAAAATTATTCAAACCATAGTATGCTTGTATGATGAATATTTTTCATATTTGATTCCAATTTATCCCACCCAAATTGATTAGATACGATAATCCAACTAGAGGAAGTTTTAGGCTTGGTAAAATAACTCATAGATCTTGTTAAAATTACTTACGTTGATATTAGGTTAGACTTGAAAAAGACAATGTAATCTAGAAATGTATCTAATGTTGAAAAAGTTTTGGTTGTTTTATCAAAATAGTAGATGATGGACCTTCGCAAAATGTCAATGTTTATTCTTTGAATTCCAATGACGATTTTTTTGAAAGTTAATGGATATAAAAATGTTCAAGTGAATGAAAACAATGAAAATTTTAATCAATAGGCGTGTTAAGATGTTAACGATAAGGCTAGAGTTTAGGTTGCACCTTATAAAATAAATAATGTACATAATTTCTATAAAAAATAGTAATATTGATCCTAATGTTTCCCGTGCTCCTCAATTTAGAGAATACCTCTCAAAGAATGTTGACCAACTGATGTAGGAGCATCCTAGAGCTTGATCAATCCTCATCAAACCAAAAAAATTTTCTTAAGTGTTTTTTCCCTTTTCTTTCAAATTTTTCTCTTTCTCGAGTTGACGGTTTTGGTGGGAAATGACATAGTTTGTAATTTTTGAGCTTGTTGTCACCCATGGCATTTATTGCTCTTCTTTACATTTAATATTTTAACCTTCGCCATTGGTCTTCATTCCCCTTCAATAATGACTATGAAATGAGCAACTTAACATTTTATATGCTCAAAATAATGTTATTGTAGAGGTCTTTTATTGGATGTCATTTTTGAATAGAGAGATTGATTTAAGTAACAAGACATCAACATTTTATGTTGATTGAGGATCCAAAGGGACTTAGGAGGCACCTAAATATTCTTGGGGAATGTGATAGAGCCTACAAAGGCCAATTTGAACCTCCTCTATAGATATAACACTCATTTTGGTCCGATGCAAGATGGGAGATCGTTTGGGGTACACATTTAGAGTTGGGCATTACGTGAACCTTCCTTAAACAACCCACCTACCTCTCTAATTGTTCAACCACCTCTTCCATGAAAATAAAATGATGTTTGAGTGGTATTTTCTTATTTGGAAATTGTTTGAAACCATTTATATAGCCATGGGCACATGGTAGGAGGGTTTATAGTTCATATAAAGGGAAATGCTACAAAATTTGGTGTAGAATATTGTGTGTAACCATTTGGGCAAGGATTTAGTTAGTTATATTTTGTAGTGAGTTTGAAAGATGTCTTCCTTTGGAAAAATATGGGCATACGTGCATTACATATTTTCCCGTATGTTTATTCATCATAGAGTTTGAACCTCACGCCCTTCAATTGAAATCAATAAAAAATTATTATGTTATGACTATTCCATGTTCATCTTGCTTGTGATTTTTGTTTATTTTCTTGTTCTAGGATTACCATCTTGATTGAATCTTGTGTAATTTCTTGATCAAGGTGTAAAATTTGTTTTGGTTGGTTGGAGAGGTCCCTATTCATTTGGGTATTCATCTAGGACTGCAACATTATGGTATTAGAGCTTAGGTTAAATTTATTAGAGAGGGATTAGAGATTATGTGAGAGTTTTAAGAGAATAAGCAAGGTCTTTAGTAGTTGTGTGTAGACCAAGAACAAGGATATGAGCGTGTAAGTGAGTGGAAAGCGAGAGAGAGAAGTGCACAAGTCTTGACATTAGGTTGGTAATAATCCAACTAAGTTGTGTGAGTGAGTTTTCTACACAAGATTGTGACCAAGAAGAGTTACAATAGTAGTAGTTATCAAGATTATGTTAAAATGTGTTACATCTCAATTTCTCTCTAAGCTGAAAAACCTGTTTGATCTGTAGATTTTTTATGGTTGTTAGTTTATTAACTAATGTTTGATTAAGCTTTATGTCATATGATGATTATGGAATAATTATGTGCTGATTAATTTATATGATTTGTTTGCTATGAGTTAGCTATAATTTTTACACTATACATTATAATCATGTTTGTTAATTATACACCATTATTTTATGGATATAATGATGTTTCAGATTAACTACCTTCATTATTGTGAGGTGGATGTAGGACAGATTCATCTCTCAGAGTGTGACAAAGGGATAGAATCATCGGAGAGGGTGGTTTAGATGGAGGTGTTGGGGGATGAAAAAGAGCAAAATTAATAATCCATGCACACACCATAATAAAATATAATATTTGTGATAAATTTCTTGAGTAGATAGTTGTAGCATGTTTTGTGTTACTTTTCATTTAGGTGATTTTTAATATACTTTATAGTGTGATCTTGATTGTTTTTGATGATCATGTTGTTTTGTTTGAGTGATTTCGCTAATTTTGTGGTCATACATAGCTTATCTTGTATGATGTAATTATTTGGTTGCATGAGTGTATCTATATATGTTTTACTTGCCTCACCGCCTTATTGGATATAGCTATGTAGTATAACAATATGATGTTATGTATGCATTTATATAATAAGTATAGATAGATTCCATTGTTGTTATTTTCTCTATAGGATTAAGGTAATAATAATAATTAAAAGATTATTATTATAATATATGTTTATCCTAATGTCAAAATAGATTGATAACATTGTTTAAAAATGTCTTTATATTTGATTTAATATTGACCAAAGGTTTAATATTCATAATATATTAGATAATGAATATATTGTTAAATAACAAAGGGAAATCATTGTGTTTGCGTAGTGTTTGTTTAAGGATGACATGGTAACAATTAACAATAAATCTTTTAAATTCATAAATGATTTAACCATGCTATATAGTTGTTATGTTAATTGAATAGTCGATATTCGACTTTGCATGGAAAGAAAGTGATTATTTACTAAGTCTAGGGTCGACCTTGCATAGAATAAACATTGGCTATTATGACTTATTATTTATTTGGTTTGGATAGTCAGTTTGTGAAGTCAATGTTTAAAGTCAATGGCATGTGTATTTTATAAGGAATATATAGTGATTATTTTATTGAGTCATTTGGAAGTTTCAAGATGATTAGGGGTTTTAATCACTTGTTGACTCTGGGTTAATCATCATTCTTGTGAAAAACATGATGGAGTTTGGCTGTTGGCTACATGGTCACAAATTGTAGCATAGTGGAGTTATGTTGAGCTTTTTTTGCATGCATATTTTTTAGTCAGTTGAGTTTGTTGTGAATAGAGGAGAGGGTGGTGGCGAGTGAGGGGATGGAAAGAAATAAAATAAAGAGGAAGGAGGATGAGGAGGCATGCATATGTGGAGTCACAGGAAGAAAGAGAAAATAAAAGGAAGAGGAGTTTCAACTTTCCTAGCAAAATAAGCAATTGCAACAGGTTGGTCTTGTATTTAAATTCCTGAGTGAAAATGTTTGTTGGATTTGTGAAATGAATTGATTTGGCTTGATGGGTTTTTCATTTGTTTTGAAATGAATTAAAAAATTAACATGGGTTGTATGTAGGGCCCTATGGATGGCTCAACCATCCATAAAACCATACATCCAACCCCATAACCCAAAGGGAAAGGGGTAGGGATGTAGGTGTTCGCCATGTTTGTTACACCTCTGTGAAAGCTCTATCTTTAAACCCTTTATCAATTTAAAAATTTGATGAATGCATTAATTATTTATTACATTTTAAGGGCATTTGGATAAGGTCTTATGATTTGGGTTTGGTTATTAAACTAGTCTAGAACCTAAGCTATAGTGCTTAGCTTTATATAAAAATCCTAAATGGGTTATATGAGTTCAATTATGTATATACTTAATTTGTATTCCTGGGTGAAATATGCTATGTATATATGTTGTTCGAGTGTGTTTTACTTGGGATTTATTTTGGGATAAATAAGTTATGTGTTTTTATAACCTTTTGAATATATATATATATATATATATATATAAAATGGGTTTAAATACATTTTGACTGTGGAACATTATATATTTACATTGTGTTTCAAAATTGGTTGACTGTGTCTAATAATATATATACATTGACGTATACATATGTATATATTCAACCTAGTGCATGACACACACACACACACACACACACACACACACACACACACACACACGAATTTGTATATATTAATACAACTGTATGAATGGAAGGTTAAGTTTTCATTTAATTTTTGTTGGTAATGATTTGATACAATTTGATATGGTTATGAATATATACTCAGTATTATTAGTAAAAACCTATAGCTTATATTACCAAATAAACTTGGAGTTTATCCAGTGTATAACGTCTGGACAGAATTGTGATTACCAATTGAATTATATAATCAGGGGCTAAGTATGTTTTTAGCACTGAGTTATAATTATAATGTTCGACTGTATATTTACTTGTGTAGAGAGATTTATAAAGTCTGAGATATATGAATTAATTCTTAATCCAAATAAGTTTTTAAGGCTCTATGCAAATAAATTTAGATAATACAACCAATTTGTATTGATTATTGGTTATCAACTCTGGACTATGTAAACTTGGAATTGAATTCATAGTCACGAATTTCAAAATGTTTAATATAAATGACTATATGTATGTCTTGACCATTTTTATATGCATAGGAATCAAACGCTAATATGAATCGATGTGATTTGATTAATGTGAATAAATAGATTTAGTGTGTAAATATTTGGCTGTGTATGAATGGTGAATGACAAGATATTTGGTGTGTTTTCAGTTAGGCAAATATATTGGGGATTATCTAATTTATAAAAGAGTTTTAGGATTATTTTGTTAGCTGGATGTATACTCAGAGTATACATAATACTCTAAGACATTTGATAATGGATGTCTTCTTAGGGTATACTGTATACAATAAAAGTATTTATACTGTATTAAAAACATACTTGTGAATTCTAAAAATATACATATAAATGGTATAAGTTATACGTTTGTTGACTATGTAACCAATTTAGAAACGATTATACCATATATATATATATATATATATATATATATATATATATATATAACTGTGTTATGTTGAAAACATTATTATCATACCAAGTGTGAAAGTGGGTGCTTGTATATATTTTAATGTTGATTAAAAGCATTAAAATAATGTATTTAAGAGTTTTAAAATTTAAAACATATTCTGATGTTTTGGACTAGATTTTATTTTGTGGAATATAAAAAAAATACATAAAATTATGTTTTAATGTTTATTTCAGGCATGAAATAATATTATAATTTACTTTATGATTTGGGTAACTGGCAGTTTCAATATGATCATACCCAGATGGTATGTTATATTCATGACTATATTTGATTATGTTTATTATTATATAATAAATTAGATGAAATTGATTCAATAAATTATATTTGATGGACTAAATATGTGTATTTAATATTTATATACTTAACATATTTTATCATCTAAAGAGAAATATTTTGAATAAATCTATTAGTTTTTATATTATTATATATTTTAATTGAATCTCACATTCATGACTCTAAATAAGTAGTGGACAGATTCCACTGGTTTAATTAGCATCATTAATGCAAGGTGAGGTGTAATTTGATTGAGTGATGTGTATGAAATTGACTGATCTTAGAAATCATTAATTATTAATTTTTTTGACTAAAGCAATGTTTTAATTAAATATTATCATTTCATATGTTGATATAGTTTTCATATTTATGCGATATCATGTTAGAATGGATTTCTTTATGATACACATTATGTAATAGATATCTACATTACACAAGTTTTGGTTTATTACTTTGGATTCTTGCACTATCATTATCTACCCATCTGTGAAGGGAGGGCCATTCCCTGGTTGGGAGATAGTGTGGGGGATATATGGTCTGTGGTTGGTGTGAAAAAATGCTCAGGTGATGTTCTCTCTCCCAACTAGACTATTACACTTGAGATCATAGATTGACACTTGAGTCATGGAGACTCTGCTCTATGGAGCTTTGTATCATGTTTGATTATTTGAGATATTATTTATTATTGAAAATTATAATATTTATTCATTATGCTTCCACAACAGTGGCTATAATGGTTGTATCAATCATGGTTGAATTTATACTATTTCATTAATGATTAGATATAATATTTATTACTTATTCAGTATTATTCATGAATGTTAAATATGTTCGTGATGATCCTTAGCTAAGTGAATTAGCTATAAACCTATTGGTTAACTAAATTAATATAGTCAATTAAATACCACTAATTATATTTTTCATGGTGAAATCTGTAGGATGAATATGTGTAATTAATTTAATATTTTTTACTATATTCCAGTAAAATTCGATGGGATTATTACATTGTGTTATCAGAGCTGAACTTTAAGACTTAATATGTTTGCTAATGTAAACTTATTCTCTTGACAAACAAGAAGAATAATAGTGCACACTAGACTAGGAAGTGAGGGTAATTTGAATATCGAACCCCCTTTTGAATCAAATCAGTTTGCCACTGAGCAATCTACAAAGTTGGACCAACTCCTCACGATCATACAAGAGACTAGGGACTGAATCGTGACTTTAGAATAAGAAGTGCATGGCCATGAAGAGGAGAATGCTTAAGAAGAATCTAAAGAGCATCTTGATGATTAGGAACATCTTCAAGAGTAGAGGCATGAAGAAGTGCCATAGGATGTGAGAGCTTGAGTAGCTACAGAGTTAACACATGAAATTAAAAAGGTAAATCCACCCAAGTTTGATGGATCTATTTTGAGAGATGGAGATAAATCATGGCTAATAAAAATAGAGAAATATTTTGAGATTTATAATTATTCTAAAGTCATGAAAGTAGTTTGAAGATCTTATTAGTTTGTTGGTGAAGAAATAACTTGGTGGAAAAATAATAATCTCAAGATGAATCTCAACTCAACCACCACCACTTGGAAACAATTTATGACACTATTTAGGTCATGATGGATTCCATAACTGTACTTCAATCAAAAGCTTACATATTTATAGAATCTTAAGCAAGGGGACTTATCAATGAATGAATACTTGGAACAATTCACCAAACTCCTTAAGTATGTATCTCAGTATTAGACAAATGAGAGGTTCAAAATCAAAAAATTTATCATGGGATTGAAACCCAAAATTGGCTGTGAAGTAGACATGCATGGTCTATTTATTATAGATCAGGTGTTTGAAAAGGCAATCAAGCAAGAACATAAACTAAAATTTCTTGCCCAAGTCCAACATAAGTTCAAAAATAAGTTTGGAAGTTCCAAACCAACTTTCACAAAGAAGAACTGGAAGTAGAGGAGTGGAGACTCCAAGGGTTAGTTTAAGAACTAGAACACTAAGTTTAATAGTATATCAGGTTATATGAAACCTGGTAATGGTTTCAAGGGAAACCAATAGTCTAACAAGAAAGGATATATTGTAGGTTGCTTCATATGTGGAGGTGACCATTTTTATTGAGAATGTCCTCAAGACAAGTTAAAGAACAAGGGTTCAACTTATCAGGAAGATACATTCTAACAACAGATTCATGCAGTTGTTGACAATCATCAAGTTGACTATCAAGCTTTGCCCATAGAACTGCCAGGTATTTTGTTCGATTATCTAGTTTCTATTTTGATTGACATGAGAGATAAAAAATGCTTCATTACCCTTAAAATGCTTAATAAATTGTCTAGAAAAATTAGAGTTATGTCAAATGCATGATCGATATAGTATAAAAATGAGTCAAAGGTCAAAGTTGACAAGTATCTAGTCAAAGTGAAGATTAAGCTGCCTGAATTCACTAAAATAGTAGATATTTTTGTAGCATTGTTGGACATATGATGTGTTCCTAAGATCCAATTGGATTGAAAATCATAAAGTCAAGGTTGACTACTTTTTGAAAAAGGTTGAGTGTCAAGATGATTTCAAAAATTAGACACAACTTTAGTGTGAAAAAAAGGAGTTGAAGATAAGGTGAATTTATGCAATTTAACTCAAAAAATATTAAATGAATGGATGTCAAACATTCATAGTTAATATGAGTGAGATAGAGGAATATAAGGAACCATTTATTGAAGATTATCTTTTTTTAATAAACATTCATGACGTGTTTTTCATAAGAATTACCAGGATTTCCACCCAAACACAAGTTTGATTTTTTAATTGATATCATACCTAGATCATAACCATAGTCTAAACAATCATACAAAATGACAACCACTAAATTGGTTGAGTTAAATGCACAAGTTTAGGAGTTATTATTGAAAGCATTGCTTTGACCAAGTGTGTCACCATGGGTTGCACTAGTTATCTTCATCAAGAAGAAGGATGACACTCTTTGCTTGTGTATAGATTACAAGATGTTGAATAAAGCAATGGCCAAGAAAAAATATGCATTGCCATGCATTGATGATCTTTTTGATCAAATGCGAAGGTCAAAAATATTTTATAAGATTCATCTTAGAGCAAGGTATCATCAGTTGAAGATCTGTGATGAAGATATTTTTAAAATAACATTCAAAACTTGATATGGGCACTACAAGTTCACAATATTAGCATTTAGATTGACAAATGCTTCAGCAACATTTATGAATCTTATGAATAATGTGTTTAGATATTACTTAGATTTTTTTGTTTTAGTACTTCTTGATGACATCTTAATTTATTCCAAGGATGAGGAAGACCACCTATAATATCTAAAACTAGTTTTGTAACATTTATGAAGGCATAAGTTGTATGATAAGTTATCCAAGTGTGTATTTTTATACAATAAAGTACAGTATTTGGGACATATTATCTTTGTAGATGGTATTTCAATAGATCCAATAAGGATAAAATCCATAATGGAGTGGCCAACACCAAAGAATGTGTATGAGGTAAGAATTTTTATGGGATTAGCGGGTTATTATAGGAAATTCATTTTGAATTTCTCTAAGATAGCTAATCTAATTACCTCTTTTTAGTAGAAGAATAAAATTTTATTCTGATTAGATAAGTGAAAGGTAGCCTTTTAAGAACTGAAAATGAGGCTTATTTTAGCACTAGTGCTAAGAGATCTTGATCCTAATGGTAAATTCTCAGTGATCACCGATGCATATGGGGATGGACTAGGAGGAGTTATTATGTAGGATGGCTTAGTGTAGCCTATGAATCTAGGAAATAGAAGTCATATGAGGTGAATTATTCCCCTCATGGCTTATAAATTGTAACAATTGTGCATGGTTTTCTAGTTTGGAGGCATTATCTATTGGGAAAACCATTTGAGCTTAAGACTGATAACTTGGGATTCAAGTACATCTTCACCCAACTAAACTTGAATACTCATTAGAGATGATGTTTAGAGTTTTTATCTGATTATGATTTTGATATTAACTATATTAAAGGCAAAGAGAATAGAGTAGCTAATGCTCTAAGTCATAAAAGGTACATAATAGCCATGACTACTTTTAGGAGTACTTTCCAAGATTAGGTAATAAAATTCTCATTAGGAGATGAATCCTGTGATCATCTCAAGGAAGCATTGTCTAAGAATGCTCAGAATCATAGATATAAAGGATGAAAGATAGAGAATGATGGTCTTTTGTAGTAAAATGGTAGGATGTATGTGCCTGATAAAGAGAATCTAAGGAGCACAGTGCTAAAGGAATTAGATAATGCCCCATATTTAGGACACATAAGAGTAACCAAGCTCATAATTGAGCTCATACCACTCTATCTCTAAAAAGGAATCAAGAGAGATGTAACGGATTTTGTGTCTCATTGTCTAAAATGTCAATGTACGAAATCTAAATATGTGCATCTGAATGAATTGATATATCCACATGATATATTGAAATGGAAGTGGCAGGTGACTAGTATGGAATTCATCCAAGGTTTACCATTATCATGAAACTGACATGATATAATCTTGGTTATAGCTGACAAAATAACCATGGTAGCCTACTTCATATTGGGTAATTTGACAGATGATGCACCTATGATTGCAAAGAGATTTGTGAAAGAAATGTATCAATTTTATGGATTTTCATAGAAGATCATTTTAGATTGAGATCTGAAGATGAATTTTAGATTTTGGTTGACTCTAAATTCAACTTTGGGTATGCAATTGAACTTTGACACAACTTATCATCCACAAACTAATGGATAGATAGAGCGAGTTAACTAAGTTTTAGAAGATCTCCTTTGTATATATTGCATAAATCAATAATACAAGTGGGAGGAGTACTTTACATTAGTTGAGTTTTCTTACAAAAACTCATACCAAAAAGCATTGAAGATGGCTCTATTTGAGGCTTTGTATGGAAGGAAGTGTAAAACACCAATCAATTGAGATAGGTTAGAAGACATGATAGTCTTTAGACCTAAGATGCTTTCATAAATGGAAGAGCTAGTCAGGACAATTGGGAAGAGGTTGGCTGAGGCCACTAATAGACATAAAAGTTATGTTGATTTGAAGAGAATAGCTAAGTAATTTTTTGTAGGTGATATAGTGTTTCTAAGGGTTAAGCCTAAGAAAAATTTGATTAAATTTGGGAAGTCAATGAAACTTTCACTAAGATATGTGGGACCCTTCGAGGTTTTGGAAGTGGTTAATATTATAGCGTATATGATTACATTACCACCAACTCTAGCTCTTTTTCATAATGTCTTCCATGCGTCTTATCTTACAAAATATTTTTTTGATCCTTCACATGTGTTGGATTGGATTGATTTGTAATTTATAGACCTTGAGGTGATCATGGTAGAACTAATCAGAATAATTAACACTCACAAACTTAGTTTGCATAATAAAGAGGTGTCATAGTGCAAGGTCTAGAGGGACTAATATTCTTAAGATAGTGCCACTTGGGAGGACTATAATGAGTTTTATAAGCTATTTCCATATTTGTTTGCTTGATTTGATACTATATATTATATTATTTTATACTAAATAATGTTATAAATTCATAACTTGTGTTTGAATTAATGTCATCAAGATGATGATCAACTTTAGGAGGGAATGATGTTACATCTTGATTTCTCTCTAAATTAAAAAACTTGTTTGATTTGTAAATTTTTTATGGTTGTTAGTTTATTAACTAATATCTGATTAAGATCTATGTCATATATTGATTATGGGATAATTATATGCTACTTAATTTACATGATTTATTTTTTAGGAATTATCTGTACTTTTTACACTATACATTATAATCATGTTTATTAATTATATAACATTATTTTATAGATATAATGATGTTTCATGCTAACTACCTTCATTGTTGTGAGGTAGATGTATGATAGATCCATCCCTCAAAGTGTGATGGAGGGAGATCATCATCAGAGAGGGTGGTTTAGATGGAGACATTAAGGGATGACAGAGAGCGAAACTAGAAACCCATGTACACACCACAATAGAATATCATTTTTATGATAAATTGCTTGAGTAGATAGCTATAGCATGTTTTATGCTACTTTTCATTTAGGTGATTTTTAATACGTTTTTTAGTGTGATTTTGATTGTTTTTTATGATCATGTTATTTTGTTTGAGTCATTTCGCTAATTTTGTGGTCATACATAGCTTATCTTATATGATGTAATTGCTTGGTTAAATGAGTGTATCCATATATGTTTTACTTGTCTTATTGCCTTATTAGATATAGCTATATGGTATAATGATATAATGTTATATATGAATTGATATAATAAGTATAGATAAATTCCATTGTTGTTATTTGCTCTATAGGATTAAGGTAATAATAATTAGAAGATTATTATTATAATATATGTTTATCTTAATGTCAAAAGATATCGATAGCATTATTTGAAAATGTCTTTATATTTGATTTAATGTTGACCAAAGGTTTAATATTCATAATATAGTAGACAATGAATATATTGTTAAATGACTAAGGGAAATCATTGTGTTTATTTGAGGATGACATGGTAACAATTAACAAGTCTTTTAAATTCATATATGCTTTAACCATGCTATATAGTCATTATGTTAATTAAATAGTCGATATTTGACTTTGCATGGAAAGAAAGTGATTATTGATTAAGTTGAGTGTCAACCTTGCATGGAATAAACATAGGCTATTGTGACTTTTTGTTTATTTGGTTTGGATGGTTAGTTTATGAAGTCAATGACATGCATATTTTATAAGGAATATATAATGATTATTTTATTGATTCATTTAGAAATTTTGAGATGATTAGTGATGCAGGAGCATTAGATGAATCTATTAGGGGGTTAATAAAAGGTATACTCATCTTTGTAAATGGTATTAGTATTATTAAAATAAAAAAGAGTAAAATCTATCTTAAGCCATAGTTTCTACGTAGGAGTATTAGTAGGTATCTAGTTGAGGAAATATTGGTCTTTAACATAGACCAATCTAAAAATAAATAAGAGACAATTATCTCAACCATATATATATATAGGGTTTAAATAAAGATGATAAGCTTGTTTTAAGTTCGAGTCTAGATGAAGAGGAAGGTAGGAGTGGCATAGGAGGAGTGAAGGAGGTCTTTTAGATGTTTATATATAAATATGTAAGTATTTTATGAATAATAAAAAAAAGGACAAGACTTTGATCAATTTTATATCGTATTTATCATTAGGACTTATATGTGGATTGTTTAATTATTGTCTTTCTGATTAACTCTGCATGAGAAAATAGATACTTGGGATGTATTAATTTATTTGTCGGATAATGAGCTGAGTTTGGCGTATTACTTCCTTGCTTGGAAATAAGAGTTTTTGTTTATTATAGCTCGACCCATGGTTTATTCTATTTTCATGAAAAATGTGCCATGCTATTAGTAATATGATATGTAGTTATGTTGGATTATTAGATAGGTTATTTGTAGTTATATAAGCCTGAATAGAACTTAATGCACAATAATAACCCAATAGCTGATTTCATAAAACGTATACACCACCTTCATGCATAATGACTACATCATAAGCCATTTACAGACCTATAGCTTGTGGATTTTACCTCAAGAGTTTTGAATATATGCAATGATTGGGAAAAGTGATAGGTTCTAACAAATTAAACTTAGTCTTTTATGGAAGGTCATGCATAATTTAAGAGAAGAGGTGAATTACAATGGCGTGTATCTGATTCATTATTGATTGAATATTTTAGATCTTAGTGTGTTTGATAGAATTCAATAAAGGTCAACATTATGGTCATTAATATCAAGAAATTCTATGTAAACACTGACTTGGCCTACAAATAAGCACATCATATTTTCTTATTCAAGCAATAAAAGAAAAAATGACTATCCCATGAATATTGTATTAATTTTAGTCAGCGTAGCTAAAGGCACAATGAATTATGAGCTTAAAATTAGTGCTTCAAGTTCTACAATATAATCTAATTAAAATTTGGGTGCATGTTATGGCACTTATGGAAATACAAAACAATAGATATTGAGTTTGATAAGGCTTGGAAAATTAGTTATTGTTATACATAGGAATTAGACTCTGCAAGAATCAATTTGGTATTGATGTTTTATGATAAGGTACAATATTGCCAATATTCATAGACTGTTTATGAACCGGTGTAATTCATTAAAGGTTTTTCAAGATCAATTTAGAACTGTGGATGAAATGCATGATCTAGGGTATTTGGAAAGTGACACCAAAGATGATGATACTAAAATAATGAGAAATAGGGATGGTCCTTTTCATCAAAAAATTTTGGTTGAGGAGTACCCCAAGCATGAAGTGTATGATCTTGCGAGAGAGGAGAATTTTAAAGTTAGGTGAAGATAACAAGGATTGCAATGGAGATAGGAGGGAAAGTTTACCAAGAATGTATAATGATGTTATGCAAACTCTTTTTCTAGTATAGTGAGTACTTGAGAGGGAGAACTAGATCTGAACGTGCATTAAGAGATTTGGTGTTTGTTTTATTTTTATTAACGTCTATGTATAGATAAAATTGACAGTATTTGATATGAGTAGAGTGTGTATGAAATCCTAGATGATGCTATAGGTAGACCTTGTGTTTGCTACTAGAAGAATGATTGGTAGTTTCTATGGGCAGAGTTGGTGTGTTTCTACGAGCATGACAGGGAACAAAGATGGAATTAGATAGATTATAAATTAGCCTTGCATAAATTTATGGTATAAGAGCAAGGATTTGCTCTTGTGGAAAAGAAATAAAAATATAATAGATTTTAAAAATTAGTCCAAGTAGGAAACTTGTAAAATGTAAATGGAAAATAATTAATCAAGCTCAAATTAGACTTAAAGAGGTTGGAGATTTTGGTGAGTCAGTGGTTAGAAGAAGGAAGCCAAACATGTAGTTGGCATTTGAAGAGAAGAATGAAGTGGCCTATATAGTCACTTGTCAGGAAAAGAAGGCAATAGATAATTACCATGATAAAAATGGGAATAAGCCACATTTATTGAAGAGTGGAGAGTTTCCAAGTGAGAAAAAGAAGATATAAGTAAACAAGGTTCTAATTAAGGAGAATAGAAAAGAAAGAAAACTGTAGAGAGAAGCACTTGAGAAAAGCAAGAGGAGAGTGTCAACAAATGAGGCACTCAAATGGAAATTTTGGTCCCTGATTTTATTGTTTAATATTATGTTTAAGTTTATGTGTGTAGGTATGGAGAAACTCAAGAAGAAGGTCAAAGATAAGGCCTTACAGTTTGAAATAAATGGGACAAACAAAGCACCCATGAAGTCATTTCATTTTGACAGTGAAATTGATAGAGAAAGAGAGCAAGTTGTAGAACTCTCCAGGAAGGAGATAAAATTCCTTCAGCATGTCAGTGAAGAGAGAGAAGAAAGGGTAGAGTTACATGATGCTTTGGACAACATCCCAACAAAAGAAATAACGTAAACACACTAGAAAAAGGTGATTGCTAACAAGGAAAGTATAAAATAAATGAAGACATTAAAGTAGGCGATGGAGTAGGTAATTAAAAAATTGAATTTCGATACTAACTTTACACATAAAAATATTATTACTGAGGTACAAGTGAATAAAAATGAAAGAAATATTCAAACCTCACCTGTAATAATTCATGGGTATATTGTGCCACAATGGATAAAGAAACCAATGGTTGAAATGAAGAATGTAAGACTGAAGGAAAATGTTACAAAAGTTGGGAATTCAAATGAAAGACCATTATAAAGTAAGGAGAAAATAGTAGATTTCATGATGATGAAATATCGACCAGCTCATGAGTCTAGAAAAAAATATAGAAGGAAGTCTCCACCAACCAAAAGAAAGGAGGAAGAGTCTAAAAGGACAGAGGTAAGCCCAAGTAAAACTTGGCAAAAGAAAAATACAAGCGAAATGAAAGGTAAACAAGTTGTTTTAAATAATGATGCATTGAATAAATATATTGAAAGTACTGATGAATTAGGTGATGAAATGATAATGAGAACTAATCTATAGAAAGGAAAAGGGTCAAATTTAACACCTAAAGAGAAACCGTTACCAGAGCAGGTCTTAAAATAGTATGAGGAACATAAATTGACCAATTTTGTGTATTTGGTAAAGACTAATGATTCAGCTAATGATGTGAGCCAAGTGGTAAATAGAGTTGGAAAATGATGTTATTGATGAGAAGGAGTTGAAATCAGTTTCCAAAAATGATGAAATGAAAGTAAGAGGTAAGATAGAAGAAGATAGAGAACAAGTAGTCCCTAAATTTGATGAAGAAAATGGAGAGATAGATGAGCTCTCATTGAAAGAAGATATGAGAATGTTGGAGAAATTATTTAACCCTCCTAAAAGGTAAATTATTGTTGCAAAAATAGATGAAGATTCAAAATAAATTGATAAGCTCATTAAGGAGCTTGAAAATAAGGAAATCCTGAGACAAGAAGAAATTTAGAATATACAATAAAGTGATGAAAACTTTCAAGAAGAAAGCAATGTAATGAGATGGAATAAGAACACATTGAAAGGATTTTTGTCTAACATGTTTGTTGATTTTGTATTTTTATAAAGATAAGATTTCATAGGTGAGCTCATGAACACTTCAGAGAAGCAAGAGTCCTTATGTCAAGGACAAGAAAGTGAAATAATTGCTGATGCAAAGCTGATTTGTATACATATAAAGGAATATCAAGAATGTTTCCAAGCTGAACAACATCTTCAAGGATATTTGTATGATACAAAACATGTAAAGAAAAATCAAATTAAGTAGATTAAATAGGTTGCTAATATTGAATCAGTTGATTTAGTTGGTATAGTTGAATAGGAGCAGTCAGAGATTGAATAAATAGCTTCATATGGAAGTGAGATATAAATTTGGATGCTTACAACTGAGAAGGAAATGAGAATAAAGAAATACAAAAAGAAAGAGAGAAATAGAATGATGAAGACTAAGAAACATAAAGCTACTAAGGTTAAACATGAAGAAGATTTTCAACAACATAGCTCACTGAGTAATTGAAAGAAAAAGAAAAAGTCTAGGTATGGATCAAAATAACAGGTTCATCTATATGAGAAGCTGATGGTATAAGATAGAACAAAGTGAAATGATGACAACAAGGGTAAATTCAAAGGCTTCATGATCAAGAGCCCATGAAAATTTTTAAGCCCTGAAGATTGATGCAAGAGCATTAGATGAATGCATTAGGAGGTTGAAAAAAGGTATACTCATCTTTGTAAATGACATTAGTATTGTAAAAAAAAAAGAGTAAAATTTATCTTAAGCCACAATTTCTACATAGGAGTGTTAGTAGGTATCTAGTTGAGGAAATATTGGTCTTTAACATAGACCGATCTAAAAATAAATAAGAGATAATTCTATTAACCATATATATAGGGTCTAAATAAATATGATAATCTTGTTTTAAGTTTGAGTCTAGATGGAGAGGAAGGTAGGAGTGGCATAGGAGGAGTGAAGGAGGCCTTTTAGACACACACACACACACGCGCGCGCGCACGCACACACACACACACACACACACACACACACACACACACACATATAAATTTGTAAGTATTTTATGAATAATAATAAAAAGGACAAGACTTTGATCAATTCTATATCATATTTCTCATTAGGACTTATATGTGGATTGTTTAATTATTGTCTTTCTAATTAAATTTGCATGAGAAAATAGATACTTGGGATGTATTAATTGATTTATCAGATAATGAGCTAAGTTTGACGTATTTCTTCCTTGCATGGAAATAAGAGTTTTTGTTTACTACAGCTCGACCCATGGTTCATTATATTTTCATGAAAATTATGCCATGTTATTAGTAAGATGATCTACAGTTATGTTGGACTATTAGACAAGTTATTTATAGTTATATAAGCCTGAATATAACCTAATGCTAAATAATAACCCAATAGCTGATTTCATAAACTGTATATAGTAATTTTATGCATAACAATTGCCTCATAAGCCATATATAGACCTGTAGCTTATGGATTTTACCTTGAAAGTTTTGAATATATGTAATTATTGGGATAAGTGATAGGATCTAACAAATCAAACTTGGTATTTTATGGAAGGTCATGTATAAGACAAGAGAAGAGGAAATTACAATGGAATGTATCCGGTTCATTATTGATTGAATATTTTAGATCTTAGTGTGTTTGATATAACTCAATAAAGGTCAACATTATGGTTATTAATATTGAGAAATTCTATGTAAAAATTGACTTGGCCTACCAATAAGCACATCATATTTTCTTATTCAAGCAATAAAAGAAAAAATGACCATCCCATGAATATTGTATTGATTTTGCTTAGCGTAGCTAGAGGCACAATGAATTATGAGCATAAAATTAGTGCTTCAAATTTTGAAATATAATTCAATTGAAATTTGGGTACATGCTATGGTGCTTATGGAAATATGAAATAGTAGATATTGAGTTTGACAAAGCTTGGTGAATTAGTTATTTTTATACACAAGAGTTAGACTCTGCAAGGATCAATTTGGTATTGATGTTTTATGATAAGGTACAATTTTTCTAATATTCATAGACCGTTTATGATGCCAATGTAATTTATTAAAGGTTTTTCAAGATCAATTTAGAACTATGGATGAAATGTGTGATCTAGGGTATTTAGCAAGTGACACCAAAGATGATGATACTAAAATGATGAGAAATGGGGATGGTTATTTTCATCAAAAATATTTGGTTGAGGAGTACCCCAAGCATGAAGTGTATAATCTGGTGAGGGTAGAATTTTAAAGTCAGGTGAACATAATGAGGTTTTCAATGGAGACAGGGGGAAAAGTTTACCAAGAATGTATAATGGTGTTATGTGAACTCTTTTTCCAATATAGCAAGTACTTGAGAGGGAGAATTGGATCTCAAGTACACTAGGAAATTTGGTGTTTTTTTTTTTTTTACTAATGTTTGTGTATGGATAAAATTAATAGTATTTGCTATAGGTATAGTGTGTATGAAATCTTGGGTGATGCTATAGGTAGACCTTGTGTTTGCAACTAGAAGAGTGATTGGTAGTTTCTATGGGCATAGTCAGTGTGTTTCTACAGGCATGGTAGGGAACAAAGATGGAATTAGATAGAGTATGAATTAGCCCTGCATCAATTTATGGTATCAGAGCAAGGATTTTCTTTTATGGAAAATAAATAAAAATATAATAGATTTGAAAAATTAGTGAAAGTAGGAAGCTTGTAAAATGGAAATGGAAAAAGAATTAATCAAGCTCAAATTAGACTTAAAGAGGCTGGATATTTTGGTGAGCCAGTGGTCAGAAGAAGGAATCGAATCATGTAGTTGGCATTTTTAGAAAAGAATGAAGTGTCCTATAGATCACTTGTTAGGAAAAGAAGGCAAGAGATAATTGGCATGACAAAAATGGGAATAAACCATAGAGGCATGAAGAGTGGAGAGTTGCCAAGTGAGAAATATAAGATAAAAGTAAAGAAGGTTCTCATTGAGGAGAACAAAAAAGAAAGAAAATGTAGAGAGAATCACTTGAGAAAAGCCAAAGGAGAGTGTCAACAAATAAGGCACTCAAAGGGACATTTTGGTCTCTGATTTTATTGTTGAATGTTATGTTTAAGTTTATGGAGAACCTTAAGAATAAGATCAAAGATAAGGCCTTACAGTTTTAAATGAATGGGATAAACAAATCACCCATGAAGTCATTTGATTTTGATAGTGAAATTGACAGAGAAAGAGAGCAGGTTGTAGAAGTCTCTAGGAAGGAGATATAATTCCTTCAGCATGTGAGTGAAGAGATAAAAGAAAGGGTAGAGTTACATGATGCTCTAGACAACATCCCAATTGAATAAAGAAAGGAAATACACTAGAAAAAGGTGAATGATAGCAAGGAAAGTATAAAAGAAAAGAAGACATTGCAGCAGGTGATGGAGTAGGTAATTAAAAAAATGAATTTTGATACTAACTTTACATATAAAAATACTATTGCTGACGTACAAATGAATAAAAATGAAAGCAATATTCAAACCTCACTTGCAATAATTCATGGGTATATTGTGCCAAAATGGATAAAGAAACCAATGGTTGAAATGAAGAATGCAAGACTGAAGGAAAAGTTTACAGAAGTTGGGAATTCAAATGAAATACCAATACAAAACAAGGAGAAAAGAGTAGATTTCATGATGATGAAATATGGACTAGGTCATGAGTCTAGAAAAAAATATAGAAGGAAGTCTCCACGAACCAATAGAAAGGAGGAAGAGTCTAAAAGGACGGAGGTAAGCCCAAGGGAAACTTGGCAAAATAAAAATACAAGTGAAATGAAGGGTAAATAAATTGTTTTAAATAATGATGTATTGAATAAATCTATGGAAAGTACTAATGAATCAGGTGATGAAATGATAATGAGAAGTAATCTATAGAAAGGAGAAGGATCAAATTTAACACCTAAAGAGAAATAGTTACCAGAGCAAGTCTTAAAATAATATGAACATAAATTGACCAATTTTGTGTATTTGGTAAAGACTAATGATTCAACTAATGATGAGAGCCAAGTGGAAGGACAATTTTTGGAAAATGATGTTGTTGATGAGGAGTTGAAATCAATTTCCATAAATGATGAAATGCAAGTGAGAGGTAAGATAGAAGAAGATAGTAAACAAGTAGTCCCTAAATTTGATGAATAAAATGGAGAAATAGATGAGCTCTCATTGAAAGAATAAATGAGAATGTTGGAGGAATTATTTAACCCACCTGAATGGTTAATTTTTGTAGCAAAAGTATATGAATATTCAAAATAAATTGATAAGTTCATTGAGGATCTTGAAAATAAATAAATCTTGAGACAAGAAGAAATTTAGAATATATAAGCAAGTGATGAAAACTTTCAAGAAGAAAACAATGTAAGGAGATGGAATAAGAACACATTGGAAGGATTTTTGTCTAAAGTGTTTGTTGATTTTGTAGTTTTATCAAGACAAGAGTTCATAGGTGAACTCATGAACACTTTAGAGAGAAAGATTCCTTATGTCAAGGATAAGAAGGTGAAATAGTTGCTGATGAAGAGTTGATTAGTATACATATAAAAGAATATCAAGAATGTTTCCAAGCTAAACAACATCTTCAAGGAGCTTTGTATGACATAAAACTTGTAAATAAAAAGCATATTAAACATGTTGTTGATATTGAACCAGTCAATGTTGTTGGTATAGTTGAATAGGAGAAGTCATATATTGAAGAAATAGCTTCATATGGAAGTGAGCTAGAAATTTAGATGTTTGCAGCTAAGAAGGAAATGAAAATAAAGAGATAAATACAAAAAGAGAGAAATAGAATGATGAAGACTAAGAAACACAAAGCTACTGAGGTTAAACATGAAGAAGATTTTCAATAACATAGCTCATTGAGTAATTAGAAGAAAAATAAAAAGTCTAGGTGTGGATCAAAAGAACAGGTTCATCTGTATGAGAAGTTTATGGTAGAAGACAGAACAAAGGGAAATGATGACAATAGGGCAAATTCAAAGGCTTCATGAGTAGGAGCCCATGAAATTTTTTAAGCCTTGAATATTGATGTAGTAACATTAGATTAATGTATTAGGAGGTTGATAAAAGGTATACTCATCTTTGTAAATGACATTAACATTGTAAAAAAAAAAGAGTAAAATTTATCTTAAGCCATAGTTTCTACATAGGAGTATTAGTAGGTATCTAGTTGAGAAGATATTGGTCTTTAACATAGACCATTCTAAAAATAAATAAGAGATAATTTTCTCAACCATATATATAGGGTTTAAATAAAGATGATAAGATTGTTTTAAGTTCGAGTTTAGATGGAGAGGAAGTTAGGAGTGGCATAGGAGGAGTGAAGGAGGTCTTTTAGACCTGTATATATAAATTTGTAAGTATTTTATGAATAACAAAAAAGGACAAGACTTTGATAAATTATATATCATATTTCTCATTAGGACTTATATGTGGATTGTTTAATTATTGTCTTTTTGATTAATTCTGCATGAGAAAATAGATATTTGGGATGTATTAATTGATTTATCAGATAATGAGCTGAGTTTGGCGTATTGCTTCCTTGCATGGAAATAAGAGTTTTTGTTTACTATAGCTCAAATCATGGTTCATTCTATTTTCATGAAAATTGCACCATGTTATTAGAAAGATGATCTAGATTATTAGTTAAGTTATTTGTAGTTATATAAGCTCAAATAGAACTTAAATCATAGTAATAACCCAACAGTTGATTTCATAAACTGTATACACCACCTTTATGCATAACAAATGCCTCTTAAGATATTTATAGACCTGTAGCTTGTGGATTTTACATTGAAAGTTTTGCATATATGTAATGATTGGGAGAAGTGATAGGGTTTGATAAATCAAACTTGGCCTTTTATGGAAGTCGTGTATAAGATAAGAGAAGAGGTGAATTACAATGGAGTGTATTTGATTCATTATTGATTGAATATTTTAGATCTTAGTGTGTTTAAAATAACTCAATAAAGGTCAACATTGTGGTTATTAATATCAAAAAATTCTATGTAAAAGCTGACTTGGCTTGCAAATAAGCACATCATATTTTCTTATTCAAGCAATAAAAAGAAAAAAAGGACTATCTTGTGAATATTGTATTAATTCTAGCTTGCGTAGCTAAAGGTACAATGAATTATGAGCATAAAATTAGTGCTTCAAATTCTACAATATAAACCAATTGAAATTTAGGTGCATGTTATAGCGCTTATGAAAATACAAAATAGTAGATATTAAGTTTGACAAGGCTTGGCAAATTAATTATTATTATACACAAGAACTAGACTCTATAAGGATCGATTCAATATTGATGTTGTGTGATAAGGTACAATCTTTATAATATTCATAGACTATTTATGATGCCAATGTAACTCATTAAAGGTTTTTCAAGATTGATTTGGGACTGTGATGAAATGCGTGATCTAGTGTATTTGGCAAGTGACACCAAAGATGATGATACTAAAATGATGAGAAATGGGGATGGTCCTTTTCATTGAAAAGCTTTTGTTGAGGATTACCCCAAGCATGAAGTGTATGATCTAGTGAGTGGGAAAATTTTTAAAGTTAGGTGAAGATAATGAGGTTTGCAATGGATACCAAAGGGAAAGTTTACAAAGAATGTATAATGGTGTTATGCAAACTCTTTTTCTAGTAAAATGAGTACTTGAGAGGGAGAAATGGATCTCAACATGCATTAGGAGATTTGGTGTTTGTTTTGTTTTTACTAACATCTATGTATGGATATAATTAATAATATTTTCTATGGGTAGAGTGTGAATGAAATCTTGGGTGATGCTATAGGTAGACCTTGTGTTTGCTACTATCAGAGTGATTGGTAGTTTTTTTGGGCATGATAGGGAAAAAAGATGGAATTAGATAGAGTATGAATTAGTCCTGCATCAATTAGTGTTTCTAATCACTCTTTGACTCTAGGTTAACCATCATTATTATGAAAATCATGATGAATTTTGACTGTTGGCTGCATGGTGGTAAAATGTAGCATATTGGATTTTTGTTGAGCTATTTTTGCATGCATATTTTTCAGTTAGTTGAGTCTGCCATGCATAGAGGAGAAGGAGGTGGTAAGTGAGGGGATGAAAATAAATAAAATAAACAAGACGGAGGATGAGGAGGTATGCATATGGGGAGTAGTAGGTAAAAATAAAAAATAGAAGGAATTCAAGTGAAAGAAGAGGAGTTTTAGCTTTCTTAACAAAATAAGCAACTATAACAGGTTGGTGTCATATATAAATTTATAAGTGATAATGTTTGTTGGATTTGTGAAATGAATTGATTTGGGTTAATGAGTTTTTCATTTGTTTTAAAATGAATTATAAAATTAATAGGAGCTGTATGTAGGGCCTTATGGATGGCTTAGCCATCCACAAAACCCTACATCCAACCCCATAACCCAAAGAGAAAGGGGTAGGGCTATAGGTGTTCACCATGTTTGTTAAACCTTTACAAAATATCTATATTTAAACCATTTATAAATTCAAAAATTTGATGAATGCATTAATTATTTATTACATTTTAAGGGCATTTGGATAAGGTCTTATGATTCAGGTTTGGTTATCGAACCAGTCTAGAACCTAAGCTATAGTGCTCAACTTTAAAAGAAAATCCTATATGGGTTATATGAGTTCAACTATGTATATACTTATTTGTATTCTTGGGTGAAATATGCTATGTATATATAGCATTCAATGATGTTTTATTAGGTTGGGATTTATTTTGGGAGAAATAAGTTATATGTTTTTATAACCTTTTGACTATGTAATAGTATATATATACATAATGGGTTTTAATACATTTTGACTATGGAACTATATATATACACACACACACACACACGTTATTGTTTAAAAAATTTCTGATTTTATCTAAAAATATATATACCTTGATGTATACATATGTATATATTTATCCTAGTGCATGATAAAAATATATATACATATATATTTAGATTTATATATATAGATACAATTGTATAAATGGAAGGTTAAGTTTTCATTTAATTTCTATGGTAAAGATTTGATATGGTTTGATATGGGTATGAATATATACTTAGTATTATTAGTAAAATGTGTAGTTTATATTACCAAATAAACTTGGACTTTATCCAGTGTATAACGACTGGGCAAAATTACGGTTACCAATTGAATTATATAATCAGGTTTTTAGTATGTTTTTAGGGTTGAGTTATAATTACAATGTTTGACTTTATATTTACTTGTGTGAAGAGATTTATAAAGTATAACATAGAGGAATTAATTCTTAAACCAATAAGTTTTTCAGTCTTTGTGCAAATCGATTTAGATAATCCAAATAATTTGGATTGGTTATTGGTTATCAATTGTGGACTATGTAAAATTGGAATTGAATACATAGTCAAGAATTTTACAATGTTTAATATAAATGACTATGTGTATGTCTTGACCATTTTTATATGCATAGGAATCAAACATTAATATGAATCAATGTGATTTGATTAATGTGAATAAATGGATTTGGTGTGTAGATAATTGATTGTGTATGAATTGTGAATGATAAGATATTCAATGTGTTTTTGGTTAGGCAAATATATTGGGGATTATCTAGTTTATAAAAGAGATTTAGGACTGTCTTGTTAGCTGGATGTATACTCAAAGTATACAGAATACTCTAAGACATTTGACAATGGATGTATTTTTAGGGTATGTTGTATACAATAAAGTATTTATATTATATTAAAAATGTACTTGTGAATTCTAAAATATACATATAAATGTTATAAGTTAAACATTTGTTGATTGTGTAACCAATGAAGAGAAGATTATACCATATATATATTGACATGTACAATTATGTTATGTTGAAAACATTATTATCATAACAAGTGTGAAAGTGGGTGCTTGTATATATTTTAAGATTAAAAACATTAAAATAATGTATTTAAGAGTTTTAAAATCTAAAACATATTATGATGTTTTGGACTAGCTTTTGTTTTATATGTGGAATATGAACAAATATATAAGCCCGTGTTTTAATGTTTATTTTGGGGATGAAATAACATTATAAGTTACTTTGTGATTTGGGTAACTGGTAGTTTTGATATGATCATATCTAGATGGTATTTTATATTTAGGACTATTTTTGATTCTATTTATTATTATGTAATAATATAGATGAAATTGATTTAGTATGTTACATTTGATAGACTAAATGTGTGTATTTAATATTTCTATACTTAGCATATTTTTATCAGCTAAAGGGAAATATTTTGAATAAATCTACTATTTTTTATATTATTATATATTTTAGCTGAATCTTGTATTCAGGACTCTAAATAAGTAGTGGATGGATTCCACTAGCTTAATTAGCATCATCAATGCAAGATGAGGTATAATTTGATTGAGTGGTGTATATGAAAGTGACTGATCCTAAAGATCATTAATTATTGAAGACTTTGGATAAAGTAATATTTAAATTAAACATTATCATTTCATATTAGTTTTCATATTTGTGTGATATCATGTTAGAATGAATTTCTTTATGATACATATTATGTATAGATATCTACAACATATGGTTTCTGGCTTATCACTCTGGATTGCCACACTATCATTACCTACTCATCTATGAAGGGATGGCTATCCCTTGGTTGAGAGATAGTATGGGGGATCTATGGTCTGTGGTTGGTGTGGAAAAGTGATTAGATGATGCTCTGCCTCCCAAATGGAGTACTACACTAGAGACTACATTTGAGATTACCAAATTGATACTTAAGTCATAGAGACTCTTGAGTCCTAGGGATTCTAATCCATGGAGCTTTGTATCATGTTTTATTATTTGAGATATTATTTATTGCTAAAAACTATAATATTTATTCATTATGCTTCTAAAATAGTGGTTGTAATGGTTGTATTAGCCTTGGCTGAATTTATACTATTTCATTAATGATTAGATGTAGTATTTATTGCTTATTTAACATTTGTTCATGATTGCTAAATTTGTTCATGGTGATCCTTAGCTAAGTGGATTATCTATAAACCTATTGGTTAACTAAATTAATGAAGTTAGTTAAATATCACTAATTAGATTTCTCATGGTGAAATTTGTATGATGAATATGTTTAATTAATTTTTTTAATTTTTTTTTTAAGTATATTTCAATAAAACCTAGTGGAGTTGTGACAAAATCCCTCCATGGAGAAGGGTAGGAGAAGTTAAAACATCAAAGAGTAAAGGAAGATTGGATGTGGTTCTAGGAGCCATGAGGGCTATGCAAGCAAGGATGGATTCCATTGAGGAAGACCGAAGAAGAGGTCTTGCTTATATGAGGGAGGATAATGATACTAATCAAGAAGAAATATTTGAATCAAAAGGTCATAAATATGGTGGTGTTAGATAATAAGTGGATGTAGGAGAAAGGATATTACCTAGAGATATTTATAATATTGGTAGAGTGATAAATATGGAGGTGTAATGCTTTTCGGGGACCCTATACCCTGAAGAAATGATTGATTGGCTAATTGAAATTGAAGAGTACTTTGAAAATGATGAAATAAAGGATATAAGAAGAGTAAAGGTAGCCCAAAAAAAGTTGAAAAGTCATGCTACACTTTAATGGAAGTGAAATCTAAAAGAAGGACAAAAGGGAAGGAATCAATCACCATATGGGATAAAATGGTGATAAGAATAAAGGCCAAGTTCTTACTAGTTGACTATGAACTTGACTTTTTGAAAACGTTGGAGAACTTGAGGTAGAGATAATTAAGTGTGAAAAGATATACCATGAATTTTTAAAAGGTTACCATTAGGTTTGGTCATAGTGAACTAGATTATGAAAAGGTTTCTAGATACATCAATGGTTTAAGGATGAACATCCAAGATGAGTTAACCATGGTGAGGTTTAAAACAATTGAAGATGCCTATTAGTATACACTAAATGTTGAGGAAATTTTTTCAAGGAGACAAGAAAGCTCTATGAGAGGTAGAGGTGGGTTATTTAAAAGAAGAGGACAAGTGAATGCAATTATAGGAAGACAAATCCATGATTGGGAAGCCAACACTTTTCACAATCCAAGGAGTAGTCATGGATCAAGTGGGAGGACATACCACTCAAGAAGAAGAGGGATATTTGGAAGAGGTAGACATAAATCATTATATGGAACTTTTTTCAAGTGTGGACATGATGGAAATCAGTCTTATGAGTGTCCAGAGGATATAAGAGAAGGATTAAGGAGAGTTGATGCTAGTGCACATGTAACCCAAGGTGATGAGTAATCAATCACATCCATAAACCATCTAGATGAACTTGAGTAAGTGGAGACACTTATGATGAAAATAATATTATTAAAGCCTAAAAAGGATGAGAATGAGCCCATTCAAATAAATATATTATTCATGATAGTCTTTAAGGCAAGAGGTAAGTGTTTTAAGATCATAATTGATTGTGGAAGTACTAGTGATTTGGTTTCAATTGAAATCATAGAGAATCTAGGAGTGAAAATAATAGCCTATCTAAACACTTAAAAGGTGTCATGGTTAAAAATATCTCACCAAATAATAGTCAATGGTCAATGCCTAGTAATTTTCCAAATATGTACCTATAAAGATGAAGTACAATGTGATGTTATGCCCATGAATGTTTGCCATGTCTTTTTGAGAAAACCTTGGCAGTTTGATAGGATAAGTATCCATGATGGTAGGGAAAAAACCTATACCTTAGAAAGGAATGGTAAGAAGTTTATCTTAAGTCCATTTAAAAACCAAGGATGAGAAGGTTGAGGATAGTCCCAAGACATTATTATTGATTGGAAAATAGTTATTAAGAGTGTAATTTTTTTTTTGTGTTTTGCTGTGATCCCCAAGGTGTTCTAGGTTGGAACAAGTGAAAATTATGAAATACCATTAGAGGTGAGGAGTTTATTGAAGGAGTTTGATGAAATTGTGTCCATTGAAAAGGAGTATAATACATCACATTGAATTGGTCCATGGATTAGGATTTATCCTTAATGTTGCCTATAGATTGACCCCTACTGTGAATGAAGAAGTAAACTAACAAGTGCATGTTTTGTTAAAAATATGGTTGATTAGAGAAAGTCTTAACCCATGTGTATTACTCTCTGTACTAAAACCCAAGAAGGATGGAGAGTGGAGAATTTGTATATAATCATGGGTAATCAACATGATAACCATTAAATATAGGATTTTAATGCTTATAAAGGATGACCTCATGGATTGCATAGGAAGAGCCAAGCACTTTAGCACAATTGATTTGAAAAGTGGATATCATTAGATTATAGAAAGAGAGGGAGACAAATGGAAATCAACATTCATGACCAAAGGAGGGTTGTATGAGTGGTTAGTAATGTCATTCAAGCTAACCAATGCTCTTAACATGTTTATAAAGCTAATGAATGAAGTTTTGAAGCCATACTTCAACAAATTTATTATAGTTCACCTTGATGATAAACTAATTTTTAGTGACAACTGGGATGAACATTTGTTGTACATTAAAAAGTCCTATAGAGGTTTAAAGAAGATATTTTTTTGATAAATCTCATGAAATGTATCTTTATGAATACTAAATTTGTGTATTTAGGCTTTTTTAATCTCCAATAAAGGGATAGAAATGGATCCAAAGAAGGTGAAGGAAATTGTGGAGTGGCCTAGTCCCAAGAGCATGTTTGAATCCATAACTTTCCACAGCATAATTTTTTTAAATTAAAAACTTCTAAGAACTTTTAGTAGGATTTATACACCCTTCACTATAAACATATGAGGGGAAACAAGAAAGAATTTAGATGGATATCAAAACAAACAAGAGTTTTGAAATATTGATTAAAAGAGTCACTCAATAACCTATTTTTGAAAAACTTGACTTTGCCAAGGTGTTTCAAATAGACTGTGATGTAAGTGGGACCAAAATTTGAGTAGCTATCAGTCAAGAGTGCATGCCCATATCCTATATTAGTGAGAAATTTGATGGTGCTAAGAGTAAATATTTTATTTATGATCAAAATTTTTATGTTATTGTGTAAGCATTGAAGAAGTGGAGGGATTACTTATTCCCTAAAGAAATTTTTATATATTGATCATTATTCCTTGAAATTCATAAACACTCAAGGAAACATCTACCAAAGACACCTAAAGTGGGTGTAATTCTTATAAAATTACTCTTTTGTCCTTAAGAATGGAAGTGGGAAGTGAAATAAGGTAGTTTGTGTTTTGTGTATGATGACTTTGTTTTTGATTGAAATGTGAGTTGAAGTTGTTGGTTTTGGTCTAATGAAAGTATTGTATAAATAAGATGTATATTTTAAGGATGCTTGGACAACGTGTGTTGATCCAAATTTATATACCTCTAGAATCAAAGCAAGAGAATCTAATGAAGGGAAAGCACAATGGTGGATGAGTTGGACATTTTTAGAGAGAATAAAGCTTTGTCTTGATTGAACAAGGGATATATTTTCCCAAATATGGGAAGTGAAGTATAGAGGTTTATTCAAGGCTATAGGGTTCATCAACATGTCAAAGGAATGAGTCAAAATACATGATTTTATTGTCCACTACCAACAACTTAGAGTCCATGGGATGATATAAGCATGGAATTTGCTCAAATTACCTATAACTTAGACAAGTAATGATTTGATATTTGTTTCTATTGCTAGTTTATAAAAATGACACATTTCATAGATTTGAAGAAGACAAATGATGCCACACAAATTGATAATTTTTTATTTAAGGACATTGATATGCTACATGGGTTTTCTAAGAGCATAGTTTTAGATTGAGAAACTAAATTTGTGGGTCAATTTTAGAGGAACATATGAAAAAAATTTAAATACCAACTTGAGGTATAGCTCTGCATACCACCCACAAATAGATAGGCATATAGAAGTTGTTAATATGAGCTTAGAAAACTTTTAGAGGTGTTTGGTAGGAGATATATCCAAGCAATAGGATTTGATATTATCTCAAGAAAAGTTTTCCTACAATGATTATGTGAATAAAAATATAGGTAAGACACATTAATAAATTATATATGAACACAAACCTAGAGGTATTTTATAAATAAGAGAGGTTGCAGGCTGACTTGAAAAGAGCTGAAGGTGAAGAATTTTTTGCATGCATCAGGACTTGCATAGACAAGTGAAGAAAAATCTTGAACATAATAGCCAAGTTTAAAAATAATATGCAAAATTAAAAAGAAAGGAGAATTATTTTGAAGTAGGACAAATTTTACTCACCCATTTGAGAAAAGAAAACTTTCAAAAAATAACTTACAACAAATTTAAATGGAAAATGATAAGGCCTTGCATGATTGCCAAGAAAATTTCACCTAATGCATATGACCTAGAGCTACCAATTGAACTAGGCATTTATCCAATTTTAAATGTTCTAGATCTATAAGATTATCATAAAGAATAAAAATAATGAGAAGGTGAAAGAGGTGATGCACAAAGATAGATATGGAAAGAACAACTACCTATTAAGGAACACGAGGAAATTGAGACAATTTTAGACTCAAGAGTGGAGAAAAAACGAAAGGAAAATAATATTGAAAATATCTGGTCAAATGAATAAGTAGGATTTCTGAAGATTTAACATGGTTAATTCTAGTTTACATTGTCCATTTGGGCTCAAGTTTGTATAATTTACTCAAATATCCATGAGTAGGGCTCACATTTCAATCTACATGGGAAGTCTAATGCAACAAAATCCCAAAGATTAAGCAATCCTCATCATACCAAAAACATATACTTGAGGATTTTTTCCTTTTTTATTAATTTTTTGATTTTTACCTTAGTTTAAGGTTTTGGTAGGAAATGGCACAATTTATAGTTTTTACGTTTTTTGTCATCCAAGACATTCATTACTCCTATTTGCATTTAATCCTTTAACCTCCATTGTGTTAGAGGTATTGTTGACCATTTTTACCCCCTGATCAAAATGAGTCAACCCCATAGGTTAGAAATTTTTCATGAAGTGTCTCATAGGCCATTTAATTCCAATAAATGTTATATTAGCCTTGGTCACTCTTTGCATTAGTGTTTCATGTCACTTTGGGTTTTTTTAAAGGTTAAAAATGGGCATTTAATGCTTTGTACAAGTTTTTTGGGAATTTTTCAAGTCTAAACGGGTGATGTAACATTCCATGTGTCCTAAGGGGTCTTAAATAATTGATTGTAACTGACCAAGTATGTAGGTGCAAGTTAAAATCAAGAAAACACTTAAAAAAGGGAGTTTTTAGCCACTTGTATAGATTTTTGAAGGTGAAGGCACTTCAGGGATGTCTCTTGGTCTTCTCCATACTCACTTCCATGATCATATTATTTTGGTAGCTTTATAAACTACAAATTTCACCTTTTCTTTTGATTGCTCCTTGGAAGGGTCAAAACTAGTCAAAGACTTTCACTTACCATAGGCCGTACAAGATGAGTTGGGATAAATGGCTCTAGGGAATGATAGTATATTGAGTTATCTTCAATATAGTGATTTTTTTTTATATATTTATGCTTCATCTATTATGAACCATTGTTAAGAAGGTTCAGTCCTCAAAGCTGCCTATGCAACCAAGCAGGGTCCAGATTCATCCAAATTGATTGAAATTAGAAATGGATGGAGTTATGTGGTTTGAAATGTGATTTTTATCTCAGATTATACCCTCTCAATGGTGGAATCATCAGTCATAACATATTCAAATTGTCATATCAAGAGAAAGCTAGTTTCTTGCTTGAAAGCTAATTTTTAGGCTATAAGAGAAGAGGAAGTGGTTTATGAATTTATTGAGCATTATTTGGTGTGTTCAAAGATAAATATACATGGTGTAATACTAAAACAACTTATTCAACTCTCATCCAATTAAGAGAGCACTAAATTGCACCAAAACACCACTTGTATGACCTGCACTTCTTGGGGTCATGGAAAAGTGTGTTTTTTTAGTGGTCAAGGTGATTTAAATTATTTGAACAAGTTTCATTTGAAATTATAAGCATATTTAAGTGATTTTAAGTCATTGAAAGTATAAAAAAGACTCATTTTCAAAGTTGAGCAAATTGGGGCTGTGTTCTCAATTTGGCCAAAATAGTGCACCAAGCACTTTTGTGAAGTCTTTTTAAAAGGGTTCCATGAAGTTCTAAGGTCTCCAAATTGGTTCACCTCGTATCCATATCCACATAAATTTCTTATGCCAATTTTTAGGTCAAAATGATGAGTGGAAATATAGTTTAAACACCCTCAAAGTTGTCAAAAACTAT
The DNA here is from genome assembly GCA_037957365.1 of Torreya grandis. Classification (NCBI taxonomy): domain Eukaryota; kingdom Viridiplantae; phylum Streptophyta; class Pinopsida; order Cupressales; family Taxaceae; genus Torreya; species Torreya grandis. The sequence goes on from JARHVA010000091.1 coordinate 6,727,626, forward strand.
TAAGTGTTGATAGTGAATTTTACAGCGGTGTTAGTGGAAAGTTGATTTTACACCTCATTTGGGAGGTTGTAAACTATCCCATCAAGTTTAAACAATATCAAATAGTCCAAATAGAAATAATAAGCTAAGATGATTGAAAAAAGGTAAGGTTTGATGTTTTGACCCCAAAACAGTCCTCCCCTATCCATACAGGCCTGGGAACACTCATCTACAATAGGCCTTAGTAAATATCTATCTCAATTGGGTTAGTAGTAACCAAATTGAAGGTCTAGGGAGAATTTTATATTTGTATGATACTATATCTAAAGTGAAATTTCTTATTTTAACCATCATAAGTGAAATTTATTCTTTTCACCATCATAAGGCCTGATTCTTTCCAAGAAGGCACTTACATGGGCAAAATAAATGGTCTCAGTCCAGTCAAGGTAGGGTATCCTCCTTGAGGACCTAAACATGAAGTAGTGCTAATTTTAAGGATTTATAGGTAAGTTAAAATTAAAGGATGGTATTTTTTACCTAAGGAAACATGGAAATAAGGCCTAAAAATCAACTAAATCTCAACCCATAACTACCTACAGGCAAGTTTTGCCCTGCTTAGTCCTTAACAAGCAGTGACCTAGTCTTAGGAATGTGGGGTGCATTAGTGCAAAGGGTGGAGATTATATTTTAAAAAATGATGGATGAACACCCATATCAGATTTTAAACATAAATAAGAGGTTTTTATTGTGTCTTCAAATCATGAACCTAGCTCAAAGAATCTACAACTAGGCTAAAATAGTGATTCCTCTCCTAAGCAGTCAAAGACCTGATCTATGCTTCCAAGAGAATAAAGAATGTGTTTGAGGGGAAAATGAATATAAAATGGTTTAAAAATATCATGGGATGAATTTATGGTCCATAAATGACATGAAAAATTTCAAGTCAATCCCTAAAACCTCCAAACACAGTTCCATCCCCTGCCCACCTTCATAGGCTGCCTACTCAAAAGTCTGCCTAGCAAATTTGAAGGGTTGGAGGGTCTATCCTTGGAATTGAGAGATAAAAAATGGTAAAAATTATAAAAATGACATATGAAACAATATAAAATAATAATATTTGATAAAATAATGGTGTAGAACCTCTCTATTTTGTCTCAGAGTAGGGGTATTTTTAGCATGCATGAAGATGACAATTTTGAGGAAAATGGTAAAATTGATGATCAGAGGGAAATAAAAGATTAAATTATGATTGGATAAGCTGGAGGAAACATAAAAAAATCTAAAAAAACTTTTTATAAGTCTTGAAATCAATCAATATGGTCTAACCAAGGAGGGTTACAATCATGTGTGAGGGAAACCCTTAAGCCTAAAGGCCTAGTTGAGGGTCATATGCATTTTTAGCCTTATCCATGATTTACACTTGACTAGTTCATGATTGTATGGGTATTATATATATTTTTAATCCATTAAAAAATATATGCTCTCTATCAGTCCAACTACATGCTCCTACAACAAAACTACATACTCCATCAATATAAACCCTATTTTAGGACCTAATGGTGAAAATGAGCCTAAAAGTGCATCTAGATGGATGAATTTGACCATGAGTGCTGAAGAGAAGTTGTTTCCAACTCCATGAGGATCAGATACCTGGGATTAGATTATAAGAACATGTATGGAATAGGAAAAAATAGAGCTTATTTTGTCCATTTTTTGAGTTGTGTAGGCATGGTGAACTTTCAAGAGACTAAATCACTTTTAGAGAAGAGATTAGGACTTATTATAAGTACCCATGGTAATTATATTAGGTATCTCAACTCTTATATGCACTTACTAGTTCTCTATTTTTAGCTAGTCCATTGAGCCAACTAGGGAAGACTTAGAGAAAATGGTGAATCTTCATTTGGACCTTTTAAGGCTTGTTTCTTGTAAAAAATGAAATGAATACTTGGGAAACATGTAATTACTCTTTTTTTATGGATCATATTATAGGTTTGAAGAGTTTTTGGTGTCAAGTGTGAGAGGTAAAGGGAAAAGAGCTATTTTGGGACTGTCAAGTATGATCATGCATGGAAAGAATGATAGGAAGGTCAGAAGCCTCTAAAATACATGTGAGGGATTATCAATAACCCCTCATACTCAAATTAATCATAAAAATTGATCAGTTTTAGACTTAGGGTAGTTTTGGAAGGCTAATTATGAGGGACAATTTTTTATGCATAGAAAAGTAGTTTCTTGATCATTTTTAGGTCTTGGATGATTGGAGATGAAACTTGTAGATATTTTTTATGTATGGATCACCCCATCCCTCTCTCTCATACATTTTTAACTAATATTCACATTGGTGACTGATGTCAAAGTGACTCTTGGTCTCCCCTTCTCTCTCTCTTCACACATCTTCTATAAATTGAGCCTTCTTAGACATTGTAAAATATTCCAACTCTTAGCATGGGGAATCCATGCCAAACTTATACATTTATTTGTACTTAAGAGAATGAGAAGCAAGCTGGTTATAATCTAAGTCCATTTGCACTACATGTTGAAGTGATCCATCTTGAATATTAAGTATAGATTGACTTCATCTTGGTTTCATGCAATCCTTGAATGTGTTGCTACAAATGACTTCTTTCCTAATAGGTTTCATGAAGTGTATGATATTTAAATATAATATTTAAGTGTGTATGAGTTTGGTACTGTCATATCTGACCTTCACTTCTCTTACCTTCAATTGTTGAGTTATTATTTGCCTGCATGAGAAACACTAATGCTAGGGAGCTCCATTAATGGTGTTGAGGCTAGTTTGGTTGTCTCATTCATTATGAAAATTCCAAGTGTATGAATGAAATAAACTCTAGGTGTATCACCTCCTAGTTTTGGTTTGCTTTATGTATCTTTCTCTCCCTTTTCACCCATAATAGGAAATTTTAGTATCATAATCACATCAACTCATATTTAGGGAGCTAGCCCTTTCAATTCTAGAGGTCTACTTCCACTATAGGTGCCCCACATACCTGGAAGTATTACCATGCTGGCCAAATCTTGAAGAGGCTTAAACAACCTCTTCTAGGGTGCAAGATTTGGAGATAACAGTTTTGACACGCCTAGTGAGATAAGGTCCAAATAGTGGGAAGATTTTTGGTGTGTCGTCTCTCTTATAAGCTTTTGGAAGCATCCAAACAAGTACCAATGGTAACTCCAAATGAATTTCTAGTTTTAAGCAACCTAGGTATCTATTGCTAAATATTTTTATCAATTCTTGTCTTTTCATGTGACTTATGAAGTTGATACGGATGGCTATGAGGAGAATCCTTACCATACACCCCCTATCAACCTTTTTATGACCCTTTCTATCCTTCTCAATAGTCCTATCAAGAATACCATCCTCCCTATGAGTCATGGGAGTCCTATGGGGGACCTAGTCCCTTTCCAAATGAATATGCTGATGTTGACCACCCATATGACCCATATTCACCTCATCCTTATCATGAGGATTCAAGCAACACCATTATTTGGGAGGCAAAATATGAAGCTTTGAAAACCTACCTTGAAGAAATTAAATAACCCAATAACTTTTTTCAAGCTTACTACACCTCTCATTCTCAAAATGTGTGGGTAGTTATGCCAAAGTTTCTAAAATTGGAAAATCATATGAGTGTGCTAGATAAGTGTTGTGATGAAACTCTTGGTGGTCTTGTGGATTGGTTAAGAGTTTCAGTTGGATTGTTAATGGACTTGTGGGGGTATGTTGAGGAAGAGAATCAATATGTTATTAGTGAAGGTTTGTCCATGGAAAGATAGGCTTTTCAATGGTGGATTGATAGGTTAGATAGATGGGAAACTCAAGAGGATATGGAATAAGTTATAGATGTAAAAGAATCTCCAAAAAGCTATAAAGAGCCTTAAGAAGATGAAGAGGATGATGAAAGATTGTATGAATAATATCTCCTTCCTATTGCTCATCCTATTTTCCTCTCCCTTAAGAGCCCATTAAAGAAGTTTCACCCATCTCCATGCCCATCCATGAACATCACACTCCATCCCCAACCCATAGACCTATATATCTCTCTTGCACCATTCCTGTCCTTGAAGATGAACCTATTCAATCCTTAGAAGAGCCTACTAGTTCCAAGATTCGAACTTGGGACCAAACTATGAAGTCTTGGGGAAAGAAAGAGGTTAAAGGAAAAGTCCAAGAATATGATGAAAATCATGAGGTGGATATGGAAGAAAGTGATGTGCCCTCAACCCAAAAAAGCCTTGTTGCTATCCAAGAGTCATTTCAAGAGCTTTCTCTTTCTTCCATATCCATTCATGAGCCTCTCACTACACCTTACATTCTTTCTTCATCTCATTCATCCATTTTCCACCCTCCCACCCCATATTTTCTTGAAGAAGGAACTCTTTTTAGGGAAGCATCAAAGGAGGAACAAATTTAGTTTGTAATAGAGTAAGAGGATGACACAAGTAATGATGAAGGAGAATTTATCATTGGAACTCCACTTAGAGCTATCAAGCATAAGTCACCCTTCTTAAACCAAGATAAAGAAGACTCAAATGATGTTATAGCTACTCATAAGAAGGATGGGGATAGACTTGGAGTGGACCATATGATCAAGGATCAAGATGAGGTGTTTGAAGAAGTTCATGAGGAAGAGGTGATCCTTGATATGAGAGATGACAAAGAAGAATGGCTACAATAGATTGAGTTTATACAAGAGCTTGAAGAAATTTTCAAGTTTGAAGGCAAAGTATATGAGAAGATATAGCAAGAAGTATCCATGAGAAATAATGATCAAGATTGGGAATATTACACTAAGCTCCTTGATGAGCTTGAAGAACTTCCAGCTGAAAAACCACTTGCCCATTCTCAAGACATCATGGGGAGCCAAGAAATATGATTTGATGAGGCATCATTGGATCGTGTAGTAATTAAGGAGTCTTATGAAGAAGTTGAGGTAGTTTAACTATAAAAAGAATTAATCTTTATAGGTGTTTTGTTTGAATTTGTCTCAACTGCATTAAAATCCATGCCAAAAAGATTGGCCAACACCATGAGAAAGATGAAGGATTTGATGCCAATGTTCAAATGGAAACATGTCTCATGTATCCCTTCATTATATGAGGCAAGAAGAGTTTCAAACTTTCCCTTTAATCTAGGAGGGAGAGATTCTTTCAGGATAGTGTGTGTTTAGTATGGTTTTGTGTTAGTTTGTTGTTGTGTTCCCTAAGTGCTCTTGAAGCACAAATTGTTTGTTTAATTTCTTGTTGTGTGGGTGTATTTTCTTCTATGTGTATGGGTCAACAAACTTGTTTTCCTTGAGTCAAAGGTCTGTTCAAGTTAGTTAGAGTGTCCATATGCATGACTTCGTGCTCAATGCAGGCGTAAGGCAACTGGTCTTAGGCATAACAAGCATGCCACCCTTGTGAAATGCCAATAATGTTTACCATTTTTACCCCTTGATAAAAATGAGTCAATAAAATAGGTAAATTTTTTGTCATAAAGTGTTTCATAGGCCATTTAATGCCAATAAATGTTATATTAGCCTTGGTCATTCTTTGCATTAGTGTTCTATGTCACTTTGGGTATTTTCAAAGGTCAAAAATGGGAATTTAGTGCTATGTACAAGTTTATTTATAATTATGAATGTCTAAAAGGTTTATTTCACATTACATGTGTCTTAAGGGGTCTTAAAATTTTTGATTATAACTGACCAAGTCTGCAGGTGCAAGTTAAAATCAAGAAAATACTTGAAAAAGGGAGTTTTTAGCCACTTGTACGAACTTGTATGGATTTTTGCAAGTGAAGGCACTTCAGGGATGTCTCTTGATCTCCCCCATACTCACTTCCATGATCAAATTGTTTTGGTAGCTTCAAAAACTACACATTTCACCTTTTCTTCCCATTGGTCCTAAGAAGGGTCAAACTAGTCAAAGACTTTCACTCACCATAGGCCGTACAAGATGAGTTGGGAGAAATGGCTCTGGGGAATGCTAGTATACTGAGTTATATTCCATTTAGTGATTTTTTTTGGTATATTTATTCCTCATTTGTTATGAACCATTGTTAAGAAGGTATAGTCCTCAAAGTTACCTATGCAACCAAGCAGGGCCCAAACTCATCCAAATTGCTTGAACTTAAAAATGGATGGATTTGTGTGGTTTTGGAATGTGTTTTTTAGCTTAGAGTAGGTCATATCCATGGTAGAAGTGTCAGCCATAGCATCTTCATATTGTCATATCTAGATAAAGCTAGTTTCTTGCTTGAGAGCCAATTTGCAGGTTATAGGAGAAGAGGATGTGGTTTATGGATTTATTGAGCATTATTTGGTGTGTTAAAAGCTAAATATGAATGGTGGAATCCTCAAGTTTTTCAAATCTCATCCAAGTAAGAGAGTACCAAGTTGTACCAAAACATCACTTACAACACTTGTACGACCTACAAATCTTGGGGTCATAGAAAAGTGTGTTTTTCAATGCTTAAGGTGCTCTCACTGATTTTCAAAAGTTTAATTTGAAATTATAAGCATGTTTAAGTGATTTGGAGTCATTGGAATAATAAAAAAGACTCATTTTCAAAGTTGAGCAAATTTGGGATGTGTTCCCAAATTGGTCAAAATAGTGTACCAAGTACTTTTTTGAAGTCTTTTTGAAAGGGTTCCATGAAGTTATAAGGTATACAAATTGGTTAACCTCATATCCCTATCAAAATACAGTGCCTATGACAATTTTGAGGTCAAAATTATGAGTGGAGATATATTTTTAACACCCTCAAAGTTATCAAAAAACCACTGAGTGTTGATAATGAATTCTACAGGGGTGTTAGTGGAAAGTTGATTTTGCACCTCATATGGGATGTTTTAAACTATCCCATCAAGTTAAAACAATATAAAATAGTAATAATAGAAATAATAAGCTAAGGTGACTAATAAAAGGTAAGGTTTGATGTTTTGACCCCAAAATAGTCCTCCCTTGTTCGTACAGGCTTGGGAACACTCATCTACAACAGGCCTTAGTAAATATCTATCTCAATTGGGCTAGTAGCAACCAAATTAGAGGTATAAGGTGAATTAGATATTTGTAGTATTATATAAATGAAGTTAAGTTTCTTATTTTAACCATTATAAGGCCTAATTCTTGCCAAGAAGGCACCTACAGGGGCAAAACAAATGGTCTCAGTCTAATCAAGGCAAGGTATCCTCCTTGAGGACCTAAGCATGAAGTAATGCTAGTTTGAAGGATTTATAGGTAAATTAAAATAAAAGGATAGTATTGTGACATAAGGAAACATGGAAATAAGTCCCAAACATCAACTAATGCTCAACCCATAACTACATACAGACAAGTTTTGGCTTGTCTCAGTCCTTAACAAGCAGTGGCCTAGTCTTAGGAATGTGGGGTGCATTAGTGCAAAGGGTGGAGATTATATTTGAAAACATGATGTATGAACATACATATGGTATTTTTAACATAAATAATAGGTTTTTATGGTGTCTTTAAATCATTAACCTAGCTCAAAGAACCTACAACTAGGCTAAAATAGTGATTCCTCTCCTACGTAGTCAAGGACCTAATGTATGCTTCCAAGAGCATAAAGAATGTGTTTGAGGGGAAAATGAATATAAAATGGTTTTAAAAACATCATTTAATTAATTTATTGTACATAAATGACATGAAAAATTTCAATTCAATCCCTAAAACCTCCAAACATAGTTGCATCCCCTACCCACATTCATAGGCTGCCTACTCAAAAGTTTGCCTAGCAAATTTGAAGTGTTGGAGGGTCTATCCTTGGAATTGAGAATTAAAAATTGGTAAAAATTATCATAAGTAAATATGAAACACTCTCCAATAATAATATTTTATAAAATAATGCTACAGTCCCTCTTTATTTTATCTTAGAGTAGGGGTAGTTTTAGCATGCATAAAGATGACAATTTTGAGGAAAATGGTAAAATTGATGATCAGAGGGAAATAAAAGATCAAATTATGATTGGATAATATTGAGGAAACATAAAAAAATATAAAAAATATTTATTTAAGTATTTAAAGTAAGAAATATGCTCTAACCAAGGAGGGTTACAGTCATGTGTGAGGAGAACCCTTAGGCCTAGTTGAGGGTCATATGCATTTTTAACCTTGTCCATGATTTCCTATTTAATATTTCATGATTTTATGGTTATTTTAGATATTTTTAATCCATTATAAAATTTACGGACTTCGTCAGTCTAGCTATAAACTCCTACAACAAAACTACATACTCCATCAGTTTAAACACTATTTTAGGACCTGATGGTGAAAATGAGCCTAAAAGTGCATCTAGATGAATGAATTTGACCATGATTGATGAAGATAAGTTGTTTAAAAATACATGATCATAAAATATATGGGATTATATTATATGAACATGTATGTAATAGGGAAAAATAGGGCTTATTTTGACCATTTTTTGTGTTGTACAGGCATGGTGAACTTCCAAGAGACCAAATCACTTTCGGAGGAGAGATTAGGAATTTTTATAAGTCCCCATGGTCATTATATAAGGTAAATAACATCATAAGTTTTCCTTCCAGTTCTCTTTTTTTAGCCAGTCCAGTGAGCCAACTAGGGAAGACTTAGAGAAAATGGTGAATCTTCATTTAGAGAGCCTTTTAAGGATTGTTTCTTGTAGCTAATGCCATGAAAACTTGGGAAACATGTCATTACTCTTCTTTTATGTATCATATTTTAGGTTTTAATATTTTTTGGTGTCAAGTGTGAGAGGTGAAGGGAAAATAGCTATTTTGGGACTACCAAGTATGATGATGCATGGCTAAAATGATAAGAAGGGTCAGGAGCCTCTCTAATGCATTTGATGGCTTCTTAGTGACCCTTCATACTCAGATTAATCATCAAACATGATCATTTTTATACTTAGGGTAGTTTTGGAAGGATAATTATGAGGGGCATTTTTTTATGCATAGAAAAGGAGTTTCTTGACCATTTTTAGGTCTTGGATGATTGGAGATGACACTTGTAGCTCTTTTTGATGTATGGCTCACCTCATCCCTTGCTCTCATACATTTGTAACTAATCTTCACATTGGTGACACATGTTCAAGTGAATCTTGGACTCCCCTTCTCTCTCTCTTCACACATCTTCTATAAATTGAGCCTTCTTGGATATTGTAAGAGATTCCAACTCTTGGCCTGGGGAAGCCATACCAAAATTATACCTTGATTTTTACCTAAACTAATGAGAAGCAAGATGGTTATACTGTAAGTCCATTTTCACTACATGTTGAAGTGGTCCATCTTGAATATCAAGTATAGATTGAGTTCATCTTGTTTTCATGCAATCCTTGAATGTGTTGCTACAAATGACTTCTTTCCTAATAGGTTTCATGAAGTGTATGCTACTGAAATAGACTCTTGAAGTGTGTATGAGTTTGGTAGTGTCATATCTGACCTTCCCTTCACTTGCCTTCATTTATTGACTTTTTATTTTCCTTCATGAGAAACACTAATGCTAGGGAGCTCCAGTAATGGTGTTGAGACTAGTTTGGTTGTCTTAGTTCATTATGGAAATTCTAAGTGTATGAATAGAAGCAACTTTTGGTGTATCACCTCCTAGTTTAGGTTTTATTTATGTATATTTCTATCCTTTTTCACCCATAATAGGTAGTTCTAGTAGCATAATCACATCAAGTCATATCTAAGGAGCTAGCCCTTTCAATTCTAGAGGTCTACTTCCACTATAAGTGCCCCACACACCTGGAAGTATTCCCATGTTGGCCAAATCTTAAAGAGGCTTGAACAACCTCTTCTAGGGTGAAATATTTGGAGATAATAGGTACAATCACTGGGAAGGGGGGGTTAAATCAATTAATCAAGATATTTCAAAACTTCAATCTAAATCTTTCAAACCCTTAGTCATACACCATAAGCAATCAAGAAGCAAATAACCTACTCATAACAATGAACATGGAATATAAAAAAGATGACATAAGATATATGTGGGAAACCGTCTTGGGGGAGAAAACCCACTCTCAATCCTAAAAACACATGGACTGATTGTCTTATAAGATGATTACTAACATACGACTTTAGTGAAGCACCCACTTTACAAGGAGCACCAACCCCTAAAGATGACAAACGCCAAATTTCCTAAGATGTTGAGCACCAAAACAACATCTATGAAATGAAAAAAATTATAAATTTTATTCCATATAAATATTATGGAGAAACCTTACAAAAAAATGTCCTTCAATCCTCTTTAGTCATTCAAACCATCACACAAGCAAGGCATCCAAAACCACCTTTTGGATCAATCTACACACCTTCACTTGTTCTCATGCATCAAACCTATAAATTAAACATTAGAATTATGACCAAAAATGTCATAAATTCAATTGAAACTTTTATCCTCCTCTCAATATATCCACATGACTCTCATAGCCTTCATAAATCTTTTTCTCATCTACACCCAAATATGCCTTGTACTTATACAATTTTCTTGTTCTAACCCATCTTGGTCAAAAAATATGTTTACCATAATTATATTAAACTTGAAATAAGTCTCCAAACATGTTACATAGGTGAAAAACTCCACTCCATAGGTTGGTCATAGTCCTTAAGACTCAACTATTCCATTAGGCCTTAATGAGACCCAAAACAATTAGGCCTTCACATGCACATGTTACTCTTGCAACCTCTTGTACTACCTTTAGCTTCAAAAAATTATTATAAAATATATATCCAATATACCCTTTATAATTACCTTATGGTTCTATGCCACCTGAAACACCAACTCAATACTTGAACCTACCTATTAGGTCTCCTTGCTCTTTAGGTCTTCATACACGTAAAACATAGTCTCAAACTTATGAAGAAAACATTCAAGTATTTAAGATATACATATGGTTAAATAACATGGGTTAACCCTTAAAGACCTTTTAAACACCTCCATATTCTTTAGGCACTTAAACACAATATCTAAGCACTAAAAACAACTCTCTCAAAATGACCACTCATGATGGTCACACAGAGTCAAAATACATTTATAATATTTTGAATATACATATATGATTAGGGCATATCATGACATAAAATAATTTATAATAAGCATTAGATACTTATAAAACATCTCAATACTCATTTTATTCTTCAATTCTACTCAGAACACCTTCAAATCACTCCTGCAACATGGTCACTCAATCTGCCAGTGTATTCAACAAACATAGTCAACTTCTAAGCAATTGGTCACACTAAACATGGTTTGTTAAAACCTCAAAAATCCACATATATGGTATTCATGGAGTTTATAACACTATAAAATATATATTTAATCGTTAAACATCAAAATACTATCAAGAATAACTCATATCCTTCTCAGGTCACTTAAAAACATGGTCAAACACATAGTTAAATTTAGAGATCAATATATGCAACTATATGAACATTAAAATATTATAATGAACTTTTATGGATTATCCTTGAATTCCTTTACAAATTTTAATTTTACATCACCTTCAAATTCATCCTAGATCAAAAGATATAAGCAAAATACTCAACAACTAGTTTTTTCTTTTGCTAATTCAAATGCCAATGGTCCTTGGTTAATGGAAAACCATCTATAGACACATGTATTCATCTCATGTCCTCAAATATACTGATTAAATTCACTTTTTATATCTCCTTGCAAGGTTTTTAACTTTAACTTTCATCATTTTATATTGATCTTAGATCCTCACTTTTGAGATCAAGCTACTTGGCAACCCCACATGCCCTCTGTGTACCCTATATTCAGTCTCCAATGAATTTATAACACTTGGCATCCCCATGTGCTTGATAAGAATTATATTGAATTATTTAATAATTTTCACTATTTACCTTTCTCTACATGGTTTAACATGCTCCATTGATATTGATTTACTACTCAAACTTTATGAATTTGACACATGTCTTCATCATGTTCATTCTCAAGATCTTTGACTCATAGACTTCATGCTCACCATTGATCTCTATCTAAAAATTATAATTCTTGATATTATATCCTTATCTAGTCATATTAATCAATCACCATATATATTCATCACCCAATTAAATGCTCATCGTAGATTTTTGATATCATAAAATTGGCTAAGTATGGGAACTTAGTGAACTCTATCTGAGAAGCCAAATTTGTACCTTAATAAAATTTTCCACACATATCCTCATGACCTAATACTTGGACCACATTATATCCTCTCATAAGGGAATCCATACATATATCAAGCTTCTTTTGAAACCCTCAAATGTGTGAATTCTAATGTCATCAACTTTCTCACTTAGCTATATCTATCAAGATGACTACTTGGACCTAGACACTCATATGACTGATTTAATGAATTCCTTTAACTTAAAAAAATAATCCAAGCACTCAAAAAACCCATAGGGTATTTAAAACATTAACATACGATCAATAACATCCACCATCTACCTATCCAAGTCAAACATTGAATAACTATGCAAGAACACTGAAGCACACTTTGTCAGTTTCATTCTAGCACACATAACATCTCATCAATATCCTTGGTCACCTTGGAGACATAATTGAAAAAACTCAAAAAATATCCCCCTTTGTCATTTATGTCAAAACCAATACAAAGCTTATGATCAAACTTTGTCTCTCTCTTCAAGCTCTTTCTCACCCTTTGACATAATGACAAAGTGGGCTCAACTTCTAATATTACAGAATTGAAAAGACTTCAAGGACCATTATAGGAAAGGACCACCTTTAAGAGATGATATATACTCCCCCTAAAATAGTGCATACCTCTTCTTATGTCGAGCTTCTCAAACATGATCCATGACTACACTCTTGTTTGATTAAACTCTGTTATATGAAGACAAAACATATAACAACAACAAAATTTGGTTGAAATCACCTTGAAAACATTAAGAGGGACTCCCCATTACATTATTTAGACCTCTTAAAGCCTCTCTAACTATCTGATTTATCTCCACTAACTCCATGCTCTATTTGAAAAACATCTTCAACAAATCTTCTTAATGAACTAGGTCTACTAACAACTCTTCAATACTGTCCACACTTAGTCAATATCCTTATGAAATGATTAATAGATCTCATATATTCACTATATCAATTTAAAAAAATGAAACAAACATGAATAAGTCTCATATGGATCTCAAAACAATTACCCTTTATCCTCTACAAGCCATCATGGTTTAGAACCTTTTCAAAGCACTCTCATGGAACTATCTCATCTCTAGAACACTACAAACTGTATGATAGAGACAAATTGTCATATACAAAACTCTAAGACCTTATCCATGATAACAATATGACAATACATTCTCCTCATACTCTATACCAACCTATCCTTTAGTCTTCATCATATTTACCAATCAATTTAAGCAACATAAATTGACAAGTTTTTACCTTCATAACCAAAAACCCTGAACACACCTTGAACATACTAGAACAAGATTAACACACCTTTATTATGAAAATAAAACATTTTGATAACTCCCCATCATAAAAATTTGAATTAGTTACATAAAACTCATTTCTCCTCCTTAACCAATCACATATTCTCATGACCTTTCTTGTCCTACAATATCAACCAAAACTCAACTAGCATCTACTATGCATTCTTTTACTGACAAGTGTCTCCTTGAAGCCTAGAGAGAGACACCCTTAACCCATAATGTCCTAGAACAATGTGAAACTAGGAGTTATCCACAACTCCTCATATTCTCTTTCCTTCTTGGACAACTTCAATGGATGATTCTTCTTCTTCTTTTACTTAACTGAATCAACTTGTTTATCTTCTTTATCACTTACCTTTTCTTCTAGGATGGTATTGGTAATAAATGGAGAAAATAAAAGTTCTTGGAATATCTTTTCACTTGAATTATCAGTCTCATATTTAAAAGCATCAACACTTGACATTTTCAACTGATATTATTTATAGGAAACTTACTCAACAACATCAAATTGTTTAATTAAGTTTATAGATACCTTAAGACAAGTTTCAACTACCTTGGTCTCTTTAGTGAGCTTTGTATATTTATTCTTAACATAAGAAGATAATGATTACCCTTAGCATTCTTTAACCTGTGTATAATCTTCTACCATGGAAAACAATCCACTTGGACCTACAGATTGATCATGGCACATACTTTCCACTTTTGGTTTCAATATTTTAACTTGCCTCCTACCTTGTATTCTAGGAGCCTAAAATGACTTATTCTGACTTGATGTCCTTTGTTTGTAGAACTTAGTAATGTGGTCAATTCCTAGACAATTGAAAAATATCACTCTTCTTGATGGAAACTTAGCTTTTCTTACCTTATTAGGACAAAATCTTGTAATGTGTCTTAAGTCATGATAAATATATCACTCAATTTGACTCACATCACTTGATTGATGATTCCATTCATATTTCCAAGTAAATTCATTCTTGGAAGGTCTTCTACACTCTCTAGCCTTATGATTGAATTGATTACAAGTGTAGTAGTAACCATTAAAGTTTTCATACCTCATTGCATTTGGTTCTCTAATTTGAATTGTCTTCCTTCTGTTAGCAACTTCATTTCTTGACTAATGTTTGATCTTCAAATTCTGATTGTTCTTATTCACAAAAGTCTTCAAGTCATCATGGGTAGTATTATTTTGTTCTTCTATGTATCCAAGCCTAGTTTTATCACTTACATATTTTTGACTACTCAAAATTTTGTCTAGATTTTTGATCCCTTTTAAAACTTCACAAATGACTTCACTTGACTTGAAATATTTTTCAATTCATCTATTAAAGAACCAATCTCAGTTACAAACCTTGAACATTCAACTTATTTGGCCTTCAAGTTTTCATTCATGTCTTTAACTGATCATTAAGAAGCTTGACTAAAATTTTATACTCTTTGAAGTATTCATCTATTATTGCCTCAAACACATTGAATTGTACCTCATAGTCATTTATTTGAGACTTAAACTTCTTGGTTTTATTCTTCTCAATATTTAGATCTTCAAGGGAATTCATCAACTCAGTCTCACAATTTACCTTGTCTTGTTCATCATCTGTATCACCTAAACCACCTCTAAACCATGTAGATTCTTCTTGATATGAGTAGTTACCTTCCTTAACCATGAAGAGAGATTCATCTTTAGCAGGACCATCATATTCATGATCATTCTTATAATCACTATCATCATTCTCATTAGATGGGCTACAATATCCCTTGGTGTAGAGACTCCTCTTGTCCTTGTAAAAATTCTTTTGGCCATTATAGATTTTGAAACTGTTCTTGCTCTTATCAGACTTAAATTTATTCTTGTCAATATCATGATCTTTTTGATGTTATTAATTATCATTTCCCTTATGATTATGAGGACACTTGTTGGAAAAGTGACCTATCTCTCCATAATTGAAACATTTGAATGTAATCTTACCTTTAAACTTGCCTGAACCTATTTTCAATTTTATTATTAATAGAGCTATTAGTTCATCATCATCAATATCTGAAATCTAATCATCCTTTATCTTCTTACCTTGAAACTTATTTTTTATATTCTTTTTTGCATTGAAATATTATTCTTTCTTTGGTGGTTTGTCCTCATTAACTCTCATCTCATAGGCAAAAAGAATTCCATGCAATTCATCCATCTTCATTTTGGTGAGATCATGACTTTATTCTATAGAATAAACTTTCAAATCAAATTTGAAAGTGAGAGAACTTAATACATTTTGAACTATAGTGACTTCTTAAATAACCTCTCCCATGCCTTTGATCATGTTCACTGCCTCATCAAATCTTAGAAGATAAGAAGCCACAATATCCTCTTCCTTTATTTTGAGACTTTCAAATTGCCTTTGGTAGGTTTATAGTTTGGCCAACTTGAATTTTGAATATTCTTCATAGATGAAGTGAAAATTTTCAAAAATCTCCTTGAAAAACTTGAAATGGATTACCTTGGCGAACTCAGCTTTTGAAAGACCAAAAATGATAGCATTCATAGCTTTGGAATTGTTCTCACTCAACTTCTTGTCTACAACACTAGTTGGAGGAGTAGGTGGCATGGAATAACCATCCAAAATATATTACCAAGTGTCAAACCCCAAGGACATGATGTAGGTCTTCATTCTTGCACTTCAAAAATCATAATTAGATCCATTAAACAATGGATCTTTCTGAATAGATAAATCTTGAAAACTTGTCATTGTACCTAAGATTATCTTCAAGTGGTTAAACTTATACAAAAGGTACTAATTTGATACCAATTATTAGAGGTACAATAAATGAGATTGGGGTGGTGGATTAGTGAATCAATATTTTTAAAAACTTTAATCTAAATCCTTTAAACCCTTAGTCATACACCATAAGCAATCAAGAAGCAAATAGCCCACTCATAACATTGAACATGAAAGATAAGCAAGATAACACAAGATATATGTGGGAAACCCTCTTGGGAGAGAAAATTCACTCTCAAGCCTATAAAAACATGGAATAATTTTCTATAATATTATTTATAACATGAGACTTTAGTGAAGCACCCAGTTTACAAGGAACACCAACCCCTAAAGATAACAAGCTCCAACTTGCCTAAGATGTTGAGAACCAACACAAAATATATGAAATGAACAACTTTATAACTCTGATTATTTATAAATATGATGGATAAACCCTACAAAACAACTTCCTTCAATCCTCTTCACTCATTCAAACCTTCAAACATAAGTGAGGCATCCAAAGCCACCTTTTGGATCAATCTACACACCTTCGCTTGTTCTCATGCATCAAACCTATAAATTCAACATTAAAATTATGACCATAAGGTCATACATGTAATAAAACATTTTATATACCTATCAATACATCCAAATTTCTCTCATATCCTTCACAAATCTTTTGATTATCTACACACTTTCACTTAACCTATTAAACAACCCAAATATGCCTTGTACTTATACCACTTTCTTGGTGTAACCCATCTTGTTAGGAAAATATGATTAAGATACTTGTATTACGCTTTAAATATATCTAAAAACATGTTACATTGGTGAAAAACTCCAATATATAGGTCAACCATAGTCCTTAAGACTTAAATCCTCCATTAGGCCTTAATGAGATCCAAAACAATTAGGCCTTTACATCCACATGTTACTCTTGCAACCTCTTGGACCACCTTAAAATTCAAAAAATGATTATAAAATATCAAAAAACTATCCAATATACCCTTTTTAAATCCCTCATGGTTCCATGCCACCTATAACACCAACTCAATACTTGAACCTACCAATTAGGTCTCCTTGCTATTTAGGTCTTCATACACATAAAACATAGTCTCAAACCTTTGAAGAAAACACTAAATAATTTCACATATAAATATGATTATATCACATGGATGAACCATTAAATACCTCTAAAATACCTCCATGTTCTTTATACACTTCAACACAAGCTCTAATCAGTAAAAATAACTCTCTTAAAATGACCACTCATACTAGTTACACATAGTCAAAATATAGTTATACTATTTTGACTCTCCATATCTGATATAGGGAATATCATGACATAAAATACTTTAAAATTAGATTTCTGTACTTATATAATATCTCCATACTCATTTTATTCTTCAATTATGGTCAAAACACCATCAACTCACTCCTGTAACATGGTCACTCAATATGCCACTGCATTCAATAAACAAAATCAAATTCTACGTAATTTTTCACACTGAATATGTATTGGTCAAACCTAAAAAATATAAAAATATGTAATAATATAATATAAAACAATATCCAATAAATATTTCATCTTGAAACATTAAAATACTATCAAGAACAACTCAAATATCCTTGTTTGGTCACTTACAAAACATGGTCACACACATAGTCAACTTTAGAGATCAATATCTACAACTATATGAATATTAAAATATTATAATCAATTTTATTGGATGAATATTTAAGTAATTTACAACTTTTAATTTTACATCACCTTCAAATTCATCCTATATTAAAATATATAAGTAAAATACTCATCACTAGTTTTTCTTTTTACTAATTCAAATGCCAATGGTCACTAGTTAATGAAAAAACATCTGTAGACACATGTATTCATCTCATGTACTCAAACATATTGATTAAAGATGATACATATATCTCATTTTTATCCTCATAACTTTAACTTTCATTTCTCATTGTTGATCTTAGATCCTCATTTTTGAGATCAAGCCACTTGGTAGCCCTGCATGCCCTTTATGTACCTTGCAGTCAGTCTCCAATGAAATTCCACCACTTGGTATCCCTGTATGCCTAATAATAATTATATGATCTTATTTAATAATTCACACCATTTATCTTCCTTTTCATTTTTGAATTCACTCCATTAAGCTTGATCTATTTCTCAAACTCTATGAATGTGACACATATCTTCATCACATTCATTCAAGATCTTTGACTAATAGACTTCATACTCACTGTTGATCTCTATTTTATAAGTATAAAACTAGATGTTAGATACTTATCCAATTATATTAATCACTCATCATAGATATTCATCTCTTGATTAAATGGTCACTATAGATCTTTGATATCATAAAATTATCTATGGAAACCTAGTGAACTCTGTATGAGAAGCCAACTTTGCACCTTAATAAATTTTGCCACACATATCATTATGACATAAAAATTATACCACATGATATAAAATCATAGGGGAATCGATACATATATCAATATAATCTTTAAACCTTCACACATGTGAATGCTAACATCATTAATCTACTCACTCAACTTTATTTATCAAGATGACTAGTTGAACCTAGATACTCATGACTACTCTAATGAATTAATTTCACTTCCAAAATAACTCCAAGCACTCAAAACACCCCATAGGGTCTTTGAAACATTACCATACCATAAATAACATCCATCATCTACCTATCTAAGTCAAACACTAAATAACTATGTAATAATACTGAAGCATACTTTGTCATTATCATTCTAGCACACTTGACACCTCATCAACATCCTTGGTCACCTTGGAGACATAATTGAGAAACCTAAAACACATTGTTGGTATTCATTCCCCTTTAATATTTAATACAAAGGAACACCTTATCATTTTATATGCTTGATAAAAAAATGTTGTAGAGGTATTTTATTAATCTTCATTTTCAAATGGAGATTAATTCAAGGAGTAGGACATCAATATTTGGGTTTATTGATGATACAAAGGGAATAAAGAGGTGGTTATTAATTATTTAGGAATATTAATAAATCCTAAAAAGATAAATTCTAACCTCCTATGGATATATAACATTTGTTTTGATCTGATGTAAGATGGGAGAAATTTTGGGGCACATGTTTAGATTTGGGCATTACTTGGTCCTTCATCAAAAGTCATACCCACCTTTGTAATTGTTCAACCACCTCTTCCATGAAATTCAAATGATGTTTTAGTGGGATTTTTGGATCTGAAAATTGTTTGAATCCCTTTATATGGTTGTGAGCGTATGGTAATAGAGGATATAACTCATTTAAAGGGAACTACTATAAAATTTAGTATATAAGCATTTGGGCAAGGATTTAATTAATTATATTTTGTAGTGATTCTAAAAGACATTTTACTTATGCAAAATATGGACATATGTGCATTAAAAACCTATTTTAGGGTATGTTTAATCATCATATAGCTTGAAGTTCATGCCCCTCAATTAAAATCAATTATAAATGACTATGTTATGATTATTCCATGTTCATCTTACTTGTGATATTTGTTTATTTTCTTGTTCTAGAATTACCATCTTGCTTGAAGCTTATGTAATTGATTGATCAAGGTGTAAAATCTATTTTGGATACTTGGAGAGGTTCTTGTTCATTTGCGTATCCAACTAGGATTGCAACATCAACTTCCTAGATTAATAAATGTCATAAAATAATTTCAAAGTTTACCTTCAAATGTAGTCATCTCCCAAAATTTTTCCTACTTACTTTGATGATAAAAATTATATTTATAATTTTTTTTATATAATTGATTCTCAAAATACTTGTGGTGTTAACATTTATTATATTTATAAATAATCACTTGTCTACAATGTTCCTCCATCATCTAAAAATGTTGTTAATCCTCTAAATTTCAAAAAAAATTCTACTCCAACTTATTCCACTTGTCCACCTACTACTTCTTCTCCAACTCCCGAAGTGAATAATATGATGCATACCCTTCATGAAATTCAAAAAAAATTTCCCCCCTCAAAGCTCTCATAAACAAATAATAGGGTTATTTCTAATGATATTAATTTAAATTATTAACATATAAAGTGTTTGTATACCCTTTTCCAATAGGGTTTATAGTTTCAATTTTTGAGTTGTTTAATAGAAAAGGAGATCTTCACATTATATTATATCCTTTTATGCTTCTCTCTTATATTTTTCTCATAATTAAAAAATATTGAATAACCTATTTCAAATATGTTTGAAATATTATGACCTTGATTGGTTCTATGCTTTACCATGTGGATTTGTGCACTCCTTCACAACTTAAGTTGATGATTTGTTGGTGAAATTTCAAATAGACATTGGTTTGAAAGGTATATTTTCTAAGTTGGCTCAAATAAAGCAAGGGAAAAATGAAACTATTAATGAATATTTGGTTATATTCAATGCCATGGCCACCAAGATGAGATATGAATCACCATATAGTGAAATGCAAAGCATATTTGATAATAACTTGCTTCCTATAATTTAGGATAAATTTATCATCAAAAATATTCTTTTGAATAACTTTTTCATTTTGTAAGATAAATTGAGAAAAAACTCTTAGATGTAAACATGCTTAAGTATGGGTCAAATGTTTTTGTTTCCATTAATTTTAAATTTTCAAACAAGACAAACTTTAAGACTATAAGAAATAAGAATGGGTTTCAACGTAACAAATATTCCAAGAATTTGGCTAATGATATAAAGAAGCCATCACAAAATCTCATTTCACCTTAATAGAAAGAGTGTAAAAAATTCACTAGGCTTAGCGATCATCTATAAGAAGTATTGAAGGGATCACTTAAGTGTAATATGATCACCTTACCTCCAATAAGGAAGTTCAATCATTCAATAGCTTTGCATACAAAGTATTTATTGTGCCCCAACAAACTCCCATTAATTTTTTTTTAAATAGGGACCCACTTTGCCAAGTAACCCTTTTTTTAGGATTAGTGGGATGGTCTAAGTTAGTTTTTTAAAAATCAGACTGGCATGTCAGCACTTTTACTATTACAAACTAAAGCTATGATTAGTCTTGTCTCAAGTTATATCTCCAACCTTTAGTTTTATTTCACACATGTTTTTCAAGGTTTTTGAATTTTAATAGTTTATAAAGTTTGCTTGTTTATCCAAGAACATGTCGGGTTATACTTATTTCAAACTGACCAATTTACATGTTTGCCAGTGTTATTGCTTTGTGTTTTATCTTGTACCAGGTTTTTATTTACTTATATTTTTTCCCTTATTTTCATCTAGACACTTGCCAAGTTATCAAATCCTACTAAATGGCATTCACATACTCTCCTAGAGCCCTAGGAACAAATAAAGTATGCATTATACTGCAGTGTTATAAAGGTTTTATGTTGCTCAACAATAACCCACTAGATCATGACTTTTATAGCACTTTAAAACTTCCAAAATACTCCTAGGTGAGCAAAATTATGACATTTTTCTAAGTGTCATAATCCCACTCACCCAATCACTGAAAGATTGAAGTTAGTGTATGAATTTTTTGGGCTAGCAGAGCAATGATAACCATCAATGTGTCATGATCCTACAATCCTGATACTATCAAAGTATTCATAGAAGTTTATAAGTCTATCAGGTATGTAGAGTAATGAGATGCTAGCACATATCATCATCATATTTACTTGGAGTTTGTAAAGTAAAAAAATGGGAGACAACACTCCTGAGATAGTAGAGTTATGAAAACCATCCATATGTCATGGTTTGGTAATCATAAGGTAGTAAAGAAGAAAATGACAACAAAGAAAGGGCTTGAGAAGTAGTGAAATGATGAAATTATACCACGTGTCCCTAAAATGACATGGGGGCTGGGTAGCAACAAGATAATGCTTTTGGAGGAAGTGAGAAATTGACAAGTGTCAAATAGAGATAACAAAGCACTCAGAGTAAAATAAAGAAAAACCACTTGGTAATGAGGATCACAAAAGGGGTGACACTTCACCATGAAAATGGAAAAAATAAAAATAAGTCAAAGTTGTAAATTCCATTAATCCACACAAATGAGTGAACTAAATACATTCAATTCAATAGAGATAACAAATCCAAAGGAGATATATGTAATCAAAAAATTCAATAACATTTACATTACCATTTAATTAATAGATGTAAGTGTGAATTCAAGATTTATTACAACCAAGTAATTCCATAGTTTTAGATAACTATAGATCTTAGGTGCATAATAATGGATTTTTATTCATGCCTTCCAGTTCTTCCTTTACATATTCCATTTCAAGACCTGAGTAGTACACATATACAATATTCAATGAGGTTTCCCTTAACCGTAAATTTAAACATTTTTTTCTATATAGGAGGAATTTGAAGCAATATGACCTTGTGGTCTTGAGGATCAACTCTCAACCTTTACATGAAGATATAAATAAGATTTGGTGGTAATCAAATTAGTGGGCCTAAATAATGTTGTGGAAAAACTTGAGGTAATGCCCTATATTGACCTATTATTTGATTTATTTGTAAATGGCCAAATTTATGGTAAAATTATGTATTTACACCATCACAACACCTCAACAACGTATATTAGTGGACCTACCTTTGAAAATTACTATAGACTCCCCCTCAATGAAATGGCCTATAATCAAGCCCTAGTGAGCTCATGGATGTATGAAAATAATACATCCAGTAAGTTGTGAAAATGGGCTGGTAATCCCAATACCTTCATAGTCAAGGGCCTTATTTATGCTATCCCTATTACCATCTTTAGGCTAGGATTTGTGATTTATATGGCCTTGCTAAACTAAATATATGGTTTCCCCAACATAACCTATGTCAATGAAGTTTGGATTCCCCTATTGGATACAATCCTCACTTTCACCAAGATCACAACTATTATAAATATCATTAGTGCCAATTTGATCATCCAAACTCTCAATTTAGTAAATAGACTCGAAAAAAACTTCTATATGATGTCTTATCCAGTAGATGCCATAACTTGGACTATTCACTTAGCTTTTGAGGAACCTTGGGATCCATCAAATGAGTATCCCCAAAACCAAATTTATGATGAATTTAATATTATTCATATACATAAATTCATAAATAATATGAGCAAACTGATCAAGACCTTCTGCCCAATGGTATACCAAGCTATTTATGGCAAGGACATGCCCAAATTATTTGATCAAATCTGAATAACCATTAAAAATATTGGTGACAATTGGCTTTATCTAGATTAAAAAATCATGAGAATAGAAGGTACTAGGGGTCCTCCTATGTAGGGATCCCAAATAAGGTGTAAAAATAGGAAATTATAGCTCAGCTAGCTGATTGTATAGATGTTACACTAAGAAATGTAAAACAAGGATCTGTCCACCCACCTCCCATCAATATTGGTAATATATAATATACCATATGGGAGTATTTTTATCTAGTGGACAAAATCAGAACACACTATGATTTAAAGTGGGCACCTTATAGGCAATGGGATCCAATAAAAATGGTCAAAAAACACCTAAATATAGTCAAAATAAAGGTGAAAATTGATTATGACCACATATCATATCTATGTGATGAAGTATTCATGAATGTTTTAAATGATACAAAGGTCCACAAAAAATTGAATAAGGTGAATATGTCCATGATGTTAGCCAGACAATACAATATGCAATAAGTGAGTCTCCCATATTTTTTTCTTCATGTTTCTGGTTTGGATCCACTCATATTCCTAGTCCAAACAATTTCACCTCTATCTATTTTGATATCTCCTTTCCCTAGATAAGTGCCCGTTTCCCCAAGTTCACCCCCAACAACCTTTATTGATCTTACCTTATCACCACCTATTGCTCCATCGGATTCACTTGATGCTACCTCACCCCTTCTAGTACCAACTTATACTCCTATTAGACCCCCTTGTATGCAAGAAGAAGCAGATAACTCCTTTAATTTTTCTTTAGGTCATTCCAATAAAGGAAAAGTTATGGGGATGATTGGATATAATTAAAGGTTCTAAGGAAGCATAGCCCCTAGAAGTGTTAGACAATGAAAACGAGTGCTCCACCATAAAGGAATGAGAATATGAAATAGATTCATAATTGTTTAAGACCATTAATGAGACCATAAAAAGTGATATTGAGGATGAATGGCTACTAGAGGAGGCTCAATCAGGTGACACTGAGATTTTGAAGACTAGTTCAGTCTAAGCTAAATTACTCTAGGACCCAAATGGAGACAATGGAGATGAAGTAGAGTTGAAACCTATAACTTTGACACATGAGAAATCAATGAATCTATATCCAAGCTTGACACCCCCTACATAAAAATGATATCTACAACAATATTTCCCTTGATTACTACTTCATAAGGGGTAAGTGCACAAGTTCCTTATTCTTCACCTATTATTGCAAATACTATTGTAGTGGCCATTCGTCATGTTATAGACTATTCATGCCAAGAAAACAAGGCCTAAGTAAATATAATACTATTTTTAAAATCCCCAATCCTAAACCATATAATCAATATTGTGGTTCCCCCTAACCAACCTTTAAAAGGCCTTCTTAGGGTTGATTTTACATTGGTAATTGATTATTTTAAATTTTTTCTCAATACCCCTCCCACTTATTCATTCTTTACTTCCTCAAACCCTTAGTTCTCTGGACTCAATAAATAAGTGCATTTTGAATATTTAATCTCCACCACCATTTTGGATTCCCATTTACTCCCTCCTAACCATCCACTCAGTTGGGCCTATCAATTTGTCATGCAACCCAAATAGAGTTTGCCACCATTACAACATAAAAGGGGTCAGAGAAAGGGAAGCTAATAATTGACATAGTGGTCCCCAAGAAGGTCATTAGATGGAGTAAAGTTATTCCTCCTTTCCCTCAACTAGAAACATCTTATCCCAATCCCATGCTTCCCTCAGGGCAATCCCCATATTCCACTCCTAAAAAACATGTAGAAACTTCATAACAACCAATGAGCTTGAATATTATTGAATGGATCCAAAAGATACAATGATCAAAATAAGGTAGGTATGACATGGTTATTGTTGAGCAACCAATAGTCAAGTTTCATTTTGACAAAAAAACTAAGACTATGAGGAAGGTCAAAAGGAAAACCATAATGGTTAAAGGAAAAAAGGTGGAATTAGAGCAAAGAGAAGATGTGTTTTCTTTAACAAAGATAATGAGAATGATGCAATATGATATAGGTAATTACATAGAATAACCCTACACTTTTGTAGACTTTTTAGGGGAGTAATAAAATAAATATTTAGAGGCTTTGATTAGGCTGTGGAGGTACTACAAGAAATGAGTACCATACAACCTTCGAGGGACATTGTGGACAATGTGAAAGGAGCATATTGAAAGATGTATGAAATTATCTAGTTAATAAGAAATGCATAGGGGGAGTCACAACCCAAGTGGGGATATGTATACCCCCTTAATGATAATATGAATAAAATGGAGGCCAAACTCCATTTCTTGAGCCAAGTAGCTTGGAACAAGGCTTATGATCACTTGAACCTAATAACCACTCGTTATATATCATGACCCTAGACTATGTATTTGATAGGATAGATCGATTGATTAGGTGGTATCAAGAGATTTAAAATTTAGTTCTACAACTCATCAAATATGAAGAGTAGTCCATTATAATTTTAGGGGAAATAGGGATTATTAGTGTGATTAACTAAAGCAGGGAATTGGTCCTTAGGGCCATCTTTGAAGACCTTATTCAGATAATAGTAAATAGTTTCAAAGTATAGGTCGAGGGCATAGTGTATAAGACCCAAGATTGCTTACTGTAGTATATAAATTTTTTTATAAGTAGGCTCTTTAACATAAAGACTCTTTATGTGGAGATTGGGGATGCATTGAAAACACATATAAAATTGATGGATAGACTCCCCTAGCTATTCAAAATACCTTTGTTAGACTTTGAATCAATTGAGATGGACTAGGAAAGCCACACTCTCTACTTGTGAATTTAAGCAAACAAGAAAGCATCCCTAGCTACATTACCTACACTGGCTATTTTAGTTGTAACTGCTTCTCAAACGATAGGGCTAACCATAACTATAATAACTACTAGAGCCTACGTGTCACTAAATAAAACTTCTTCCTCATAGGTAATTTCATTTGTAATTGCATTGGCTGATTATAACATACATTTTTGTAACAATTTTTATCTCTTATGAATGGTTGGCTACATTGTGGCCATGTATGCTATGTATAACTCTTACTGATATATCCTAATGGTGGTTAAAATTTGAGCATGGTTTGAGGGATGAGGTATCCCCATCCCAAGCCTATATATACATGTATCTCTCAAATTCCAAAGGGAGAATAAAAATTGACATTCAATATAGATAAGAAATCCTTTGGGTTGTTCTATAAGTCTATGTTGTATGACTGCCTCTTTCATTTTTGTGTTATATTGATTACGTGTTCTGACCTAACTAGTAGTTAGTTCTTTGCTATGTTCTATATAAATGTCAAGTAGCTTGTGGATAATTAATAAGATTATATCAATTAAGAATGTGCAATAGCAACATTAGGTTGATAAATCTTGATTTCATACTACAAATTTACTAGGCTAATCCTTAGATTTGTGTAGAAGTTCCATTTTAATGCAACTTCCTAGACTGAGCTATATCTAGTTGAAGGTGATTTGTATTTATTAGCTATAATATTTTATTAAGAGATGCAACAAAAATCTTAGTAACAATAATATTTATCTAATAAATTTTAGTTAATTGAATTTTTGTTCCTTAGACTTATTTACTATGCTTGTCAGTTTTGTGCACCAAAGCAACAAGCTACAAGCATTAGTCCATGGTGCTTGTCCTTATTCTAAATATAGTTAAAAATAACCCATGCTCTTTATTTATAGATTCTATTTGCTACCTTACACTTCCCTATATTTGTATTTTCTTTGAGTCATACCCACTTTAGAATAAATCCATCATCATACACCTCAAGTAGATCTAGGCTTCACATCCATATTTGAATCATCTGGGTTAATAGATAATTTGCTACCTACCATTCCACCAAAAGTTACTATAAAACCCAATACTATACAACTCATGCCATGGAGTGGAGTTCACCTCCATTAAGATCCTATAATGTTAGGGGCTACCTTTTAAGGTTTCTTAGGTGTGCATAAAACCCACAGCAATAGGTAGACCTATTTTTGGCATTAGAAAGAGGGACTCTTTCATTACCAAGATATAATGATCACTTGAGTTGTACTAGCTATATATAAAAGATTAACCAGATCCACCTATGGTAATAACTTGATACATATGCCCTTACAAATCCATATAAAGGTTATAATAGACATATGTGTTTTGAGAATATCTTGAGCCCAATCACATTTTACAAACATGCAACCCATCCCACATCCAATGGCTCAGTGTTGGTTAATTGGTTCTACCTTTAATACTCCAAGAGATGTTCATGATCTACCTAGAAATATTGAAAAGTACCTCCCTACCTTTTCTCCCTTAAGAGGCAGGACCACTAAAGAGCATGTGAAAGCCTTCAAGTCCACTTTAGGAATATTAAATGTGGTCCATGAGGATGTAGATTATATGATCTTCCCTTTTATGCTAAAATATGATACCTATGATTATTTTCTTAATATCACCAAGGGCTAAATTAAATCCTAGAATGAGTGCTAGACCACCTTTTAAAGATAGTTTAGCCAAGTCACTAGCCCTATCATCATGTATTAGCTCTTTGATAACATGAAAAGAGAGCCTAATGAACCCATTAGGGTATTTAATGTGATATTTTAGAAAATATATAGCTAGGTAGATAAATCATATAAGCTAAATGATGTATTAATTCTTGAGATGTATAAAAATGTTTTAGATCTTAGAACTACAGTGTCTATAGGTAGAGTAGCCAGAGTTGTGGATTTGGCCCATGCATATGATAAGGATATAGAGGTTGACAAAAAAAAATGAACTCTCAATCATAAGTATTAGTGGGGCAAAAGTTTTAACAAGTCTACCCAATGTTAAATCTAGTCCTAAACACTAACCAAAATACTATGGCTCACAATTAGACCTAGAACCATATGCAATTGCCCCTATCTCATGCTACACTTAACTAAAGTTTGAGTTTCTTAAATAATATTATACAAATAGTGAGTCCCCATAGAGGTCAATATTTAATTCCAATCAATACTTCCACTACCCAAGGTACTATTGATAATTCTAATAAAGTTGAAATAGACACCATTAAAAGAATGGTACTTAAATTGAGTAATAAATTCTTGACTATATGGAAGCATATGGGAAATGCTGGCAGCCTAAATACCAATTAGATTTTTTATAACTAGATGTATAACTAGAACTTTAATAAATTAGGGAATAATACTGAGTAACCATCTAACAAAATACAATATTGCCCAATTGGTGTAGGGTTCATAGCATAGCCAAGCATGAAGAGCTGGATCACATAAAATTTTACATAGCCTTTGAAATATTTCAAAGAGAAATGGGTAGACAAGAGATACTAGAAAATACCCTTGAGCCATCTCCTTATGATGCTTCAGGTCATCCCAACACAATAATGGTCTTTTATACCTATGACTTTCCATTCCGTATGGAAAATAAGAATGAGCTAGAGGATAACATAGATGAAATCCATGTGTTTTAGCACTTTCAAAGGAGTACCTAAAATCTAAGGAACAAACAACCTCTCACTAATTCTACACCTACCAAAAATAATGCTACTACTCCTCTAGATCCAAGGGGTGACAAGAAACCACCTCCTCCAAAGGAAAAGGATCAACTATATCCCAAAAAATCATAAAGTAAAGGATATTACAACCTCATGGAAGACATGAAAAATATCAAAGCTAATATCAATTTGTATGAGTTAGCCAAGATCACTAAGCAAAGGGAACTATTATTGAAAGCCTTGATGGGGAGATCCTCTATAAATGACAAGTCAAAATATACACATATAAATGTAATGATTTATAAAGACAAGCCTGAGGTCCCACCCTTTTTATTGATGTTAATAATGTTTGGTAAGAATGTTCATAATTGTCTGGTAGACTCAAGAGCTTCAGCCAATGTGATGCCTATAACTATCCGTAAGAAACTAGAGTTGACCCCATATAAGTAAAAAAAAGTGGTCCTACATTTGGACAAGTCATTAGTACCTTATGTTGGGGAATTATTAAATATACAAATACAACTGGCCTCTAAGCCATGTGTACAAAAATACATAGACATCTTAGTAGTTGACATTTCATAAGCTTATGGTTTTTTGCTTAGTTGAGATTGGTTGAAGACATTGAATGGGTATATAGACACTAATTTCTCACACATGTGGCTAATATGGAAGGGGATTCCTAATCAAATCAAAGTTGATAGAGAACTAAAGATGAAGTATTTGATTACATAGTACAATGTCAAAAATGAGAGGCTTAACTTTGTATCCATGCATGATGGTGTATATATAATCACCATAGAGAATGAGCCTCATAAGAAGGTATTCAAAATCCCTTCACAACTATGGACTCCCCATTTTGATGGTGCCCAATATAAACAAGGCTATGGTGTTGGAGTAGCTTTAATAGATTTGGATGGGAAACATTACCTAGCCACATACAAATTATAGTTACCTTACACCAATAAATAAACTAAATATGAGGCCCTAATCCTAGGCCTACAGTTTATATTAAGGCATGATGTCAAGCAACTAAAAATATTTAGTGATTTAGAGTTGGTGGTCAACTAGATTAGAAGAAAATACCAATGCAAACTTGTATATCTGAAGAAATATAAACTTAGAGCCTAGGACCTACTTGAGTCCTTTGAGGATTTTGACATCAAAGCTATTCCAAGGGAATAAAACCAAGTAGTATATTCATTGGTAACCTCAGATGAAAAATTAGCACCATTCCAAGAGTCCAAGATGCAAAAGAATTTCATAGAGCTAGTGCTTTACCCTTCAATCCCTAACAATATAGAAATTTTTTAGGTCTTTAATGATGACCAATAGATTTTACAATTCATAAATAATTATGGGTATATTGAATACCAAATTATAAATGAGGACTTTGGATGTGTGGAATCAAAATATTTTGGGGATGATGGTATCATGCAACTCAAGGAAAAAAAAATCCCCATGGGGATGGTGTCCTTGGAAACAATATTTGACATAGAACCGCAAGATGAAAAACAAAAACAACTAAAGATAAATCAATATGATTTTGTCAAAGAAAATTTGGGGATTGAAGAATACCTTCAATATGTCAACATTGGCCTAGCTTGTGTTGAAGGTGAGAAATAAAAGTTGAAAGATATACTATTGGAATATAAATATGTAATTATTGGGACCTATGGATACTTGAAGACTTTTGATCCTAGGGTAATTACTTACAGTATTCATCTGAATCAAGGGAGTAAACCCTTTAGGGAATCCTAAATATTAGTAAATCCTATTCTGAAACCTCTAATATAGACTGAGGTTAAGAAGTTATTGGATGCCAAGATCATATTTCCTATCATAAATTTTTCTTGGGTAGAAAATTGGTACTATTCAAGAAGAAGAATGGCGAGATCAGGCAATGCATTAAATTTAGGAATCTGAATAAATCTTCAAATAAAGAGAATTATCCTATACCTTCCTATATGAGGTAATCTGGATCATTAGTGGGCCCATGATGATGTCCTTTTTTGATGGTTTTTAGGATACAACCAATTGTTGGTAGAAGCAGAAGATCAAATTAAGATGACCTTTACCATAAAATGGAAAACTTATTCTTATAAAAGGATACCTTTCAACTTCATAAATGACTAAATAAACTTCCAAAGAGCCATGGATTACTCATTCTAAGGACTTATCATTAACTGTATCATCATCTATATGGATGGCCTCATTGTATTTTTTAAAGATAGAACAAATCATGAAAATCACTTGCAAAAAGTGTTTGGTAGATGAAAAAGATATATGTTATCCATAAACCCAAAGAAAAGTATATATAGGGTCACAGAGGGCAAGATTCTTGGCCATATCATCACCAAGGATGGGATTTTTATTGATCTAGAACATATTTAGGCCATTTCAAAGCTAACACCTCCCAATAGCAAAAAAGAATTAAAATCCTTCTTTGGTAAAATCAAAATTTTATGCATATTCATTTATGGGTTTACAAAAATTATCAGGCCACTAAATTCCATCTTGAAAAAGGATGCCAAGATAGGGTGGACAACTGAGGCTAAGAGTTCCTTCTAAGACATTAAGACAATGATTACTCAAGATCTAGTATTGATTAGTCCTAACTTCACCAAGGATTTCTTTCTATATTCATTTGCTTAAAAAACATACCATTATTTTAGTACTCATCCAAAAGCTAAATGGTAGTGAAAACCCATTTGATTTTATGAGTACTAATTTAAAATATGCAAAATTAAAGTATTCAATGATAGACAAACAAATATATGTATTGGTCAATCCTATAAATAAGTTCATGCACTATATCTTGAGGAACAAAATTTATGCCATAGTATTAAACTCACCAGTTAAGTTCACCCTTAGTCAAAATGATTTGGATGAAATAAGAGGCAAGAAGAGTTTGATCTAGAGATTAGACAAGCTAATATGGTGAGAGGCCAAGGAATAATCTAGATCATGAATTAAATAAATCAATGCATTTGGATTGAGAAAGTCTATGAAGTCCAAGTGGTAGGAGGTGAGTGTTATGATTAGATCATTCATTATCTAGTCATGAGAGCATGCCCCCTGAGCTGAATAAAGAATAAAAGTGAGATTTGAGGCTCAATTATACCACTACATGATAAAAGGGAGAGTAATTTACCATAAAAAATATGAGGGCATCTACCTAAGATGTGTCTCAAGAGAAGAAGCTACATATATCTTGGATAACCTACACTAAAAACTAGGTAGTGGTCACCCTTCTAAGACCACAACAACCCACAATATATTGAGAATGGGGTATTTAGTGGTCCACTACTTTTATAGACACCCAAAACCATGTTAGGACCTACCATAAATCTCAAGTTTTTTAGAAGAGATAGGTTAATGATGCCATGCCACTATACCTTGTCATTGAGGGTCATCCTTTTGAATAATGGGGTATTGACTTTGTTGGATGAATCAATCCCAATTCCTCAGTGGGGTAAAAGTTTATCCTTATAGCCATTGATTATTGTACTAGGTGGACTAAAGAAGTGGCCACCAATAACTCTAAAGATCATGATGTTATTAAGTTTCTAGAGGAGTATTTACTGACCAAGTTGGTACTCTTATATATTTAGCTAGTGATAATGGCCTAGCTTTTCAATCTACCAAATTCACTAAGTGGGCCTAAAATAATCAAAGAAAAATCATGTTCTCTTCAAACCATTACCCCCAAGGGAACAAATTTTATGAATCTACAAATAAGAACTTGATGGATGCCATAAAAAAGTCAGCCTAGGATAAACTAAGAGAATGACACTTGCTATTGAAATATGCATTATGGGTAGCTAGAACAAGACATAAATAGGCCCTCAAGACTTCAAATTTACTATTAATATATGGATGAAAACCTATTTTACCCATGTCTCTCAAACTCCCAACTTATCAATTTATGCAAGACTACATGGAAGAGGATCTTAGGATTTAGTCTAGATTATTAGACATAGTCCAACTTGAGGATGCAAGGACTAAAACACTACAAAGATTTAAAAAACACCATGATGTTTTTAAAAGGTGGTTCAATAAGAGATACAATATCACGGCCTTTTATATTTTAGACCTAATTCTCCTATGGGATAAATCTCATGAGACGTAATGGTAACATGACAAATTCACTTCCTTGTGGATTGGACCATATCAAGTGTTTGATATCTTAGGTAAAAACACTTTACATTTTAAGGATCTTGAAGGTAATAACCTATACTTTTCATTAAGGAAATAATAATTAATATAATAATTGATACTTGTTTTCTATAAATAACCATTGATATGGATGTTACTGGTAGGGACATTATGAAAAATTGAGTTTTATTTCTCCCATACACTAGCTCACAGTGGTTTCTGACCCTCCCTTTCATTCATATTCTAAAAAATAAATAAAATAATACCAATCAATCCTAAAGAGTGATCAAATAAACATAAATAAAAATATAAAGGTCATCAAAGACTCACATGATGAAATAAGATCAATGTATCATGCATCATGCAAGTTTATGAAAGAAGAAAAAGGGGGAATCAAAGGTATCTTTGTTAGGGCTATAAATTCCTGATTGGTAGCAAAACAATGCCTAAGTTCCTTGAGTTTTTGTTTATTCTTAAAAGAAGCCATTGTGAAACCTACAATTTATTCCAAGTCTTTGATAAAAATTTCAAAACAAAGATAAAATAAAATCACTTTGTCACACACATATCTAAGGTATGAGCAAGGCTAGTATGTTGCATGTAATTTTGGGAGCCTCTTTTATGTTTTTGGTTTAATAATATTTATATGATATTATCCATGTTCAATTTATAGTTGCTAACCAAATATTTTGGGTTCTTGAATACTCTGGAGTATTCCCCCTTTGAGTCACCATTTGTTATGCCCCAATATACCCCCATTATTGTTTTAAAAAATAGGGACCCACTTTGCCAAGTAACCTTTTTTCAAGATCGGTGGGATGGCCTAAGTTTTTTTAAAATCATATTGGCATGTCGACACTTGTACTATTACTAAACAAAGCTATGCTTAGGCTTGTCTCAAATTATATCTCTAACCTTTGGTTTTATTTCAAAAATATCTATCAAGGTTTTTGGATTCTACAGGTTCATGAAGTTTGATTGTTTATCCAAAATCATTTTGGGTTTTGCTTCTTTAAAATTGACCAACTTATGTGTTTGGAAGTGTTTTTTCTTGTGTAGGTTATTCTTTACTTAGATTTTTTTCTTAATTTTCACTTAGACACCTAGAATGTCACTAAAGCATACTATGTGGCATTCACTCACTCTCCCAGAGCCTCGAAAGTAAACAAAGTATGCATTATACTTTAGTGTTCTAAAAGTTTTATGCCACTCAAATATAACCCACTAGCCCATGGCTTTTCTAGCACTTAGAAATTTCAAAAAGACTCTTGAGTGAGTGTAATCATGAGATGTTCTTAGGTTTTATAATTCTACTCACCTAGTGAATGATAGATTAAAGTTTTAGTGTATAAAGGTTTTTGGCTACTAGAGTGGTGAAAACCATCCATGTGTCACAATCCTACAAACCTGCTACTATAAAATCAATTTAAGAAGTTTGTAAGTATTCTAGGCAAGTGGAGAACTGAGATGCTACCACATATCATCATCCTACTCACCTAGAGCCTAAATATTAAGGAAAGAGGGTATGACACTCATGGGATAGTAGAGTGATGAAAACTATCCATGTGTCATGATCCTACAAGATCAAGGTAGTAAAGAAGCAAATAATAGCAAAAAAAGGGCCCAAAAAGTAACATAATGAAAAAATTCTTCCACATGTCCATAAAATGACATGGGGGATGGGTATCAATAAGATAATACTTTTAGAGGAAGCATTAAATTGACAAGTGTCAAATAGAGATGATGAAAGCCTTAGAGAAAAATAATAAAAAACCACTTGGTAATGGAGATCATAAAAAGGGTGACACTTCTCCATAAAAATTCAAAATATGAAAATGGGAGAAAGCGAAGGAAGTCAGAGTCATAAATTCCATTAATCCAAATGAATTGGCTAACTAAATACATTAAATTCAATAAAGTTAATGAATCCAAAGGTGATATATGCAATCAATAAAGTCAATAACAATTACATTTCCATCTAACTAATAGATGCAAGTGTGAATTAAAGCTCTATTATGGCTAAATAATTCCATAGTTTTAAAGAGCTAGGGCTCTTAGGTGTATAATAATGACTTCTACTTCATGTCTTCCACCTCCCAACTCTACGTATTCTATTGTCAGACTTGATCAGTACACAGATATAAGGTTCGAAAAAGTTTCCCTCTATATACAAAGGAAATTATAGTTGACCTATTAATCAATCTTAAATTGGAGAAGATAAATACTACTTACACTTTTGATTGTTAATACATTATATATTTAGGTCATGACCAAGATGGATCCATTACAGTTAACTAAGGGATCTCTTACCACAATAACATCACTAGAAAGTTTTTCAAAGCCTCTAGTCAAATGACACTATGTAATAACCCTAGCTAGGTCCTATGTTTTCATATTCAAAATGTAAATGACAATTAAATTAAAGTCTAATCTAGTGCTCACCAAATTTTGTGGTATAAAAGTGTGGGTAATAAACATAAAAATTAAACATGCATATGATAATTATAATTAAGTTAGGTTCCAAAGCAACTCACAAGAGCTGAGTGCATAGAATTTTAGCCGGGAGATGGCTGTGAACAACGGAGTGGTACAGGGCGACCATAATGGCGCCCCCAGGCTTGCGCGACCGCTGCTTGGGGAGTCTGTGCAAGACGCTGACAGGACCTTCGTGGAAGAGAGCTCTAAGCTCAAAAAAGTCAATGGCTGTTTACCTAGAAGCTAGGAGTGCCCTGTTCTGGTAATCTCTCCAGATTCAATGAAAGAGGAGGTTGAATATCTATCTTCTCACGCCCTAATTTGTAAATTTTTGGGCCTTCATATTTCAGTAGCTGCTTTGGAAGCGTGGATCAGGCAGACTTGGCAGATTGATGGGGATTTTGACATTTTGCTCGCGGGAAATAGTTATTTCATGGTAAATTTTTCCTCTATTGTAGACCGAAATAGGATTTTTGAAGGAGGCCCATACTTCTACGATTAAATTGGACTTTTCCTGAAACCCTGGCATGCAGGATTTAATTTGGCGAAGGATCTTCCAGCCTGTGTTCCTGTATGGGTCTAGCTACCGAGATTGCCCCTAGAGTTTTGGCATGAGGATATCCTCCACCAATTAGTAGCTATGCTGGGGACACCGATGGCTATAGCGCACCAAACACTAGACAGAAAGGTAATATCGTATGCCCGCATTTGCGTTGAAATTAATTTGAATAATCCACTCTTGAATTCTCTTGAGATTTGTCTGGGAAGCTCCTCATGGATTTAGTCAATAGATTATGAAGCTATTCCATTTCATTGCCGCATTTGTCATGTCTATGGCCACTTGCATAGGCAGTGCCTGCAGGCAACTAGAGACTCTGCTCCCCAGGGAGAAGGGACTAAAACTCGAATGCCCAATAATGTCAGGGGTACTAGACAACTGAATTACAGTGGGAAGCTTTAGGATCAGGCAAGTGGCATGAGTAAAGGCAAAAATCCTCTCTTCCCAGCAAGCACACAACCTA
The DNA here is from genome assembly GCA_037957365.1 of Torreya grandis. Taxonomy (NCBI): domain Eukaryota; kingdom Viridiplantae; phylum Streptophyta; class Pinopsida; order Cupressales; family Taxaceae; genus Torreya; species Torreya grandis. The sequence goes on from JARHVA010000091.1 coordinate 6,764,177, forward strand.
GTGTGAGTGACTCCAGGGGTCTTGACAAGGACAAATTTACTACAGTGAGGTGTCGAGTGAAGAACCGTGGGCTGAAGAGGACCAATTATGACAGGCAAATTAAGATTGGCTTTAATCAGTTTGAAGTCCTGGACAATATGAACATAGAGGATGGCATTCCAGACTTGCGATAGACAGAAGAAGAAGTGATAATGGAACAACTCGCCCCAGGCAGTGACTCCCTAACTTTGGTAACTCAACCGGCCTAGGAGGTAGACCGTGGCACGTAAGAAGCTTCCATCACCGACATGCTTGATACAAGGGATAAGGAGGTTCACTGGGAAAACCTTTCTAAGGAAATGGAAGCATCTAGAAATGAGAAAGGGTCATCTTCAAGCCTTGGTCTTATGCATAGACCCTTCAAAAAGGCTACCGGGTCCATTCCCTCTCGATTCAGGTGCAGAAAGGACCAGGAGCAGCTAAAAATTACAGGGGATCTTTTAGTAGAGGCAGGGCAGGTGAAGCCCCTGGATGAACATTTTTCACCGGTTACTCAATGATAGTTCTTTCTTGGAATGTGAGGGGTTTGAATAGTTCTCCCTGGCAAAAAGCTATGTTTAAATTGGTAAGTGTTAATTCCCCTGATATACTTTGTATTCAAGAGACTAAATTTTCTGTAGATTCATGGTTTTCTTGTATGCAAAAATTTTGGTATTGCAGCCATAGCCAATGTGTTGGGGCATTTGGTTGTTCTGGTGGGCTGGCCATCTATTAGAATCCAAAGACCATTACTCCTCTCAGCTGGATGACCAGTATTTTAGCTCTCACAATGATGGCTATCTCAAAGGAATTAGGTGAAATTATTCTTGTTACTAATGTCTACGCCCCTGTGGATCTATCTGGATAGCAGAAAGTATGGGACCACATATCGTATATTAGGAGCTGCCATCTGTATTTGCCCTAGATTTTGTCTGGAGATTTTAATGTGGTCATCAGCATGGAAGAAAAGAAGGGGGGCTGGCCCACTTGGGGATAGCATCAGAGATTCTCCAGCACAATATTGACCTCCTGCACCTCTCAGACATTAGGCCTCTCAATGGCATCTTCACCTGGAGTAACAAGAGGAGTGGTGAGGCCAATATCTCAGAGCGCCTTGATAGATTTTTGGTGTCTTGCTACTGGAAATCTAGCGCCACTTCCCTTGCTTCAGAAATACTTGACTGGGGGGGATCGGATCATTGGCTGATTAAGCTTTCCACTAATCACATTCCTGGACCAAGGAAGCCGCCATTTAAGTTTTAGCTCATGTGGCTCAGAGAGCCTTCCCTTCATGATCTAATGGAAAAATGGTGGAGACAAGGAGGACCCAGTCACGGCACTGCTATGTTCATGTTCGCCAAGAAACTCTAGTATGTCAAAGGGAGGCTGAAGTTTTGGAATTTGGATAGCTTTGGGAATCTCCATACGAAGTGGAGAAAAGCTCAAGATCAGTTGAACGGGATTACCAGGCAGATTAGAGACTGTGGCCTCACTAAGGAGCTCTAGTTGGATGAGTCCCAAGTGGTGAAAGAGCTTATGGAGTGGGATCTTAGAGAAGAAATCTTTTGGAAATAGAAGGCACGCATTGATTGGCTCCAGGAAGGTGACAAGAATACTGCCTTCTTCCACAAATCTGTTCAAGCAAGGTGGAATAAAAGCTACATTTCCCACTTGGTCTGCCCAGATGGAGCTTGGCTGAATTCCCCTCAGGACATTTCTAGAGCAGCAGTCCATTATTTTTCTAATCTTTTATCAGAAGGGCTACACCCTCTTGAGATAGTAGAAAATACAGTGCTGTCTTGCATTCCCTCTGTGGTTAATTCAGGGCTGAATGAGTATCTTATGTAGCCTATAGAGAAGACAGAAGTGGAAGCTGTGGTCTTCAGCATGAAAAGAGGCAAAGCACCTGGGCCTGATGGATTTCTAGTGGAATTTTACCAGGACTTCTGGGATGTCATCAAGCAGGACCTCTTTGAGGTGATATAGGAATCCTATTCCAATAAAGAAATGCTGAAGGCTTTGAATGCCACCTTCCTGGTCTTAATCCCAAAGAAAGAGTAGGCGGATCAGCTGGACCACTTTAGGCCTATTGCGCTTTGCAATGTGGTCTACAAGGTCATCACTAAGCTCTTAGTAGAAAGGTTCAAAAGATGCCTCCCTTTGATTGTTTCAGAGGAACAGGGGGCTTTGTTGCTAGTAAGTAGATTCTTGACGAGGTGGTCATTGCATCAGAAGCTATCCATTCTATGAGCACATTCTAAGAGCGGGCCATGTTCATCAAGCTGGACTTATTAAAGGCCTATGATAGGGCCAGTTGGAGATTCTTGGAAAAAATCATGTTGGCATTTGGTTTCAGCCTAGCATGGATACAATGGGTGCTTAGTTGTGTCACCACACCTTCCTATTCGGTTGTCATCAACGGGCAGCCCACTGAGCTTTTTGGGGCAGCGAGGGGCCTTCGTCAAGGAGACCCACTGTCCCCTTATTTATTTATCATTCTAGCTAAAGGATTGGGCTGGCTTATAAAATTCCAAGTTTCTCAAAATACTATGCAGGGATGGTAGTGGGGAAACAGATTAATCACGTCACATCTTCAGTTTGTTGACGATACCATCCTGGCTGGGAAAGTGCGTATTCGAGAGGCGACAGCTTTTTGTGATACCCTTGACATGTACCTAGATGCTACTGGGAAAAAAATCAATGATCATAAATCCTCCATTTATTTCTTTAACACACTTGGTCCTATACAGAGGAGAATAGCGACTATTCTGAGATTTCAAATTCAGGTGCCCCCAGTTATCTATTTGGGCATTCCCATTGTGGTTGGTAGGAAGCCACGGCTATTTTGGAAAAATGTTCTGGACAGATTGAGGCAAAAAGTAAGCCACTAGACTCACAGATGGCTCTCCACTGCTGGTAGAGTCACTCTACTGCAATTGGTGATACAAGCTCTTCCTATTTATCGTTGCTTGGTTCAGGCTACTCCAGTTTAATTTCTCAAAGAATTCGATGCCCTTTCCCATCAGTTCCTTTGGAGTGGTAACCTACGGAGCACAAAATGGAGTTTGATCAAGTGGGATACTATTTTTCAGCCAAAGAAAGATGGAGGACTTGGGCTGCGTTCTGCCATCCTGGCTAGCCATGCATTGGCTGCCAAGCTCTACTGGAGATGGTGTGCTAATCCATCCCAAATATGGGTTCGTATTTTGGCTGGTAAGTAATTTCTTGGGGTGGATCCCTTTGTCATTTTTTGGATGCCTCTTGAGAGGGGTGGCTCCATGATATGGCACACCCTCAAAGTCAGAGCTCAGCTAATTAAATGCAACCTATTCTGGATATGTAAGACCAAAGATCAGGCTCTCTTTTGGGAAGATTCATGGGATGGGTCACCCCCACTCTTGTCTTCCCACCCACATTTTCAGTCTTTATATGATGTCTTTCAAGCCGCTGGATGGACTAATGTGGCCCATTACAAGGAGGAGTATAACATGGGCTTGGCCACTGGCTTCAGATGGAATTTTTTTTTAGAATGGCTGCCAGGTGGGTCATGGGAGAACAAGATGGAGCTAGCTCAGTTACTAGATTCAAGACATTACAACTCTCTCCCTGGGTAGGATGTGCTTGCTTGGGGAGGGGGACCAACTGGAAGCTATTCGGTCTCTGTGGGATATCAGGTCCTGCTCAAGCAAGTTTATGGGGAAGCACATTTCCTTTGGGGGAAGAAAATATGGAATTCCATTTCTTGGCCCAAATGTAGCTTCTTCTTATGGATGCTTGTATATAATAGGTGCCTCACGTGGGATAACTTGTGCAAACGTGGCTTTCAGGGGCCTTCCAGATGTGTGCTCTGCTGTAGGGAGGAAGAAACAGGGGTGCATCTTTTCTTTCTCTATTCTTATACCAAAAGTATTTGGCACAAATGGTGGGATGTGTGGAGAAGACCTTGCTGGCAGGCCTCCTCTTTAGCTAATTTCTAGAATGGTCTAAGCATCCCTAAGTCCAATGCACTTATTCTTCAAGCTGCCTGGCTTGCTGGACCAGCTTTTATATTATGGAACGTTTGGCTTGAACACAATAGACGTATTTTCTGGATAGAGCAGAGAAATAGTGAAGTCATTTGGGAGAAAGTCCACACTTCCTTGCTGGAGTCGTTGGCAGCTAAGCAACTAAGATTGGATGGGTTGGGGGATGAGGAGCACGGGATTCTATCCAGCATTACTGGCAACATGTCGACCGTTCCACCCACTGCGCCTTCCTCTCGGCCTAGGAACAAAGTTAGGCATTCACATAAACCGGTATGTAGAAGGGGTCGATGGATGCCCCCTCCACCTGGAACGATGAAAATTAACACCGACGGCTCTTCAAGAGGCAATCCAGGGGAGGCTGGCATTGGGCGCATAGGCTGAGATAGTTCAGGAAACATTCAATTCATTTTCTCTATTTATAAGGGAAGGCATTCCAATAATTACATGGAGGCGCTCGCTATTCTTTAGGCAATGCAACATTGCTATCAACAGGGATGGCAGAATATTATTTGCTAGTCGAATTCCCAGATTGTCATTGATTTATTAAGTAATCATAATTTTGATAGTGCAGAGTGGTGTCTGGTAGTGGTTGTCCAATAGGTTCTTCAGTTAAGTTCGGTGATGAATTCAGTGAGTTTCATGCATATTCCCCGTGAATGGAATGGGATTGCTGATTGCTTGGCCAAATGGGCCTCTGAGCAAGGGCCCCAATGGGAAATTTTAGATTATAACTTGTTGCCTCTGAACTTCTCCCAGAAGTTGAGTCTTCTGGTCGAGCAGGACAAGGCTATGTAATGTTTCTGGCTTCTTCTGTTTTGGAATAATTTTTTACCCCAGTTAGTTAAAAAAAATAATTAAGTTAGGTATAGATAAAACCTTAATGCATGGAGAGAGAAATATATTCAAAATCCATTACTTATGCTACTTTTATCTACTAAAATAAAAGAGTAAGTTAGACATACTTACCTTAAAGATGAACTTATCGAGACTCAATTTCTCCCTTAGCCAAAGGTGTTTTAAAAGAGGTTTTTGTGGTTTGTAAGGATCACTAAGAAAGGTCTAAACATCTAAGACTTTTATATAAGACAAGATTCTTCTCCAAGTATAAACCTTAAAGAAATAACTCCTTAAGTAAAATGGTGGAAGAGCAGATTGTAAATAAGCACAAATGAATAATTAACTCTTGCCTTTATCTAATAAATGACAAAATGCATGTGTATATATAGCTAGATCTAACATTAAACCTTTTTAAAAGCTTAGCTGAAAGGGTTAGTCCAATCAAATCTATATTGCTAATTGATAAAAATAAGCTAGATCCTAGTCTAAGTCAGCCATTGCTGACCTAAACCCATAACGTGCTTTAAAATTTCTTAATACAAGGTTAAATTAGGCTGACAATATAATGTAAACTACCAAAAAGAGTTTTAGGCTTAGGAAGGGGCTAAGTAAGGCAGTGAACTAATTGGATAAGTGTGTAAGAAAGTAGGCAAGGCTTAGGAAAGTGTATAAGAGAAGGTTGTGTATATAATAAGTAGTAGTATAGGGGACAACAATCTTGCAAAGCACCAATAGTTTTTCCACCCCTTTCTTAGTGTACCCTTTAAAGCATGCACTCAGAGAGATTGGGATTTAATGGGTTACTATAAGATAGAAAGTATCAGTAATTGATAAAATTTGAAAATATTATGTGTATACATATGCCTCACTCTAATCTCATCATGTGTCACTTAGGTACAACATGAGATGGTGCTTCAAGAAGAGAACATAGTAACACACAATATTGAGGCTAAATAAATTACTATATTTTAAGGCATAACATAACCAAAAATAAATGATTTTAAAGGAAAATAATTGAAAAATAAAAGTAATGTATACATACCTTGACTTACATTTATCACTAGATGGTTGTTTGCTATGCTTATAGTTTTAATCATGGAGGGCGCAAAGACTACTTTAGACAAACCCAAAAATACAAAACTAAAGAGAAAAATAAACAAATGTAAGAAAGATAAGATAACTAACACAGTGTAAGCATGACATAATTAGAAATTTGGTAAGTTGGGCTGATAAATGCTAAGTTAAGACCAAATTACCAAGCTAAAATTTTAGAATAAATTAGGTAATAAAAAATCTAAGGCTACTAAAAGACCAAAAAAATCAAACAAGTAAACCTTAAATAAGAAAGGCAAATAGAACCAAGTCAAACCAAGGATACAAGTAAAAATGGTAATTAAACATCAATGTTAAGTAATAATAATCCTTAAACAAAAATGGGCAAGAAATGGTAAAACAATATTGATGAGTGAGCAGTAACAATCCTTACTCAATCTCCAATGGATAAAGTGTATAAAATGGAAAACAACATTAGTGAGTGAGAAGTAACAAGCCAACCTCACCCAACAATGGAAAAAGTACTAAAAGTACAAATAGATGCAGTTATCTAAAAAAGGGGAGGTAAAAACAATATTGATTTTAAATAAACCAAGGAAATTCTAGAAATGTAAAACAATGAGTTAAAGAAGATAATCCAAAATCAATCAAGCATACTATGTTGTTCTAAAGATAGATAAAATCAAAACAAAATAGTGCTACCATATTTTGAGATGTGAAGAAGAGGGAATATAGAAGTGGAAAAAATAGATTTAGAATCAAACTTTCCTATCAAGTGGGAAATGAAATAGGTGGTGGGGGAAAAGAACAAAAAAGTAAGGCAAAACAACTCTTTATCGAAGTCAAGACACTTAGAATTAGGTTTGTGAAAACTAGATGACTATCGACATTAAGGAATTTTAAGAACCTTTCTTAACCACAAAAATATTGGGTCACCAAATAAAATATGAATATCATCCCATGAAGGCTATATGCATGAAATTTTTCCTCAGGACCACTTACAAAGCCATCGGTCTACTATGAATATTGGGCACTTATGTGATAAAGTAGATGTTGACCATTTTTACCTTAGGCCAAAATGGGTCAACCCCCTACAGTCATAATCTTGTATAGGGGATTTTTTTAATAATGTCATGGGGTATGTTGCAACTCATTTGATGTCATTTCATATGCCATTCTAAGATTTGCTCATAGTCTAGCTTAGTCCTTGTATCATTTGGTGTCTTAGGGTTCATTTTAGGGTCATATATGCAAGTGGAGATTTTCATGGTGTCCGAGCATTTGCAAGAAAAAGTCTAAAAAGCCTAAGTTTACACTTAGGAAATATTTAATCTTTTGGCTAAGTGTTAGAGTAAATATTTATTTTAGAGAAATTATTCTACACATTGTCTGCAATAAAAGTCCAAAGGCATTTTTTTTATTTTAGAGAAATTGTTCCACACAAAAGTTTCTATAAAAGGTATAAGGGCATAAATTATTTCAAGAAATTTGTTTCCAAAATTTGGCTAAGGCATGGATTTATTTCAGGGAAAATGTTCTACGATATTTTTTTTGAAGACTAAATTCTTTTAGACATTTTTTACACAAAAAAGACTAAGTATAAATCTTTCAAGAAAATTATTCAGGATAATTTCCCCAAGGATGTATTTATTTCAAAAAAATTATCTGAGACAATCTTTTCAAAGACCCATTCTTTTAGACAAAATTTCTAAAGTAAAAGATCCTTGTCAAAAGCTCAAAGTCATTTCTTTCAGACATTTTTTCTAATATAAAAGGCCTGTAGGCATCATTATTTTGAAGAAAGTGTTCGAGATAAAGTATTTGAGACAAAATGCCCAAGATAATATGCCAATGCAAAGCTCCATAGGAATTGATTTTTTTTGGAGATTTTATTTGTCCAAGCCTTCAAAATCGATCCAAGTAGGATCCCACAATGTTTATAATCATATAATAACATGGACTAGATTGGCACAATCTCAAAAACTCAACAAGACTTCAAAAGATTAAATAAAAATAACTTGGGCAAGTAAAGGGACTAGACCACCATTAGGATGTCATGGAAATTAGACTTAACCAATTTACTTGGATATTTTATAAATATGCTTAAGAATCCTTGCATGACTATCTGACCATGCATGATCAAGGTCCATAGTGCTGAGATCATTATCTACAAGTTTTATATTTTGATGAGTCTTATATATTGATATCTAAGCCTTCAAAGTTTAGCTTGCCAAGTCTAAGGAGCTAGGTCATCCTACACATCACATGTAAATGAGATGGATAGCTTGCTTGTGTATTTATTATATTCACTCAGGAATCCTAAAAAGTCAAAATATTATATCACCATGGATTTTCTCATGCCAAGATCATGCTCTAAAAGTTTTAATTCCACACGAGATTTATGACTCAATTTATGAAGCTTCAAAGCTGAACCAAGAAATTAAGATGTCTGTGCAAATGTTAAAATAAAGATGGAGGAAAACAAACCCTTTTGAGCTTAAATTTGATGGTCATGTGAACATAAATGATGGTCACATGAACATAATTTAACAAGAATGTGAATCTTAAATTTGAGCTCATGAAGTAGCTATTGGATTTCAAATAGTGCATCCCAGCAGATCTAATGATCTAGGTTGCATCATACATCTTGATCTGATAGTGAGAGATGAGTCAAAAGGTCAAGGATATTGAGAGGCTACCATGTAGCACAAGCACTAAAGTTGATAGTCTAATAATGAGATCTTAAAACTAATGCATGATTGACATGTGGCATAAACTTGGATAGAGTTATCAAGTTAAGGGAAAGATTAATGACTCATGATCATTCATACTAAGAAGGATCAATGGTGTGAGATGGGTTAATATATCAATAGGTTGAGTCAGATATTGATGCCCAATGAAATTAAAGGTCAATAAGCTAGGGGATTTCATGAAGATCAAACACATGACCAAATTTGAAATAGGGAAAGCCTCCAGGGATCATCAATCTACCATTATATCTCGATCAAAAGCCATGAAGCAAACACAGTGATGCAGCCAAGGTAATCAAGAACATAAAGGGATGCGATTAAGGCTAAACATAGACCTCTAGTTCATATATGTGTGGCATGTAGGGTTATTTCTATGACTATGTTCACCATTCAAAAAGGGACCTATGCATATGGTAAATTCTTGACTCTTGCAGAGATATAATGGGTCTATTTGGACCTATTTGGATACAAAAAAGGGACTATGCAGTCTATAAGTCTACATAAATATAATGATTATAGGAAAACTAATAGTATAAAATTGGTTTTCCTTCTATAGTGGAATTATGAACATGGGGATGAGTTCAATCATGATCTAGTTAGAACAAGAGCTAGTATTTCAAAAGATGCCATAGAAGCATACACATAGACCTCAATGGTTCCATCTCTAGGACCAACTATATGAAAGGGACCCTTCTCCCCATTTTTTTACACCATGATAAACTAGTGAAGATAAGTTATCACTAGGATAAATCTCTAATAGATTGATCCAATTATCCTAACTATATTAATGTTGGGACCCAACTCAGATCAATTTGATCCTATTGTTACAACCATTAGGGAGCATCAAGGAAGGAATAATGTAGCTGTGTAACCCCTTGAATTAACCCAAATCAATCAAAAGGTCCAAATGAGTATAATTTATAGAAGCAATTTTAATTGTGGTTAAAATGGACTTAAACTCTTTAATTCCTCTTTAAGCACCAAAGTCTCTCTCTTTGAAGGCTTTTTCTTCTATAAATATATCCTTTGATCTATTGATTGTCATCCCTCAGGCTGATATGTTTAGACTCTACCAAAATTTGTATTCTCCACCTATTAGAGTAATTAATATATTATTTTTTAGTTGTTTGCTAATATATGCTTAGTGTTTGTATTTGTTTGATATGCAAAAGTGGTTGTCATCTTCCCTTTGCAGGTCTAGGTTCAACCTAAGTGCTAATAAATTTTCTTGAAGGTCATATAAAGTGTCTTAAGGTTGATGTCTTAGGGGTAGAATGGATAATTGACAGTAAGTGGTTTCAATCAAGACTTACTCTCACCACCCTCCATCCTAAGTCCATCAAATCAACTTCTAGGTGAAACACTATTGCTTAAAAACCATCGTAGATACTGCATTAGTTCTATTCATAGTCTATTAGCATGTTAATGAGTTTATGTATCTTTAAATGTCTAATGAATCACCTCCTTTAGATTAGTTTATTTTATGTATTCTACAACTCTTTTCCCCGCAAGTAATCAATCAGTATATATAAGAGAATTTCAAGATACATTCAGGGAGCTATCCCTTAAATCTAGAGGTTTATTTACAATATTGGTACACCCACATACCTATAAATATTACCATGTTAACCAAATATAGAAGAGGCTTGAACACCCTCTTCTAGGGTGAAATTTTTGGTTAAAATAGTTTTGGCATGCCTAGTGGGACATTTTATCTTCAAGACAACTTGTCAAGGTGAATGCTAGCCTTGACAAACATCAGCTACAAATTATTGTGATACTCAACCTTTGGTGACTCCTTCATGGTAACTTTGGTTCAAGGCCATTTATTTTGTTATAAATGTGACCTAATAATTTATGGTTCTCACTAAGTCATCCTCTAATAGAACATCCAATCCTATTAACCCACCTATTCAGCCTAAAATTCCTCTTGCAATTCAGTATCCACAACCTAAACTACCCTTTGAAGAATGAGTAGATTTTGCTAGGGAGAAAGAGGTTAAAGAGGCTAAAGAAGAAGACATGGGTAAATATCATGATTTATCTACCTTAAATATTGATAATTAAATTCAATTTCATGCATATGATGCCATTCTTCCTAATGCCATGAAAGGTATGCCCATATTCAATGGTGAGAGTCATATCATACCCGGTGAGCACATTAGAGATGTTTCTAATTTTTGTAGCTTCCATAATATTTTTTGAGGGAATATTTGCATTATACTTCTTTCCATGTCCCTTAAAGGGAAGGTTATTTATTGGTATGGGAATCTAGAAGGTGAATGCATCACAACATGAGATGAGTTTGGAGTGTTATTGACTTCTAGATTTGGAAATGAAAGTGACCATGCTTATCTCATACATCAGATCAATGTGTTAAAAAGAGGATCCAAAGAAACAATGCATGACTTCAATGAAAGGTTTCAAAAGAGTTGGCATAGATTTCCTCCTCCCATGAGACCACCAACTAGCTTTGTGTTCCCTACTTACTTGAAAGCCATTGGGACTGGAATTGCTATCATGCTTCAATCTATGGGAGATTCCACTCTCTTTGAAGCATATTATCTTGCTATCAAAGATAAGATTAGTCTAATTTAAGCTATAATATTTACTCCTAAGGTTTCTATGCCTCTATTATCTCATGATTCTACTAATACTATATAATTAGCTGAAGTTCCTCATGCCAATATCAAAACTAAGTTAGCTCCTAGGCAAGCAAAAAACAATGTTTATTAGAAAGCAAAGTTCCTATCCATTGAGGCTCAAAATAGGAAAGATAATATGTAACAAGGTGCCTATTATAAGATGTACCCCTATTAGTAATGGTATGGTCAAAAATATGGAAGAGGAAGAGGATAATGGCAACCTAATCCCAACAAGCTTACTAATGCATACAATAATAACTCTACTATCAATGTAAGGGAGATGGTACCAGTTCATATCAATTTGGTGAAGGGAGAAGATTGATGCAAGAAAAATTCATGTATGTTAATGATAATGGAGAAAAATCTTTGGTGGCTCAAGGATTAGTTACTCCCCTCCTATAAAATGAGGATTAGGTGATGATGAAAGTTAGTGAGGATTGGTAACCTCAAGGACAGATCACCAATTTCTTAGTTGAAGAAAATTTTGTGATAAATCAAGGAGACTTTATCATAGAAAATACATTGTCAAAGAGGAAGGATCTAGGAGGTGGAATTAGAATTCCCATAGTATTGTCTAATCATCCTAAAAGGCAATAAGACATAGCTACAAGTGTGATAGTTTAAAAGAATTCTACATCTCCAATAAGTCAAAATATGGTAAGGTCTACTCCTATTTCTTTAGTTTCAAATAATCCTCTACCTAAAAAATCCCAAGATAAAGTAGGTATGGCTTCTTTAAACATTGTAGATTCTAGTAAGGTCTGCTCCTATTTCTCTTTGGGATGTTCTTCATATGCTTGGTTAAAAATAACTCTTACAAAAGTAGTTAGCCACTATCCCTGGTAGTGTCTCACCCTCAAATCAAAGTCATGGACATGTTGCTCTTGAAAATTCTCCTAGTAAAATTGTTGAATCATCCACTAGGTCTGATAAATCTCCACCATTTTACCTCACCCTCATTGTAGGTGATAAGTTGGTACACAATTATATAGTCGATAGTGGAGCTTCTACTTCTATCATGCCCAAAGTTGTAGCTAATAAGCTAGGAATGAAATATTAGCCACATAAAAAAGGGGTACTTTAATTATATGGTAAACCTACAAAGACATTAGGACTAATAAAAATATTGAAGGTTTTCTTGCACGATTGTCCTAGTTTTCCTATATTGTAAGACATAGTTGTGGTTGATCTTCTAGCCCCCTTTGCAATTTGCCTATCAAGAAACTTCACAACCAAGATAGGTGGCTACATCTCAATTAATTGGTATTTATTATAATTTAAAACAAGGTATGGGGAAAATTTCATAATTAGGACATAACCCCTTGCAAGGTTTCCTATAAAACCTTACATTGAGACAAATTCTAATTTGAATTATCATGAAGAAAAGGATTCTATTCTAGATGATGGCACTTCCTCCAAGATTGAGGGAATTATAGATTTGTTTCTTGATGAATATGGTACTAATAATTATGAGTAGGATCCTTATTATCTCATGGAGGAAACTAATTTAGGAGTGTATTGTATACATGAAGGAGTATCAACACCTCGACTTGCCAAAGAAGAGAGTGAAGATGATGAGTTATGGAAGATGTTTTTTGATGGTTTGAGAAGTAAAGTTGGTGAAGGGGATATTTTTATGTTGGTATACCCATATAAAAAATAGTATTATGATTCATATATATTCCATTTCAGTTATACTTGTAATGTGGTCGGGTATGAATGTTTAATTCATGGCCTTCAATGGGCAAGGAGAAAAGGAATCAAGAACTTGCAGGTATATATGGAGATAGTCAATTGGTTGTGCATCAGGTGAGGAATGTGGTTGCTACCTAGAAAACTTTGATTAATTAATATAGGCATAAGTTATGGGATTTTTTTGAATACTTCAATGCATTTAATAAATAATCATTCCCAAGGGAGCATAATAGTCATGCTGATAGACTAACTACCATAAGATCTCAATTTGATGCTCTAATTACCATAAAAGAGGAGGGAAAAAAATATCATATTAAGATAATTATAAAAAATTCCATACCTAATAATGAAGTGTCTTGGAAAGTGTTTTATAGTGACAAACACATTACATTCTTCTTGCAAATTGAGGCTAAGTTTTCTTCAAGGAATCAAAGGAGGCTCCAAGAATAATTGGGTGATTAGATTGTGCAACTGAGAACCAATAAGATACTTAAGGGTTTGATGACCTTAGAAAGTATATTTAATGAGAATGATAAAAAGAAGAAGGAGAAATTTAGTATGTCTACAAAAAAGGAGAATTATGAAAGAGTCTTAATCTTCAAGGCCACTCCTCAAACTAGGTAAGGTATGTTCTACATTAGAGAAGAAAGAATTTGCTCAAACTAGGTAAGGTATGTTCTACATTAGAGAAGAAAGAATTCATTGAGATATGTAGAAAGTTTCATGATATATTTGCTTGAGAATATAAGGCCCTCAAAGGATTTGATCCTATCCTACCACACCATACCATTGAGTTGGAACCTAGAGTTAAACTAGTCAACTAGAAGCAAAGACCCATCAACCTTAAGGTTGAACAACTCATGAGGTTAGAACTTACCAAAATACTTAAATCTGAGATAATATTTCCCATCAAGCATTCAACATGGGTAGCTAACCTTGTGCCTATTATAAATAATAATGGGGAGATAATAATTTGTGTAGACTTTAGAAATATTAATAGTGTGTCACTCAAAGATCATTATCTTCTACCCTCAATGGAGCAGATTTTGTAAATGGTTCAGGTTCTCAATGTTTTTCTCTTCTAGATGGATATTCAGGATATAATTAGATTCTAGTCAATGTGGATGATCAATTTAAGACAACCTTCATTACTAAATGGGGGAATTTTGCTTATAATAAGATTTCCTTTAGTCTATCCATTGCTGGTGCCATATTTAAAAGAGTAATGGACATGGATTTTAAATAATTGATCAATGAGATGCTATTGGTTTCTATAGATGATATAACAATGTTTTTTAAAGATGTTAATGAACACATGTGACACTTGAGACAAGTTTTTGAAAGATGTAGGTAGTATGGAGTATCTCTTAATCCAAAGAAGTGCATCTTTGTTGTTCATGAAGGTAAGCTTATAAGACATATTGTTTCTAAAGATGGTTTAGCTACTGATTCTAAGAGGATAGAGGATATTCTAGGCTTATCATTACCCTTGCATAAGAAATTTCTTCAAATGTTTTTAGGCAAGATAAATTTTATAAGGAGTTTCATTCCTAGTTTTGCCTCTTTGGTGAAACCTATCATAGTTATGCTCAAGAAGAACCAAGTATTTTCTTGGACTAAAGAGGGTAAGAGTAGTTTTGAAGCTATAAATAAAGAAATTATATAAGATTATACTCTTATGAATCCTAATTTTACTAAATACTTCATGTTGTAATCATTTTATAACCTTGATACTATCTCAGCCATGCTGATGCAAAAGAATGATGAGGGTGTGAGCCGCTAATTGTATTCTTTAGTCAAGGTTTATAATATTATGAAGTCAAGTAAACCTTTATGGAGAAACAAGTCCTTGATGTTGTAAGAGGAATAAATAAATTTAGACATATGGTTTCAAATAATAATATCCATGTTATGGTCTCTCATCTTAACACCAAAGAGTTTCTTTTGAACAAAGATCTTAGTGAAAAGAGGGTAGGGTGGATCACTAGGGTAATGGAGTATGATGTTAATATAAAAGTGAAAAAATTGGTAAGGGGTAAAGGCCTCTGTGAACATCTAGCTTCAAATCTTCATGAGTCAAAGGAAGAGGCTCTATTTAATCATAATTGTTCCCAATTAGTTAGTTCATTACCTCCATAACATTGGACATAGGATGTGATCAATTTTTTCCAAAATGGTGAGTATCATAATCATATTAGTAGATCACAAAAGAGATATTTTAGATTGAAATATATTCCCTTTTGTCTTGTGGATGGTGTGATTTTTAGAAGGGACATCAATGGTGTGCTATTGAGATTCATTGATAATGATCAATTACGAGTGTTGCTTGAGAAGTTTCATGATGGGATAAAATGAGATCATTTATCTCCAAGAAAAATAGCTGCCACATCATAATGGATGGATATTATTGGCCCAACCTCTTCAAAGATTACCATGCTTAGTTGAAAAGGTACAGATAATGTACTTTCTTTATACGAAAGTAGAAGCTTGCAATTCTTCTTTTGAAGCCTATCTAAGTTGATTAGCCTTTCATACAATGAGGTCTTGATTTCATTGGCATGATAAATCCTCTATAAGTGTTGGTCATAAATGGATACTCATAATGACTGATTATTTTATAAGATGGTTTGAGGTAGTAGCATTGAAAGAAGCTAATGAGAATGCTATCTTGGAGTTTTATGAGAGCATCATAACAATTTTTGGCACTCCTATTATTTCATATAATGATCTTGCTTTTCTGGGTGCTACGATAGCTAATTAGGAAAATAGTAATGGAATATTATTGAACACTTCATCTAACTATTACCCTTAAGGTAATGGGTTGCCTAAATATACTAACATGAATCTGATCAAAATCATCAAGAGAACCTTGGAGTATAACCAAAGAGATTAGAACACTAAATTAAAGATAACCTTATAGGCTAAAAGGATAAATCCCAAGAAGTCAATAGGGAATTATCCTTTTATGATTGTCTATGGAAGGGAAGCTAGGTTGTCTATCTCTTAAGAGATGCCTTCTTTAGAGTTATCACAATAACTAGATTTGCTTGAGAATACTCCAATGGAGGTAAAATTGATAGAATTAATAGAGTTACAAGAGACTAAAGATAAAGATCATCCAATTATGGAGCATCACCAAGTACTATTTAAGAGGTATTTTGACAAGAAGGCAAATCCAATATCATTTCAAGAGGTGACATAGTATTGAAATGGGATGAGGATAGAGCAAAACTATGGAGGCATACCAAATTTTATACCCTAATGAGTGGACCATATGTCATCATTAAGTGCAACCAAAGCAAATATTTTTAGTTAGTGAGGATGAATGGAGAAGAGATGCCTATCCCTATGAATGGGATAAATTTGAAACCCTACTATTAAGAACTGAGGGTTAGTTTTGTAAATATTAGATAGGTGTGTGTTTCATTTCTTATTATGTTATGTTTTAAGAAGTGCTATTAAAGCAAATGTGTGTTTTTATTTTGTGTCTTAGTCTTGTTGTTTTCTATTGTTTGGTACATCATAGAGGTATTTTTTATGTCAAGCCTATATACTTATGACTCCATAATGTAATGGATAGGATTAGACAACTGGTCATGACATAGTAAGCATGCCACCCTTGGGAAATCACTAAACATGTTGACCATTTTTACCTCAGGCCAAAATGGGTCAACCCCCTATAGTCAAAATATTTTATAGGGGATTTTTTTATAATGTCATGTGGTATGTTACAACTCATTTGATGTCATTTAATATGCCATTCTAATCTTTGGTCATAGTCTACCTTAGTACTTGTATCATTTGGTGTCTTAGGGGTCATTTTAGGGTCATATATGCAAGTGGTAGATTTTCATGGTGTTCGAGTAGTTGAAAGAACAAGAATAGAAAATCCTAAGTTTACAGTTAGGAATATTTAAAATTTTGGATAAGTGTTAGAGGACATATTTCTTTTAGAGAAATTGTTTTACACATTATCCACAACAAAAGCCCAAAGGCATTATTTTTCTTTTAGATAAATTTTTTCACATAAAAGTTTTGACAACAGGTACAATGGCACAAATTATTTTTGAAATTTGGCTAAGGCATGGATTTATTTCAAGGAAAATGTTATGCAAAATTTTTCTTGAAGACCAAATTATTTCACATGTTTTGTATGTGAAAAAAGACCAAATACAAATATTTTCCGAAAATTGTCTGAGACAATTTCCCTGAGGACATATTTCTTTCAGACTAATTATCCTAGACAATCTTTTTGAAGACCCATTCTTTCACAAAAAAATGTCCAAAATAAAATATCCTTGTAAAAAGCACAAATTCATTTCTTTCAAACAATTTATCCAATATAAAAGGCCCATAGGCATCATTCTTTCAAAGAAAGTTTCCAAGACAAAGTATCTAAGATAAAATTCCCAAGATAATATGTTGATGCAAAGCTCCAAGGGAATTAAATATTTTTTGAGATTTTGTTTGTCCAAGACTTCAAAATTGATCTAAGAAGGATACCACAGTGTTCATAAGCTCATAATAACATGGACCAGATTGACACAATCTCAAAAACTCATTAGGACCTTGAAAGATTGAATCAAAGTAACTTGTGCAAGTAAAAGGACCAAATCGTCATCAAGACATCATGGAAACTAGATCAAACTAGTTTACTTGGGTATTTTATAAATATGCTTAGAAAGCCTCACATGACTATTAGACCATGTGAAATCAAGGTATTTGGTATTGAGATTATTCTTTACAAGTTTCATATCTTGATGATTCTTCTATCTCAAGATCTAATCCTTCAAATTTTAGCTTGGTGAGTCTAAAGAGCCAAACTATCCTACACATCACATGAAAATAAGCTAGAAAACTTTTTCATGCATTTCTTATCTTCAATCAAGAAGCCCCTATGAGCTAAAGTATTGTAGTGCCATGGATGTTTTCATGCCAATATCACCCTATGAAAGTTTCAAGTCTGTGCGAGCTTTCTAGCTCAAGTTATGAAGCTTCAAAGTTAAACCAACAAAGTAAGATGTCTTCCCAAACATCAAAATAAAGCTCAAGCAAAACAAACCCTTTCGAGCTTAAATTTGATAGTTGTGCAAACATAAATGATGGTCATGTGAACATCATTTGATGGGAATGTGGATGTCAAATTTGAGATCGTGAGGTAGCCATTATATTTTGAATAGTGGGTCCTAATAGATTTAACGGTCCATATTGCATCATACATCTTGATCTGATGGTGCAAGATGAGTGAAAAGGTCAAGGAGCTTGAGAGGCCACCATGTGGCACAAGCATTAAAGTGGAAAGTCTGACAGTAGGATATTGAAACCAATATGTGATTAACATGTGGCATAAGCTTGGATAGAGTTAGCAAGTCAAAGGCAAGATCAATGACTTGTAATAATTCGTACTAAGTAGGATCAATGGTGAAAGATGGGTTAATATGTCAATAGTTTGAGTCATATATCGACAACTAATGAAATTAAAGGTCAAAAATATAGGGGACTTTATAGAGATTAAATACATGACCAAATTTAAACTAGGGAAAACTTTTAGGGATCATCAATTTACCATTAGAGCTTGATCAAATGCCATGAAGTGAACATAGTGATGCAACTAAGGTGATAAATAACATAAAGGGATGCTATTAAGGCTAAACATGGACCTCTAGTTCATAGATGTGTGGTGTATAGGGTTTGTTTTGTGACTGTGTTTGCCATTCTAAAAGGGACTTGTGCATATGGCAAATTCTCAGTGTTTGTAGAGATAGAATGGGTCTATTTGGATACAAAAAAGGGACTATGTAGTCTATAGGTCTACATCAATATAATGACTATAAGAAAACTAATAGTCTAATTTTGGTTTTCCATCTATAGTGGACCTATGAGCATGGGGATGAGTTCAAGAATGATCCAGTTAGAACAAGAGAAATAATTTCAAAGGATGACATGAAAGCATACACATAAACCTCAATGATTCCATCTCCAGTACCAATTGCATGAAAGGGACCCTTCTCTCCTCTTTTGCATGCCATGGTGAACCAATGAAGAATAGTTAGCACTAGGATAAATCTCTGATAGATTGATTTGATTGTCCTAACTATATTGATGTTGGGACCCAAATCAAAACAACTTGATCCCACTCTTGTAACTGTTTAGGAACATCAAGGAAGGAATAATGTAATTGTGTAACCACTTGAATTGACCTGGATCAATCAAAGGGTCTAAATGAGAATAATTTGTTAAATTTTTTGTAACTATGATTCAAATGGAGTTAAAATCTTTGATTCCTATTTAAGAACCAAATTCTCTCTCTCTGAAGGCCTCTTCTTCTATAAATATAGCCTTTGAACTTTTGATTATCATCCCTTAGGCTGGTATGACTAGACTCTACCAAAATTTGTATTTTGTACCTATTAGAGTAATGAATAGAGTATTTTATAGTTGTTTTCTAATCTATGCTTAGTGTTTATATTTTTTTGATATGAAAAACTGGTTATCATCTTCCCTTTATAGATCTAGGTTCAACCTAAGTGCTAATAAACATTCTTGCAGGTCATCTAGAGTGTCTTCAAGTTGATGTATTAGGTGTAGAGTGGATAGTTAACTATAAATTATTTCAATCAAGCCTTGATCTCATCACCCTCTAGCCTAAGTCCATCAAATCAACCTCTAGATGAAACATTTTTGATTGAAAACCATCATAGACACTGCATTAATTCTGTTTATAGTCTATTAGTGTGTTAGTGAGTTCAATCTTGAGAGTGAATCTTTAAATATTTGATGCATCACCTCTTTTAGAGTAGGTTCAATTTATGAATTATCTAACTCTTTTACCCATAAGTAATCAATTGGTATATATAAGAGCATTTCAAGATACATTCAAGGAACTAGCCCTTAAATATGGAGGCTCATTTCCAATATAGGTACATACACATAACTGGAAATGTTCACATGTTGCCCAAATCTAGAAGATGCTTGAATACCCTCTTCTAGGCTATAAGATTTGGTAATCGCACTGATATATTATTTTGAATTATCATATCTTAATCTACGTGCCTACCATACCCTAATAGACCTTGGCTCTATCATGAGGCTAATTTTGGAATTTGAACTTTGATTAGAAATATGAGATGTGCTATTAATCACATCTTTTGGTGTGATTTTGACTTTTGAATTTGTAAATTACCTTTTTATCATTGAATTTTATTTCAAATTATTTGTAATTTAACTTTTTATGTTTATTTCTATTCCTCCTTCATATAGATTTAGAGAGCCAAACATGGGTACTAAAAATGACTATCATTTGAAAACTTGGGATTTGGTTACTAAGAAATAGAACTTAGAGAGCATGGTGTCTAAGAGTATTTTTACTTAATGTAAAATAAAAGTGATATATTTAATTCAAAATTGTGCTATCTTAAGTGGAATGAAATGAAATGAATTCAAGGTGAATGAACATGAAACAATTTGAATTACTTCAAATCACAAAAAATGTGATAAAGGTTAAAAGGGATACAATGATAGGTAAATATGATTCCTTATCTTAAGAAGGTTGTAAGTGTAGGGAAACATACTAGCATAGTTTATTGTTCAATTTTTATCCACAAAATCCAAAGATGAAAATTAGGTATCACAAACTTGTAACCATTTCTTAACATTCTAGAAAAGGAACACTTAGTTGAAAAAAGGTGGTTTGAAATAAGATAGTGATTTTATGAGGAGAGCCTAGTCCTATCCATGTTATTACACTTAAAATCATAAAATAAAAACTCAAGTGGGTGCAATAAAGGTATAAGATGGTATTTTTGAGGAGGGCTTGGTCATATCCATGTTTTTAAACTGTAACTCACAAAAGAGAAATCTAAGAGGGTGAACAAAGCATGTGAAAACAAAATGGTAGAAATGGTATTTATGAGGAAGGATTTGTCCTATCCATGGTATTACATTTCAAATCACAAAATAGAAACTTAAGAGGGTGAAAAAATCATTGAAAAATAAAAAGTCAAATAAAAGCGAAAGCAATTCATGAGGAGGCCAAATCCTATCCATGATTTTATAATAAAACTCATGAAAAAGAAACCAAAGGACCAAGAGAAGGAACCAATGTTTATGGAAAGAGAATATTGATATAAAGGGTGAGACCTATTAATAAATCCTATAAAAAGTGTTAGTAGGATAGTATATATAAGTATGATAAGAAGGAAAAGATCTATGTATTTTTATAAGAATTACACATTGATGGGCTCTTTGAAAACATGACCTTAATTATTTTGGAGGTGATAGGTGTTAAGACCAAGAATATCTTTTAATAAATAAGGGAACCACCATTTTTGGCATATTTTTCTTCTTTTTCATGGGTATAATTTTATTTAAGGACTAGATCACCAACATTGAAAGTGCAAACTTTAACTTTTTTATTATGTTATTTGGTGATATGAGCCTTGTATTGGTGATTATGTTATAGAGCGGCTAAATGGTGTTCATAAATAAGATTAAGGGTATAAAGGTGAGATTTAATTAATTACTCATCAAGTATGATACCATGAAGAGATATACATAATGAGGGAAGCTCAACTTCTATGAGAGAATAGACTCAAAACCATAGACTAGTGAGAATGGTGTTGCCCCATTGGTAGTATGAATGATAGTACAATAGGCCTAGAGTGTGGGATATAAATAAAGATAAAAATCCATGTAGGTTTTATGGATGGTATTTTGAATGATTTTATTTGTGGCCTCAACTTAGCCATTGCATTGTGGATGATAAGGTATGGATAATTTGTGGGATATTTTGAATTTAGCACATAGTTGTTTCACATCCTTATTTTTGAAATTACTACCATTATAAAGATGATAGTATAGGGAAATCTAAAAAAAGAAATGATTTATTTAATAATAAAATTAGAAATATTAGTTTTTGTGATGTTAACAAGAGGCATGACTTCTACCCATTTCATAAAATATTTAGTGGTTGTGATGATAAAATCTTGTGCCCATCCTATGATCTAGGTAGTTTGCCAATGAGATCTAATCCCTACATAAAAAATGGCCAAGGAGATTCCATAGTTTGGAGCTTGACTAGTGTAAAATGGATTAGATCATCATGGAGTTGGCAAGGATTACACTTTTTAGTGAACTCGATAGCATATTTTTTGAGTATAGGCCAAAAGTATCCCATACGTAAACATTTATGTGCTATAGCATGTATGTTATAATGTCCACCACAAATTCCCCCATGTACTTATTCAAGGAGAGGAGGGACCTCTTCTTTCATTACACAGTAGAATAGGGTACCTTCAACATTGAGATAATAAAGGGTGTTATATATAAAGACATATTTGAAGGCTTGTTTTCAAATTTGAGTTTTTTCATGAGAATCTATATCCAAAGGATAATTTTGATGTTCAAAGAATTGGATAATGTCTTTATACCATGGGATTTGTCGAATGGTGACAACTTCAATATGATAGATAAGTTAATCTTGTGGTTGGATAGAAGATGGAGACTTTATTATTTGAATAAGAAATTGAGAATCATTGAGAACTTGATGCAGATGAAATAAGAATGTCAAAGAAGTAAGAGAGTCATTGATAGAGTTTTGATATCTTAGAATGGGATCAATGGAAAAATAAGGGAATTATTTAGTGATGGAAATGGCCATTTGATGATAAGTGATAAGATTTTCACTTTTACGTTGATAATCACCATTAACTTGATGAAAAATGAGTAGGGAGTCACCCAAAGCATAAAAATATGCAATGTTTAAGTCAAGTACTGCTCTCATGCGTAAGATTAATTCTTCATATTTTGCCATGATATTAATGAAATCAAAGGTAAGATAAAATGCCAAAGGGATAATTTTACCATGAGGACTAGTGAGCATACAACCTACCTAAGCTCCTTGGAGACATTTGGCATCAAAATGAAGGGTCTAGGTGCCTTCATGTAAATTAACATTGATTTAGAGAAGTTATTCGATAACTAAATTAGATCTAGTAGTATCAAGAATGACATAGGAATATTCTTGATTACTTGCTTCTAAATCAACAATCAAGTTATGAAAGTAATCTTTAAGGGAGATATCTTGATTGAGATCTTCAATATAGAGAATGTTATTATCAAGGAGACTATCTTGAAGATGATTGGTAGCGGGTATAGGTGACACTATGAGTTGGTCAGCAATGATTTATCCTTTGAAAATGTTTTGAATGATGATGTGGGGGTCAAATTCCATTAAAAGAACCATCCACTTACCAATTCTATCTCCAGGTAAAAAGGCTTTGGAGAAAAAGTGATGAAGTGGGTCAGAATGAACTATGACACAAGTTATTTGATACAACATTTATAGCAAGGCAATCACATTATACTTTGGTATAACATTTTTTGTAATCAATGAGGTCTCGACTAATATTGTAGATAACATACTTTATTCTAGTATCATCTTGTTGGGTAAGCATTGCCTAATTGATACAGGTGTAGAAGAAGTGTACAAAATTAAAGGATGGTCATTAGAAGAAGGACAAAGGGTGTGAGGATAGAGAAATTATTATTTCATGTTGTCAAAAGACTTCTAAAAAGGGTCAGTCCATTCTAAAGCATTACCTTTCTTAATAAGGGAATTAACAGAGTAAATGCATTAGTCCATTTTGTGGACAAATCATTAGATTGCCCCAAGCTTGACAAGGTAAGTACAAATGTCTAGAATGGAATGAGGAATATAAATGTCAAATATTGCATTGATCTTAGTAGGATCAACATCAATACCATGAAGAGAAACTAAAAACCCTATCAATTTACTAGATGTAATGCCAAATACATATTTGTAGGGGTTGAGTCTAACTTTATATTTGATGAATTGATCAAAGATGATGCCAATATCATAAATATGAGTTTTGAGGCATTTAGATTTGTCAATGAGATCATACACATAGGTTTCCACAATATTATGGATACGGTCATGGAAAATGTGGGTCATATCCCATTGATAGGTAGCTCCAACATTTTTAAGGATGAAGGGAATTTTAACATAATAATAGGTCCCCCATTCTATGGTGAAAGTTGTATTGTGTTGGTCTTCAGGAGTGATATGAATTTGATTGTAGCCTAAAATACCATCCATGATGGAAAACATTTTTTATCTAGTAGTGGAATCAATGATCACATCTATCAAGGTAATAGAAATTTATCCTTTAGATAAGAAAAATTGAGGTTATAGAAATTGATGCAAATACGAATGAACATGGTGACTTTTTTGTGAATGGGGATAATGTTGGAGGCACATTAAAAATAATCCATAGGTTTGATAAATTTAAAATCTAATAGTTTAATAATTTATTTATAACATAAGGTATAAACTTGAGAGGGAAATTTATGTTGTTTTTGCCACATGGGTTTGACATCAGGATATGTGATGATGTTGTGCACCACGATACTAGGATTGATCCTAGGCGTGTCCTCATATGACCAAGCTAAAGTCTCATGATATTTATTGAAAAGTAGGCTAAATTTATCATGTTTTATTGGTTTGAGTTCTATATAAATTATTATAGGTTGAGGACATGAGGGTGTGCCATATTCAATTCTTGTAGTTTCCTCAAAAAGGACAACATTTATATCTTGAAAATGATATGGTGAATTGGGAAGAGAGGAGATGGGATTGGTTTTAGGATCAATGCTATCAATGAAGTTGTTAAAATAAGGGGCCTTACACTTGAAGTTCCATATTTTGTGATGTTACCAAGGAAGTTGAGGTTATTAGGCATGAAGCAATTCAAATATAGCTTCATCACTAAGTAACATGGTTAGAGGTCCATAATATTCCACATCTACTTTAAGATTGATGATTTTGATACCATGGTGATCATATTCAAAAGTATTTGGTGTACATATATAGCCTTGGTATTGAGAGTGATTTTTGGAGTAGGTGGAACTGGAGAGGAAGGTTGATTAGATTCAATTAGTTTATCTTTGGAATCATTGATAGGAAGAGGACCAAGTAGAATAACCAGTGTGACAGGAAGTATATAAGGTTCTAAAAGTTTTGAAGATGTGAGAGGTAGGATTTGTTCAACCACCCAAAGAATATCAATAAGTAAAGAATTAACTAGAGGTGTATGGCCTTTAGGTTCTAGATTGAAATTTGTGGAAATAGCATGAGAATAACTATTAAAAGCATCTATTTAGGACAAAGTTTTTTGATAATGTTGAACATCCAAGTCTCTTGATTGAGCTTGGACCATAATGTAGTTATCATTACAAGTTGGAGAAATAGTACATGCTTTTGTCTTAGGAGGAACTTAGGAAGGTGAGATGCCTAAATCGCTAAATTTATGTAGTGTCATAATTAAAGGGTCTTAAAAGAGTTTAGCCATTCTATTGTCATTACACATGAAATTATTTTTTATATAAATTCTTCATGTGTATAACATGTAGGAGGGAAATCAATGATCTTGTCAATAAGAGGGATGGCATGATTATAAGGTAATAAGGAAGCAGGAAGCCTCTCCAAAATGTAAGGAGGTAACTTGGTAGTATTGCATGTATTTTGCAAATCGTTGGGCTCAACATTGTCCAAATTAGAAATATTGATGTGTAAATATGGATTCATATTGATGAATTTGGGTAAAGGTGCACTATTAATTTTTGGAATAGTGGGAATCCAATATTGAGATTTAGGATTAGGAAGCTGAATTCTCCAGGGGTTTGGATTGGCCTCATGTTTATACCATTTGGAATTATGAATGAAATTGATACGTTGGATTTCAAAATAGGAAATATCCCTCATTCAATGAGTCCATGGGTGTCCTAGGAGTATGTTTTAAGATAATGGTAAATTGAGGACCTTAAGCTTAATATGTATTGTTTTGGGTCTAATAGTAAGAGGGAGATAAACACAACTAAGAAGATTTTGATTGGTCTTGTAAAATCCATGACATGTTAAATGAGTTTACTTGAGACGATATTTATGATATCCAAGTTATTAAATAATCTAAAGAGATGTCACATTAATTCTTGACCCTTTGTTGACTAATAATTTATGAATGAGGGTGGTATTAATGGATATTTTTATAAATAAGGGTGGATAATTAGATTGAAAGAGGATTTCATCATTGATCATGTCTTCTTCAAGGAATTATATGTAAGGTTTATAAGAAGGACAAATAGATTCATTGGCATGAAATTCTGTTGGTTGAGGCTTGTGATAAGGTAGTGTTGGTGGTCTAGATTGCACCCTAGCTGAGAAGGGGGTTATTTAGGTCCTCTTACTCAAACCTAGTCCAACATAGCACTAACCCTAGGCTGTGGGTCACCTAAACTTGGGTTAGACCTCTGAATAAGGCTAGATTAATTTTGGATCTATCACCTATGATTACCTAAGCTAACTCTTGCTTGGAAAAGGGAGAGCTGACCGACGTCGATCGACTGTGTGTTCCAGAACTGTTCATTGCATAAACAGTTAGTTTGTTGAACTGAGTGTTTGCATTTAAAGGCTATTTTGAGTCTTGAGCTACGTGGATAATTATAGTAAACTAAAAGTCTAAGTTATTGTTTAAGTCTGGGATCTATTTATAGACCCATTGGCATGTATTGTAATTATGAGCTGAAAAGGAAGGCAAGGAAGATCCTTCCATTGTAAGATCATTGAGTTGCAAGTTGTTGCAAGCTCATATGAGATCTACATGTGTAAGTATGGTCTATTGAATTGCAGGTTGCAGGTTCATGGGAGATCTACTTGAAGTACTTTAGAGTGCTTGGTGTACTGGCAGGGTTATTACATACTAGTTGGAGAGGTGAACACCAATTCTATGTGTGAGTTGTGTGTTGGGACCATTTTTGGTAGGAGAGTGAACTTTTGAAGAAGAATTACTGTACACTTGAGGTGTGGGAAGCCTCTGTAAGGTGGAAGAGTGTGGTGTCTCTTTATTGTATTCTTTTTTGTATGAGTATTAATACAAGATTGTATATTGTCTCTCATATTCTGTGCTATTTGTGAATTCTAGTTACTTGTACTTCTAGATATTTCTGCATGTTTAATTTCTTGTATTTGGTAATCATATTGTGCTCTTTCTGAGGAGCAAGATCCTAACAAGTGGGATCAAAACAAGGTGTGTTGTTCTTGGATTCCCTGACAACTGGTATCAAGATTAACAATCGTTCATAAAGGCATGTAAAATAAGGTGATGCACTAAATGTTTTAATCCTTATACTTGAAAAAAACACACTAGAAGACACTTTAAAGACTACTAAACATCAATTCATTCACTCTTTGATTAGCTTATACATAGGTGTTTCATAAAAAGGCATTGACTCGCTATCAACCTAGCATGGGAGGGTAGTTGTCCACTTCAACACTGACCAACAAACTATATATGCACTTAGAGTGACTTGTGAGAGCTACCAAAACACTGTATAAAGGTGAGAAAACTTAGATAGAGGTAAAGAATACATGCATTCACTTAACCACATAAATGAATTCAAAATACACACTTTGACTCAACTTACACAATGAAGGAATTCAATATTTTATTGCATCCAAGAGGTGTTATAATGTAAATCTTGGCATAGTCTAGTCATGCCAAAGAGAGGGATCCATTTTAAGGCTTAGAAGCCTATATATATAGTATAAGGGGAATGAAAGAGATGGGGAACATGTGTAGAAGGATGGATAAGGGAGAATAATGACCCAAATTTACCATCATTCTAGTGTTGATGTTATTAAAAAAGATCATTATGTCTAAGACTACTTTTGGAAAGTGGATAAAAATAATTGTATCAGTCACTTTCAAATGTTTTTGGTCTGCATTGATTCTCTTTATAGTTGTAATGGTAGAATCAATTCATTTTAAAGATGAATTATAGTGTCAAATCTATTATGATAACTAGATCAATCTTTTGCAATATCCTTTTTATATTGATGAAGTTACCCTATGCACACCATCAATCTCTTTTTTCATGGCTTGAACACACTCTATTGATATTCGATCAGTTTAATGCACTTAAGACACTTGGTAGCTTCTCATTAGCCTTCAAGATCCATTGACTCTTTAACCTCTCACTCGCTATTGATCTACTTTGTATAATGGATTGCTCACCATTGGTATTCTTGGGCCCACTAGATTTGTTAGTCATCATATGCTATTAGATATTCGATCAAGCACTTAAGATATTAACACTTGTCATCTCTACATTCATGCCAACATTTTGACTCGATGCTCATCATTGATCTTTGATGCATGATCATATGCATGCTATTAGATATTTGAGACCTACTAACATCTATCAGATCACCACTCACCATTAGATTTGATATTTTCTCTTGAGATTTAGACACTTGTCACTTAAACATTAAAACTTGGAACATTTGAATTTAAAAAACTATTTTACAAGGCTTAAACTTGACATCCCTACACTCATTTCACTCTACAAGTCTAACTTTGAAGCTTTATATCTTGAGATAGAAAATACATCAAGATATGAAATTTTTAGAGGAGGATATAGGCATGAAGAACACCATATCTATGTAATCTTTTAGCCTAAGAAGCTTCTAAGTGCATATATTAAATGTGCTAGCAAATTAACCCATTTGTTTTTTTATGACGTGCTGTGATAATTTGGTTATCTAAGATCACCAAATTCACACTTTAAACTTTCTTAAGGTGTTTCAAAAGCTTTCCAATGATAAGTGATCTTCTCTTAGACTCTATATACTCTTTTTACTATTGGATCACCCTTTTATTAGGACCCTACTTAGCTTATTATTTTGGTTTAGGTTTATGTAGGCCAAATTTGGCCAATATCTTTAATGACTCAGCTAGGTAGCATGCCTGCTATGCTTGAGAACTTAGGCCATTTACATGACTCCTAATATGATCCATGACTGTAAGTAACCTTTAGAATTACAAAGATAATGAATTCCATAAAAATAGGGAAGGAAACAAGAAAAATAAGGGAGCTAACTAAAATAAAGCAAAAGAAAACAAACTAATGTGCTTAGACAACACTTGGAGGAAAGCCAAAATAACTATGTATAGGGAAATTAGCTTCCTTAATAACAATGTTTCAAGTGTATCCCATTAACTAGGAAAAGAATCTCCTCACCATCCATCCTTTCAAGTTGGAAGGCATTGTGGGATTTAAATTTGGAGAAAATGTATAGACCACTCTAAAGAGAGTCAAAATTTTTATGCCTTCCTAGCATAGACCACTTGTGGACCAAATCTCCTTCTTTGAAACTTTGTGAAGAAGCTCCTTTATCAAAGTCTCTCTTCACTTTTACTTGATGGATTTATATGGCTAGCATGGACTAACGTCTTGTCTCTTCTAATTCTATAAGCTTGATATATCTAACTTCTATAGGTTCATTTTTTAATAACTCAAATTGATGTATCAGTTATAAGGCATGGGATTCAAGATAAATAGGCATTCTTACTTCCTTACCAGATACCAGCATGTAGGGGGAGTTGGCTATTGACTTCTTGTAGGTAATCCTATCAACCCACATAGCTAAATTTAATTTGAGATGCCATGACCTTTGATTATATTCAATGGTCCTTCTTAGGATATTCAACATACTCTTATTAGTGGACTCAACAAGGCCATTGCCTTGGGGATAGTAGTTTGATGAAGTGTTGAGAAATAAACTATGTTGAACTACCCATTGGCTTATTTTAGACCCTACAAAGGCCATAAAATTTTCAAAAATGATGGTTGAAGGGGATCCAAACGTAATAAGTAAACTTTCATAGAAATATAGAACATTGGACTTGTTTATTTCCTTCAATGCCACTAATTTTATCCATCTAGTAAAGTAGTCTATGGTAGTTAGTATCTATTTATGACCTAAGATTGAATGGGGGTTAATAAGACCAATAAAGTCCAATCCCCATTCGACAAAGGGATGATCCACTTTAATTGGTTGGAGAGTTAAGGTTGAAAACTTCACCTTCCCTATAAACATAACACATTATCTATATTTCCTAACCCATGTATGACAATAACTAAATAAGCTTGGCCAATAATACCCACCTCTCATGATCGTGTGGGCTATAGTCCTTACTGAGTAATGCCCTCCACCATGTCCATTATGAAACTCTTCAATCAATCTTTCCTTTTGATGTTGTTCTATGCATCTAAACAACATGCCATTGATATCTTTATTGAAAAAAATACCATCAACAAGAAGAAATGGAATGGATTGCAGTCTAAAATATCTTCTTTTTGAAGGAGTTAGGTGAGAGGGATAAAGACCATCTTGGAGATATCTTAACAAATCATGATACTAGTTAGAAGGTGAGGTATGATCAATTGTAACTTCTTCATCGATTGATAACATAAACACCTCATTATATTCTTGTAATCCTTGGGCTAGATGCTCACAAAGTACTTTACCTTTAATGAAATTTGTGACCTTGATCTCTACATCATACTCCATTAACTTTGTTATCCAATCAAATATTTTCTCATTTATGTCTTTATTCAAGAGGAACTCCTTGACACCTGGATGTGAAACCGTTAGGTGTATCTTATTGTTAGATAACAAGTATCTAAATTTCTTGAGAGACCTGATGATTGAAAGACATTCTTTTTAATAAAAGAGTACCTTGTTTCATATTCTTCCAAGTCTTGACTGAATAAGGCTATTGGATACTCTAAATCCTCATGGTTCTGCTACATAAGAATGCTTGAAATGGTGTCAATGTTAGTATAGGTGTACAAAATGAAGTCCTTTGAGAAATCTTGGTTCATGAGCATAAGAGCACTAGACATGGATTTCTTAATTTTATCAAAAATCCTTATTCCTTCCTTGGACCAGTTAAAGCTCTGATTATTCTTTAGCATGGCTATAAATGGATTATCTAAAGTGGAAAAATCTAAGATGTATCTTATGATAAAATTGATCTCCCTTAAGAAAATTTGCAAATATTTTTTGTGATTGGGCAAGGAAAGTACAAGAATTGAAGCTATTATTTCAAGATCTATGGTTAAACCATGATTTGAAACTATATGTCCAAGAAGCTTACCTTCATGAACTAAGAAAATAATTTTTTTGAATTTAGGGATACCCCAAATTGCCTACACCTTTCAAACAATTTCTCAAGGTGAACCATGTGCTCACTTGCATTCTTTGAAAACACTATTATATCCTCTAAATAGTCCAACATAGACTTGTTAAGAAGGCCTTGGAATGACATGTCCATGGCTCTCTAAAAATTTGCTCCAGCATTGGATAGACCAAAGGGCATCTTTCTATATGTAAATGTCCCCCACTTTGTGGTGAAGGCTATCTTGAATTGGTTTTCTTCCTTGACTAGAATCTGGTTGTAACCACTATATCCATCCAATAAGGAGAACCTTTTTAAACCTGAAACCAATTATAAAATATATTTCATAGATGGTAGTGGATAGTGGTCTTTAAGGGAAGCATTATTCAAGTCACATAAGTCAACACACAATCTATTTCACCATTCATTTTTTATACTAGAACAAGGTTTGCTACCCAAGTTGAGTTCTTGATTGAAAATATAATATCTGACTCAATGAGATTATGAAGCTTAGATCTCATCAAAGGCTCAAGCTTAAGATTAATAGGCCTTTATCTTTGTCTTACTAGCCTAGTCTCATCTTCTATCTCAATGGTGTGTTGAGTTATACTTGGGTCAAATCCCTTGAGATCACTGTATTGCCATGCAAATACATCAACAAAACTTTCACATAACTTAATTAAAGCTTCCTTTTCTGAATAAGTGCACACCTTACCCAAATTTAAATTCTTACCAGGTGCAACTTCCACATTGGCATAGTGTTCTTCTTTTGTTGACAAAGATTAATTTTATTTCCTTAGATCATCACCACCACTGAATATGTTCTCAAGTGTGACCAATCCCTTAGGAAACTTATTTTTTTTGAATTGCATAATTTGATCACCATACTGCTATAAGTATTTTGACTTTTTTTGGAGGAAAACTCAGCTTTCTCTTTCAAGAATCTAATAATCTAATTTTCATCTTCAAACACCTACCAATTATCATTGTTATCTAGGAAAAAAGGCCTTAAAACCACCCTAATGTGTGACTAGACCTTTTCACTTCTTGCATTAGCTGGGATATTGAATTGTGCCCTAATGGTAGCTAACCTATCTGCATGTTTGTTCTCATCTCTTAGTATTGCCTAAATGTTGAAGGCATAAAATAATTTAAGAAAGTCCCATACCCTATGATTATAATATTTGAGAAATGGGTTTTTTCATACATCAAAACCTCTCACTTGGTGAACTACAAGTTCACTATCACCAAAGACTTGTAAGGTATTTACTCTCATCTTCCTAGCCCATTGTAAACCATGAACTAGTGCCTCATATTCTGAAACATTATTTGAACAACCAAATTTAAACTTGATATATGAGAAGTAAATTTAATTTATTGGAGAAATCAACATCATTCTGGCCATAGTATCATGCTTATTCCTTGACCCATCAAAGTATAATTTCCAGAAATCATCACTAGACTCATTATCCTTCATCAAGGCTAAAATTGGTGTATATTTTTCATGTAATCTATAAACACCAAGTTCTTATTCTTCAATTATATTATAAGGATCATTTTTGTGAGATAAATTCTCACTCATTGAGGAAAAAATCTATAATCCCATCTAAATGTGATTCAATTTCTTCTACACTATCTTCTATAACCTCATCTACGATGAGGCATTTGGTGTTCACAACACTTGGCATATATGGTTCCAAATGGAACCATGTAATAGGTTAAGAATTTATGGTTACCATGGTACCATATTTTTTCTTGAACATCAAATATTTCCAATCATCTAACAAGTATCCTCTAATATTTGAGGTAAAGTACCTTGACAAACACATGGCAAAGTAGGGAGGCAAGTCCACCACTACTAAACTTTGTTGAATGGTAACATTGGGACAAGCATGTAGTGTCAAATTTAGATCCTTAATGATGCCTAATATATTTTTTGGTGACCCATATAGTTTCAATACTCCCTTAGTATTTGGTTCATATATAAGACCAAATTTGTCTACAATTTGATTAGACATGACAGTGCTATTGGCTCCACTATATACCATATAATTATGAACTAGATAGTCACCAACTATCAAAGAGAGGTAGAAGGGAGGAGTTTTACTTAAATTTACCTTAGCTTTGTCCCCCTTTACTATCTTATGAACTAGTTGTACTTGATGTTTTACTAGTTGGTTTAAATTGGTTAGGACAACACTTTATTTCTCAACTGGTTCTACAGACACCTTAAGAACTGAAAGTTCTTAGATGAGCATGTCCTTTTGCCCTGTAATAGAAAGATAATCCTATTGGAAATATTATAATTGATGCCAAAGGCCTAGTATTGGTGATAAAGGCCCCATTACATTTAATGGTGTTTTTTAATATTCATATCTTTGCTAATGTGTGTTAATATTTATTTAATATTAATGAATATATTTTTGGCTGCTTTAAGTGAAAAGAGGGCCCATAGAGAAGTCAAAGAGTCACAGGATAAAGACAATAGAGGAATGGGGTGCATTTTCTCATGAAGATTCATCTTGAGGAATTCCAAGAGTCACCATGTGAAGATAAAAGAAGGTATGGTGCATTTTTCCATGAAGGAACACTTTGAAGAATATGAAATTTCACCAAGATAAAGACAAAAGAGGAAATGATGCATTTGCTTATGAAGGGTCACCATGTGACTTTTCAAATACAAGGATATGAAGGGCCGTGCAAGTTTGGAGCCATTTTTCATGAAGATTGAAGGGTCACAAAGGGTTAATGCCAAAGGTCATTTGGAAAGCTATAAATAAAGGCTTGAGAATCCATTTTTAATATGCAAGAGAATGCAAGGTTTGTATTTGTTTTAGAAGAGATAAAAGCAAGAAATATTGTAGAGTTCTATCATTTGTTGAGTAAGCAATATTAAAATATAGTTGTGTTTTATACACAAGAGGGGTTGGTGATCCTATGGGTTGGTGCTCATAAATCTTTACAAGGGGTTGGTGCTCACAAATTTTTACAAGGGGTTGGTGCTCCTATGGGTTATTGCTCATAAATAGTTGTTGTGTTGGTACTTGGCAAAGGGGTTGGTGCTCCTACAAGTTGGTGATTAATTTTTTTTTAATTTGAATTGGTGCTCATTCATATAATTTAGATTATTCTCTATGGTTTTTCCCACTTTGGGTTTCCACATAAAAATCTGGTCTCTCTCTCTCTCTCTCTCTCTCTTATGTGGTGCAATTATTGTTTCAGTTTTATTGCATATCTTAAAAGTGTGATTAAGTGGTTAAATAAAATAAATTATATTAAGTAAAAGATATATAATATATTGATTAACTCCCCCTTCTTACTATATTTCATGCTTAATAATTAGTATTAGAGCAGGTTCTTTTTTGAAAAAGTTTTACAGATTGAAAGTAGATCAAGGAAAGCACAATGGCTAGATCACATGAAGGTTTTTATACAAATAAGGAACCTTTGTTTGATGGGACAAATTATTCTTTTTGGAGCATAAGGATGAGGAATTATTTTATGGCCCTTGGATTTGACATTTGGCAAGCAGTGGTGGAGGAATATGAAGAGCCACAGATACTTGTAACTACTCCAACAGAAAAGATAAAAAGTGAAAATAATGTTAAAGCTTTAAATTCTATTTTATGTGAATCAAAATTTGTTAAAGTTATCAATGTAAATATGCTCATGAAACTTGGGTAAAACTTGAGAATATTTACAAAGATGATTAAAAGGTTCAACAAGCTAAGCTTCAGACTTTCAAAAGATAATTTGAGAGTTTGAAGATGGAATAGGAAGAAAATATAGTAAATTATCTTTTGTGGGTTGATAAAATAGTTAATCAAAGTCAAGATCTTAGAGAAAAGTTAGAAGAATCAATTATGGTACAAAAAGTTTTGAGATCTCTACCATTGAGATATGATGCAAAAGTTTTGGCAATTGAAGAGATGAAGAATTTAGCCAAGCTAAAGATGGATGAGATACATGGTATTCTTATGGCATATGAGATGTGGACTGAAAAAGAAAATCCCTCAAAGAGAGAAGCTATTTTCAAGACATAAAAAAAAGATAAGGCTAAGATTTAAGAATCAAGTGATAGTTCTAGCAATGATGAAGATGACAACAGAGCTCTATTCATTCATAAGCTGAAAAAGGGCATAGGTAAATATCAAGGAAAATTAACTTTTAAATGTTTTAATTATGTAAAGATTGGACATTTTGTAGCTAAGTGCCTAGATAAGGGTAATGGTGACAATGAAGAAGAAAATTCTACATACAAGAATAATTTCAAAAGAAAATTAAATAAGGGATTGAAGAAGAAGAGTTTGTATTCTAAAGATCCTAGCTCAGCTAAAGATAGTGGAGTCAGTGATTCAGAATAAGAAGAGATTCCATTCATGGCCATACATGAAGATGCCTTCAAAAGAAAAATTATAGATGATCAAGAAGAAGAATAGGATGAATCCAAAGTGAATCTAGAAAGAGAACTCATTTATGCCTTAGAAGAGTTAAAAGATCTTGAGAAGAAGAATCAAAGATTAAAGCTTTAGACTGAGAAAAATGAAAATGAGTCAAAGGAAACAATTGAAGATCTACAAGCACACTTTAAAGAAGCCAAGAAGAATGAAAAAGATCTAATGACATAGTTTCAAAAAGTAAGTGAAGAATGTGAAAGGTATGTTATTGAAATTGCTTCTTTAAAATCAGATCTTGAGAAAACAAATAAAGCAATCAATGATAGAGTAGCCAATGATTCAAAATTTGAGAATAACACTAATATGTTGAATAAAATATTAGAAAGTCAAAGATTAATATCAGATAAGATAGGTATCATATTTGAAAAAGAAAAAAGGGAGGTCACAGACAAGGTTAATATAGAAAAGGAAAGAGCTATGCTGAAGCTCTTATAAATGAGGAAATAAAAAGGGAAGAAGTTAAGAATATAGAGGACATCTAAAAAAAAAGGCTGGAAGGAATAAATATACAAAAGACAATCAGGTCAGAGATACATAAACAAGTCTTATTTTTATTGTTACTATTTTTATTGTAATGGATATGGTCATAAAAAATAGAATTTCAAAAGGGCTAACGATTTCAGAAATAAGAAGGAAAGTCATGTAGAGTCAAGCAGAAGCCACAACTCTTTTGCCCCTCTAATAATATTTAATGAAGGGGCCAAAATATGTTACAAGTGTAATAAATTTAGACACATAGCCTGATACTATAGAAGCATGTTTGATTCATTCAAGAAGGACTAGAGTTTCAAGGCTCCATTCATCAAGAAGAAAGTTTAGACAGGTTCATGGTAGAAGAAACAACCTAAAAAATTTATGTTGGTATAGACAACTTTGCATGCAAGAAATGAAGAAAAGCCATGGTTCATTGATAGTAGATGTTTGAGGCACATGATAGGAGACAAGAGAAAGTCCATAACCTTGAAGAATATCAATGGTGGCATAGTGAAATTTAGAGATAACACTACTACCAAAATTGCCAAAAAAGGTACACGAATTTTGGATAATGGTAAAACTAAAATTGAAAATGTTTTATATGTAGAAGGTCTTAAGCATAATATTTTGAGTGTAAGTCAAATGTGTGATTAGGGGCATACACTAAAGTTTTATGTAGAAGGTTATAAAATTAGAAGAAAAGATTTAGATGTGTTGGTTACAGATGCTCAGAGAATAAGCAATAATTTGAATATGTTATCAAACATCAAAGGTCAAAGATGTTGTTTGAGTCAGATTGAAGAAATTTGGCTATGGCACAGGAAAATGGGATACATAAATTTTGATAATTTTTTCAACATCAGTAAGAAGCAAGTAGTCAAAAATCTTCCAAAGATTACAAAACCATTCAACATGCTTTTTGAACCTTGTTAGCATGGGAAGCAGGCCAGAAGGTGGTTCAAAACAAAAGAGTACTTGACCACTCAGATGTTAGAGCTTATTCACACTGATTTATGTGGACCTATGAGAACTCAAATTATTCAAAGTGAAAAATATTTCATGCTACTTATTGATGATTTTTCACATCTGACTTGGGTAATGTTTTAAATAAAAAATTAGAAGCTTTTAGACATTTTAAGGCATTCAAAACATTAGTTGAGAATGAAACTAGTTTGAAGATTAAGTGCCTAAGATTAGATCAAAGAGGAGAATTCATGTCGGATTAATTTATTGATTTTTATGAAGACTATGGAATAAATAGACATTATTTAGTAGTTAGAACTCCACAACAAAATGGATTAGTTGAATAGAGAAATAGAATAGTTCAGGAGATGGTAAGGATAATGCTAAATGAATCTAAGATACTAGATAAATATTAGAGAGAGGTAGTTGCTACAATAATACATATTTAGAATAGATCATTATTGAGAGCCAATAGTGACAAGACTCCTTATGAGCTATGGAAAGACAAACTAATAACAAATGATTATTTTAGAGTTTTCGGTAGCAGATGCTTCATAAAGAGAACTGATGAAAAACTAGGTAAGTTTGAATCTAGAGTAGATGAAGGTATAATTCTTGGTTATTATTGAAAAAATAAAGATTATAAATGTTATAATAAAAGAACTAAGAAAATAGTTGAAAGTGCAAGTGTCAGGGTAAAAGAAGATGGAACACAAAGAATTAGTGATCTAATAGACATTCCTGAAATCATTGAAGAGGAATATTTTGAAGAATCAGATGAAGATGAGAAGGAGCAAAAGGACACCAAAACCCCATAAAAATATGTTAAGATAAATCATAATGAAAGTGACATCATCAAGAACATAAATGAAGGAATTCACACTAGAAGGATGATGGTAAGTGAATCTGAATAAGTTAATTTTTCTTTATTATCCAAAATTTAGCCTAGAACTTTTTTAGAAGCTAGACATGATAAGAATTGAGTTAAGGCAATGGATGAATAATTAAATTATATAGAACATAATGATACTTCGGAATTAGTGTCTAGACCAAAATATCACAATGTGATAGGAACAAAATGGGTTTATATAAATAAGTTTAATGAAAATAGAGAAGTGACCAGGAATAAAACAAGATTAGTATATAAAAGATATGCTCAGATTGAGGGAATAGATTTTGAGGAAACTTTTGCACCAATGGTAAGGCTAGAGGCTATTAGAATGTTTTTTGCATATGCAGTGTTTAAAAATTTCAAAGTGTTTCAGATGGATGTCAAATCTACCTTCCTAAATGGAAATATAGAAGAAGAGGTCTATATTAAGCAGCTTGAGTGATTTATTCTCTCAAATATTAGTAGCCATGTATGTAGATTGAAGAAAGCACTGTAGGGATTGAAACAAGATCCAAGAGCTTGGTATGCAAGACTTGATAAGTACGTGTAAGATCAAGGTTTTAAAAGAAGATTTTTCGACTGTAATCTCTACATCAAAATAGATGTGAGCATTAATTGATTGTTGTGGTATATGTTGATGAAATCATTTTTGGAGGAAACATTGAAAAGATGACAAAATAATTTTTTGATAATATGCAAAAATAAATTGACATGTCTATGCTTAGAGAATTGTCATTTTTCTTAGGATTGTAAATATTTTAGTTAGATAAAGGAATTTTCATATCTCAAAGTAAATATGCTAAGAAAATGTTGAAGAAATTTGGTTTTGAGGATTTTGCATTAGTTGGCACACTAATGAGTATAGGAAATAAGGTGAGCAAGGATGAAGATTCACCTATTACAGATCAATCTTTGTATAGATCTATGATTGGTAGTGTTTTATATTTGATAGCATCGAGGCCAGACATTATGCATGCATTAGGTATGGTTGCAAGATATCAGTCAACTCCAAAAGATAGTCATGTTTAGTTCGTGAAGAGAATATTTAGATATATCAAGGGGACATTGGATTATGGATTGTGGTATCCCACAGGTATATATTTCACTTTGGTTGCTTATACAGATTCAGATTGGGTAGGTTGTTTGGATGAAAAAAAGATTACAAGTGGAGGAGATTTATTTCTTGGTGATGGCTTAGTATCTTGGCTAAGTAAGAAGCAAACTTTAGTATCACTTTCTATAGTTGAAGAACAATATATTATAGTGTTATTGTGTTGTACTCAAGTGATTTAGATGAAGAAAACTTTGTAAGATATCAAGGTAAAAAATGATGAACCTATTTCTATTTTTGTGACAACACAAGTGCTATTAATATTTTGAAGAATCCAGTAATGCATTAAAGAATAAAACATATTCCCATAAAATATCACTATTTGAGAGAGTAGGTTGTAGATCAATAGGTTAAGATGGAATATATCAGTACTACACAGTAGATTATAGATATTTTCACAAAGGCACTACCAAAAGACATATTTGAGTATCTGTAGGAGAAGTTGGAAGTAATTTCTTTTACTTCCTACCATTGAGGATCAACATTAGTTGAGTGGGAGATAAGTGTTAGCTATAAGATAGGCTGTTTGACTTTGATGTCAAAAGGAGAGAAGAATAGAAATAGGTACAAGTATAGGTACAAGTGAAAAAATAGGTACATGGAACAGGTACATGTTGCTATAGTAAGGGGGAGTTACTATATGTTTTTTAAATGGTAGTATGTGCAGGTTGGCATATGCAATGTAAGTTTTAAGATGTGGTAGTTTTAGTTTGAGGTTGCCATCAATGACAAAGGGAGAGATTGTTAAAAACATTATCATTGATGTCAAAGGTCTAGTATTGGTGATAAAGACCCCATTGCATTTAATGGTGTTTTTAATATTCATATCTTGGTTAATGTGTGTTAATATTTATTTAATATTATCAAATATATTTTTAGTTGCATATAAGTAAAAAGAGGGTCCATGGAGAAGTCAAAGAGTCACAAGGTAAAGACAAAAGAGGAATGGGATGCATTTTATTATGAAGAGTCATCTTGATAAATTCCAAGAGTCACCATGTGAAGACAAAAGAGGATATGATGCATTTTTACATGAAGGGACACTTTGAGGAATATGAAAAGTCACTAAGATAAAGACAAAAGAGGAAAGGATGCATTTTCTTATGAAGGGTCATCATGTGACTTTTCAAATGCAAGGATATGAAGGGTCATACAAGTTTGGCACCATTTTATATGAGGATTGAAGGGTCACAAAGGGTTAATGCCAAAGGTCATTTGGAAAGCTATAAATGAAGGATTGAGAAGCCATTTGTAATATGCAAGAGAGTGCATGGTTTGTATTTTTTTTAGAGGAGATAAAATCAAGAGATATTGTAGAGTTCTATCATTTGTTGAGTAAGTAACATTGAGAGATATTTGTGTTTTATACACAAGAGGGGTTGGTACTCCTACAAGTTGGTGCTTGTAAACTTTGTAATTTGAGTTGGTGCTCATTCATATACTTGAGATTGTTTTCTGTGGTTTTTGCCACTTTGGGTTTTCACGTAAAAATCTAGTCTCTCTCTCTCTCTCTCTCTCTCTCTCTCTCTCTCTTGTGTGGTGCATATTATTGTTTCAATTTTATTGCATATATTGAATGTGTGATTAAGTGGTTAAAGAAAAGAAATTAGATTAAATAAAATGTATATAATATACTGATTCACCCCCCCTCTCAGTATATTTTATGCTTAACAAATCCCACATGCTAATGCTAACATTATATTTATTAATTTGATCTATTATGATAAATGAGGCTCCATTAACCTTTGGCTATACCTTTTGAACCACTGATTGTTCCTAGACTAGAGGTATTTTTGGGACCTTCCTAAGCTCTGTATTTTGATTTTTTTGTGTTGTAGGGACACCAGGATAATCTTGGATGCTTTTAGAAATAACGTTAGGATTACTTAAAGCATTAGTCACATCTTGAGCCTCATCGATGGCTCTTATTTTATCAATAATTATAGATGTAATTTGACCACTTGAATTACTAGTCTCACCACCATGAATGAAAACAACATAATCATCCATTTTCTAGTTTACATTAATGGCATCAGGATACCATTAAACTTGTTGAGCCTCTCCTTGGGGTACCAAATTTATCTCCTGATACTAACCTCCTTGAAGAGAAAACTCTTATTGAGTCATTAATGACATAGTAATGTTTTGTGATACCAAGGTTTAGTTTTGAACATCATTGAGGTTGGAGGGTTGCCAATTTGAGTCATGCATCAAATTATTTTGAGGAGGTGTGGGAATAATGGATCTTGAACTTGTTAGTATATTAGGGTCAACATCTATATATGGTTTAGCTTGGGTTATAGTTCCTTGTGACTGGTAGGGTGGTCTATTTTCTCTAAATTTTTGATAAGGAGACCTTTGATCTTAGGAAGACTGATAGGAGGTCTGATTTTATTGTTGATAAAGCCTACCCTAGGATTACTATCTTTTGAGTTGGACTATTTCATTCCCAAAATATTGTAACAAAATTTTCAATTCTCCAATCTCACTAACTTGACTAGAAAGGGTTGTAACTTGAGTCTTAGGAGGTGGAATAGGGGCCAATGATAGAGACTGATGGGCTTAAGGCGGTGGAAAAGATTGCAACTATAGTAATATAGGCATTGGAGGCCTAGGAGAAAGCTTACCATCTTGTATCAAACCATTTTCTACTCTTATAGAAATATCATAAGCATTTGACAAGGTATTACCAACCAAGATTGTATCATCACACTAATATCAGAATTAAGGGATCTTAGATAATATAAAAAGGCATATTCAAGGGATGGTCTGATCAATGCAAGTATTCTAGTCCATGTATTTTGGAATTAAGGTTGAAATCAAACATGAAATCATGAGGAGCTCTCTTTATGTTGGTTAGTTATTAAACTATAGATAGGTGATCAGATTTGTCCTCAAATTGTCTGATTAAGGATACACCTAGCTCATCCTAGGTAGCAATGGAATTTAATGGAAGATTTCTCTACCATTCCAATTATTTTCTTTTGAAGGAAGTAGCAAGAAGTGTGATAGCCACATTATCTTGAATAACATCGTGAATGGAGCAAAGGTTGGAAACATCCTAACTGTGCTCAATAGTAGTTATTTGATTTTATCCCGAGAAGAATGGGATAATTTTAAGGGTAGACACATTAATATCCTCATACTAGGATAAGTTCAATGGACTACCTCTATTGAATGGAATAAATACTTGATTTATGATAGCCATTTGGGTGATGGGGATTGCATTACTTAAGGATATAGGATTACTACGAGATGAATATTGCTTTTGAAGATAAGGTCTTATCCTATTAAATATTGATCTCTTATATGAAATAATAGGTACCTCAATGAATTCAAAGGGAATACCTTTGCTAGTTACTATTTTGGTAACCTTTGGCATGAGAATGTTGTTTGGATGGTGCTATGAACTCTACAATGTTAAAGATATTTATCTCCTGATGATGATGTATCTCATTTGAT
This sequence comes from Torreya grandis, assembly GCA_037957365.1. Lineage (NCBI taxonomy): Eukaryota > Viridiplantae > Streptophyta > Pinopsida > Cupressales > Taxaceae > Torreya > Torreya grandis. The sequence goes on from JARHVA010000091.1 coordinate 6,806,597, forward strand.
ACTATAGATGCTTTTGCTTAGCTCCAAATTTTAGTTCTTAAAAAATAATGTGTCACACCAGGCATGCCAAAATTGTTGGTGGTCTAGATTGCACCCTAGCTAAGAAGGGGGTTGTTCAGGTCCTCTTTCTCAAACCTAGTCCAACATGGGACTGACCCTAGGCTCTGGGTTACCTAAAATTGGGTCAGACTTCCAGAGAAGTCTGGATTATTTTTGGATTTATCACCTATGCTAGACCTAAGCTAATTTTTACTTGGAAAAAGGAGAGAGATTAAAAATAATTCATAAAGGCATGTAAAATGATGTGATTCATCAAATGTTTAATCCTTATACTTATACAAAACACACTATATGACACATTGAATACTTTTAAACATCACTTCATTTACTCTTTGATCAAACGACACATAAGTGTTTAAAAAAAATGCATTGACTCACTATCAACCTAGCATTGCAATTGTCCACTTCCACATTAACCAACAAAGCATAAATGCACTTAGAGTGACCTATGCGAGCTACCAAAAAACTACATAAAGGTGAGAAAACTCAGATAGAGGCAAGGAATACATGCATTCACTTAACCACATCAATGAATTCATAAGATACACTTCAACTCAGCTTGTACAATGAAGGAATTCAATCTTTTATTACATCTAAGAGGTGTTATAATGCAAAAATTGGTAGAGTCTAGTCATTCCAAAAAGATGGACCCATTTTAAGGTTGAGAAGCCTATATATATAGCAAAAGGCAAATAAAAGAGATAGGGATGATGCATAGAAGGACGGAGAAGGGAAAATAATGATCTAGATTTCCCATCATTTGGTGTTGATTCCATTAGAAAATATCATTATGTCTAAGACTACTTCTAAATAATATTAGTCACTTTCAATTATTTTTGGTTTGCTTTACTGATCCTTACAGTTGTAACAATAGAATCAAGTCATTTTCAAGCTGAATTTCAATGTCAAAGCTATTATAATATATGAAATAATATTTTTAATCTCATTCCAATATCGATGCAGTTAAAATAGCTTAACCAATCCATTTTGATCTTGTTCTGGTGTCGATTGCTCCTTACTAGTTTATTTTCAGCGCGAAAGAATAGAGAAAAGGGTCATAGTCATGCTATTAGCTTTAAAGACAAACCCATCAAAACTAATGTGTCTACCTCTATGACATCCCTCTATAATATTTTTTGTATTCAAATTCAACTGTATTTACTTTGACTTTTGATATTGGCCCTGGATCTTGATATGAGTTTATAAGAATATGCCACCTAGCAACTCATTCATTCTCAAGATCCTACTGACCTTTTGACCCTATGCACATCATTTATCTAATTTTACATGGATTAAACACACTCCATTGATATTTTTTTAGTTTAACATGCTTAAGACACTTTGTATCTTCTCATTAGCCTTTAACATATGTTGAATCTTTGACCTCTTACTCACCATTGATCTACTTTATACAATGGATCACTCACCATTGATCTGCTTGGGCCCACTAGCTTTATCAGTCATTGTACACCATTAGATATTCAATAAATCACTATATTTATTGACACTTTTTAGCTTTGTGTTCATGCTGACCTTTTGACTCGGTGCTCACCGTTGATCTTTGATACATAATCAAATATACACCATTGGATCTTTGGGACATACTGATATCTTAGCTATCGTTACTTGGACACTTATCACTTGTGTATTCAAACTTATAATATTTTAATTTAAAAAAATATTTTATGAGGCTTAAACTTAATGTCCTTGTGCCCATTTCACTCTGCAAGTCTAACTTCAAAGCTTTATATCTTGAGATATAAAAGACATCAAGATATAAAATTTATAGAGGAGGATCTAGGCATGAAGAACACCATTTCCATGTAATATTTTGGCATAAGAGGCCTCCCAAGTGCATATATCAAATGTGAAACCAAATTGACCCATTTATTTTTGTTCGATGTGTTATGATGGTATAGTTGTCTAAGATCACCAAATTCACACTTTAAGCTTGCTTAAAGTGTTTCAAAATCTTGCCAATGACAAGTGATTTTATCTTAGAATCTATCTACTCTTTCCACTATTAGATCACCCTTCAATTAGGACCCTACTTAGCTTATTATTCTAGTTGAGGCATATATAGGCCAAATTTGACCAATAGGTAGTTCCTCTTCTAAGGAAGATGGTTATTTTATTTCTTGAAGTTGTATTAGGAATTTACAATGATAGGGATAGGTGGGAACTAATTCCATGAGAGGAATTTTTCAAGGCATAGAGTTGAGTTACTCTAAAATTTCTAATGGAGTTTGGAGGAAGAAGAACTAGCATGATACTTGGAGGGTAAAATATGTTTAGGAGGAAGAGAGGTGGTTGGAGTTTCATATTAAGGAGGTGGTTCCTCATTGGTTTCTAAAATTAAGTTAGTAGTATTAGTATCTTTGAGAAGTTACTCTTATAGGGATAATTTATTTGGTTTGGTGATAGGATCTCTATGGGTTGGTTTGCACTGATAATTGACCTTAGCCATATTGATGTATTGAGAATTGATATAGTATTGATCATAATAATTTTCAATATAACAAATATCCTTATTTTCTTGTTTAGGGTATCTATAGAGAAATATTTTGGATTGTTAGAAGAAGAAGATTTGGAAGCTTATTTCTTTTGATAAGCATTAATATAATCTTGATGATGAATTTTAATCATGGAATCATTATTGAATGAATCACCTAGCATAAAATAAATGAAAATTTTTATAAGCCCTCGATATGTATCATGGGAATGACCTATATCATCATGAATTGAAAAAAATTGATTAGGATCATACTATTTAGGGGGATTATTAGGTTACATGAATGGTTTAGAAGGTGCTAAAATTTGTTTCATTTATTACATGGTTAATGGCATATGAGAAGGTTGGGGATTTTCTACTTTGGCTACTCTTAGTTTGGGTTGATGAGGATTTCTAGTTATCACATTGGTTGAATGTTGGAAATATCCTTTGATGATTTTAGTATTAGGTTCAAACTATTTCATTAAGAAGTCTTGATGCTTAGCTTGTTTAAGAGCCTCATTTAAAGTTTGGGGAGTGAAATTTCAAACCTTTTATTGGAGTGAAGGTGTTAATGTCATTATAAAGAGTTAAAAAAATTGTCATCATCCATGCTATGATCAGCCTTATGAGCCAAATATTTCCATCATTTGATAAAATCATGAGCTGATTCGGTAGGGTATTGCTTAGCATTGATGAAATGACTAAGGTAATTTTTGGGAAGATCATTGTGTTGTAATTATTTAACTAAAGGATTGAATAAATATTTTATTTGACATACATAATATTGGGAAAGTTGGCTATACCATTCTAATACATCACTAGTGAAGGTTTTAACTAAAAGTTTAGTCTTGGTGAAGGTATTAGTTTGGATCCACTCTTTATAAAGATTACCAAATGACTTAATAAAAGATGTAGGGTCTTTAGTCCCATCATATTTAATAGGTGGAGATATATTACCAATATCAATAGAGATAATGAAAGGGGATAAAGACTCATTTTGAATGTGTTGAAGCATCTTATTATGCATGATAGGTTTGGGAATGACATTTCCCATGACATGTCTAAGAGGTGGAGGGCTAAAATTTTGATTATTTTAAGGGAGAAGAATATGAGGTTTATTATCTATGTTAACCAAATTATTATGTAGTTACATCATTTTGGGAGTGTTAGATGTTTGCATGATGTTCATTTGTTACATTATTTGTGAAAGAATTTGAGTTGTATAAATTAGTGGGTTAGTGTTGGTAGGAGGATTCCACAAATTGGTATTAGGGGGAGAGTTACTAGGTGGAAGTTTTTTTGTGGGGTTATTGGATAGGCTTGTATCAATCACCCCTAAATTATTGTGAGATGCTTGAATATGGGAATTATATTGATAAGTATGAAAAGAATTTGAACCACCAATCTCATCTGTTGGAGTAATTTGAACCATGTTACAATCAAAAGATGAGGGAGGAGATGAAGTGATCCAAGAATGAGGATCCTCTTGGGAAGTGAAGGTAGGAATAAAATATCATACCATATAGCATCTAAATAGATTCAAGTTACCCAAAAATATTCTAATAGGGGATTTCTTGAAGTTTAAAAAAAGAAGTAAAAATTAGGAAGCAAGAAGGAAAAATAGAGACAAAGTCAGGCACATATAGAATAATATTAGCTAATGGGTATAAATTTCACTAAGTTGATAGAGTATGTAAGGAATGAATAATAAGTAAAAGGACATAGTCGAGTAGGTTGACTATGTTTTTTAAAGGATAAAATTGCAATAATATGAAAGGATAGACAATTATATGGGTTGACTATGTATTGTAGATGAATAAATTGCATAAAATGATAAAGATACATAGTTAGATTGGTCTACTATGTATTTAAAAAGGGGAACTGATTAGGCTAATAAGGATACATAGTCAGATAGGGTGAATGTGTATTAAAGGAAACAAGATTGATAGTTCTTAAAAGGCTGTGTTGACAGGGATGATAGTGTGCTAAAAAGAGAAAGATTTTTTAAAATAATATTTAAGAAAATGAAAGAAAAAACACAAGTAATTGGATTGATCTAACTGATCTAATTAGAACACATAACATAAACCTTACACCAACACTAGTTTAAGCAAGTTTTGTAATAAAATATAATCCTCAAAGAGCAAATAACAACTTAAAAGTAAATTCTAACTAATTGGTCATTCCTAAGTGTTTATTAAGTTATAATAAAGTTTGAATTTGATGTGATGGGAAGATGGACATAATAAGGAACTAAAAATAAATCTATGGATGGTTTCACAAAGTTTAGGTTTAAAGTAATCTATATTAGCAATGATACTAGCTTGGTTTCATTCTTGGGGCCTACTCGCTCACTTCACAATCTTGCAGTGATAAGGGTGTTGAGTTCTTTTCCAATATATAACATAAACCACATGTTTATACTTGGACAAAAAACCAAGTTAGATTCCCCCTTGGTGATGAAATCCAAGTAGGTAGGCCTTGGGAAGATAAATGTTTAATGATTTTTGTGTGTAAAGTGTTTTAAAAGTTTGTGTAAAATAGAAAAATAGTGTGACTAAATCAATAAATTAAAAAACCATCTAATTAATCTATGTTTGTTACTCTAATCATGTGAGCAACAAAAATGAAAGGTGAGTTAGTTAATAATAAAAAGAGGTTAATTCCTTGACTGTAAAGAGCAAATAATAAGTTTAGGCAATACTATATGAAAATGATGTAAAATAGAGTTGATTGGGTTGATACTGTTATGCAAAAGTAAGATCTAGAAGAACATAGTTAAATAGGTTGAATATATCTTCTAAATAGAAGATAGGTTATAGAACTGTGTCGATCTAGTAGACCCAATTGGTTTTAGGGTTGTAGTTTTATAGACTACAAACTTGTGAAAAATAATACTAAAAAAATAAAACTAAAATGATGGAGAAGGTGAGAATGAACCTTGGTGGGATTGAAGATGTTTAGATTATAAAATTTCATGCTATGATGCTCAAGTGTTGATTCAAATTTTTTTCTAATAGAGTTAACTAGATTGATGGAGTTTGTAAAACCTATGTGCTGAAGAGAAGTTACGAACATAGTTGACTGGTTTGACTATGTTTGTAGACCTGTATGCTAAAAAAGGAGAAATATGAACAAGGTCAACTAGTTTGACTATGTAGGTAATCCTGCAACTGAAGAAGAAGACTATGCCAAGATGATTGATCCAATCACCTATATTTATATAATAACTTCATAGATAGAATAGAGCCATTTTGGGGTGACTGCGTGTTAAACATGCATATGACTATTATAGATATACTGATAAGTTCAATATAATACTATAGAAATATAAATATATAATATGATGATAAAAATGAATGCATGAAAAAAACCCTACAAGGGTTTGGTTTATGTCAAGTTCACCATAATGTATACAAAAAAAATAATAATTAACCTATTAATTAATCCTAACTCAAAGAAGATAAATCCTACTTATACTTCTGATTGTTAATACATTAGATATTCATGGTCATGACCAAGATGGATCTGCTAGACCTAACCAAGGGATCTCTTACCACAATAACATCACTAGAGAGGGTTCTAAAGCCTTTAATCAAGCAAAACTATGTAATAACTCTAACTAGATCCTATGTTTTCATATTCAAAAATTAAATGACAAGTAAAGTAAAGTCTAATCTAGTGCTCACCAAAGCTTATGGCACAAAAGTGGGGGTAATAAACATAAAAACTAAACATGCACAGGATAATTCTAATCAATCTAGTCATAGATAAAACCTTAATGCATAGAGAGAGAAATATATTCAAAATCCATTACTTATGCTACTTCTATCTATTAAAATAGAGGAGTAAAGTTAGAGATACTTACTTTGAAGATTAACCCATCGGGATTCAATCTCTACCTTGGCCAAAGGTGCTTCTCAAGAGGTTTTTGTGGTTTGCAAGGATCACTAAGAAAGGTCTAAGCATACAAGACTTTTCCATAAGACAAGATTCTTGTCCAAGTATAAACCCTAAGCAATATCTCCTCAATTAGAATGGTGGAAAAGTAGATTTTAAAGAAGTTCAAATGAATAATTAAATCTTGTATCTCTCTTAGAACTAGCAAAATGAATGTGTATATATAGATCAATCTAACCTTAAACCTTTCCAAATGTTTAGCCAAAAGGGTTGGCCCAATTGACTATTTATCATTAATTGATAAAATCAAGTTAGATCCTAGTCTAAGTTAGTTAGAGTTGACCTATACCCATAATGTGCTTTTAAAAATTTGAATACAGGGTTAACTCAGGCTGATAGTGTAATGTAAACTGTCAAAAAGGGGTTTAGGCTTAGGAAGGGGATAAGTAAGGTGATGAATTAATTGGAAGAGTGTGTAAGAGAGGAGGTAAGGCTTAGGTGAAGTATATATGAGAAGTTTTTGTAGATAACACATGGTATTATAGGGGACAATAATCCTAAGAAGCATCAATGGTCTACCCACCCCTTTAATGGTGCACTTTTTAAGGTGTACACTCAGATAAATTGAGACTCAATGGTTTATTGCAAGAGAGAAAGCATTAGCAATTGATAAAGTTTAAAAATAGTATGTGTATACACCGTCAACCATGAATTCAAACATTATTTTTCTATATGGGAGGAAGTTGAAAAAAAAAACACCCTGTGGTCCAGAAGTTCAACTCTTAGACTTTACATGAAGATACATAGAAGACCTAGTGTCAATAAAATCAGTGGGCCTATATAATTTTGGTGACAAAATCTAAGGTAATGCCCTACATTGACCTATTGTTTGATTTATTTGAAAATGGCCAACTTTTTATAAAATTTCTACACTTCCTCTAACACAACACCCCAACAACATGTATTAATGGGCCTGCCTTTGAAAATTACTATAGAATCCTCCTCACTAAAATGGCCTAAAATCAAGCCCTAGTCAACTTATGGAAGTATGCAAACAATGCAACCAATAAGTTGTAGGAAGTGGCTGGTGACCCTAGTACCTTCATAATCAATGGCCTTATTTATGATATCCCTATTACCATATTTAGGTTAGGAATTAGGATTGATATGGTTTTTATAAATTGAATCTAAGGTTTCCCCAACATAACCTACATCAATGAGGTTTGGATTCCCTTGTTGGACACCATCCTCACTTCCACCAAGATCATATCTATTGGTGATATCATTAGTGATAATTTGATCAACCAAGCTCTTAATTTAGCAAATAGACAAAAAAAACTTCTATATAATGTATTATCTGGTAGACACCATAATAGGCTCTGTTCACTCAAATTTTGAGGAACCTTTAGAGTCATCAATTGAGTATCCATAAAACCATATTTATGATGAATTCAATGTTATTCATATACAAAAATTTAAAAAGAACATGAAAAGACTGATTGAGACCTTTTACCCAATAATAGACTAAGCCATTTAGGGTAAGGATATGCCTAAATTGTCTGACCAAATTTGAAGAACCATTGAAAATGTTAGTGACTATTAGCTCTATCCATAATGTACAATCATCATAATATAAGATACTAGGGATCCTCTTATGTATCAACCCCAGTTGGTCCTAGATAAGGTGGAAGAATAGGAAATTTTAGCTCAACTAGATGATTATGTAGATTTTCAATTAATAAATATAAAATAAGGAGCTATCCAACCACCTCCCATCAATATTGGTAGAATCTATTACACCATATGGGAGTATTTTCAACTAGTGGGAAAAATTAGAACACACTATAATTTAAAGTGGGCACCTTAAAAGCAATGGGATCTAATAAAAATGGTTATCCAACACTTAAATAGAGTTAGAGGAAAGGTGAAAATTAACTATGGCCACATATCATATCCATGTGATGAAGTATTCATGAATGATTTAAATGATATATAAGTCCACACAAGAATGAATAAGGTGAATATGTCCACGATGGTATCCATGCCTATATAATATCATCCAAAAACCACTAAGGAGGAGGCTATGAAAATTGAGAAGGAGCATTGGGTTTAAAAACCTCCTCAATAATCCTACCCATAAGATGAAACACATAGACAATAATAAGTTGGTTTATCCAGATAAACACCTATGGGAAGGGGATAGGGAATTAGCCATGGGCCTCCTCAACATCCTATCCCAATGGTTACCATTATGGAAACCACCATAATGTCCACCTCTCCTCAACCAACTACTACTACATAGGGTACCACAAATGTAACTTAATCTTGTGGACCATTCTCTATGTTTCCCTTTCCTCTACTCATAATAGTGTAGCAAGTGAGTCTCCCATCTTTCCTTCATCCTATTTTTAGTTTGGATTCACTCATATCCCTAGTCCAAACATTGAACTGCCACCTCCATCAATATCTCTTTTCCCTAGATAAGTGTCCACTACCCTAGGTTCACCCCTAATAACCACTATTGCTATCACATCATCACCAATTATTACTCCATCAAATTCACTTGATACTACCTTACCCCTTCCAACACTAAATTATACTCATATTGGACCCCCTTTATATATAAAATAAGCAAATAACTCCTTTAGTTTCTCTTAAGGGCACTCTAACAAAGGAAATGTTAGGGGGAGGATTGGATAAAATAAAATGTTCTAAGGAAGTAGAGCCCCTAGAAGTGTCAGACAATGAAAAGGAGTGGTCCACTGAAGATGAATGGGAAGATAAAATAAAGACATCATTATATGACACCATTAATGAGACCATAGAAAGTGATTCCAAGGATGAATGGATATTAGAGGAGGCTCAGTTGGGTGATAATGAGATTTTGAAGACTAGTTTAGTCTTAACTAAATTACTCCAGGATCCAAATGGAGACAATGGAGATGAAGTAGAGTTAAAGCCTATAACTTCTACACATGGGCAAGAAGTGAATCTATAGTGACCATTCCTTAGGTTTTGGACTCTTCAAGCCAAATAAATAAGGCTTAGGTATCTTCAATACTAGTTTTTCAAGCCCCAGTCTTAATTATTATAATGAATATTTTATCACCCCAAAAAAAAACCTTCAAAAGGCCTTCTTAGGGTTGCTTTTACATCAACAACTAATTATTTTCAAAAAATTCTCAATACCCCTCCTACTTATTCATTATTTGCTTCATCAAGCTATTAGTCCTCTAGACTAAATAAATAGGTGTATTTTGAAGATTTAGTATCCACCACCATTTTAGATTCCCTAGTTAATCCCTCAAAACCATCCACTAAATTGGGCATACCAAATGGTCATGCATCCCAAACAAAGTTTACCACCATTAAAACATAGAAGGGGTGAAAGAAAGGGAAACTGATAATTGATAGAATGCCCCCCAATAAGGTTACTAGATGGAGGAGAGCTATTCCCCCTTTCCCTTAACTAGAAAAATATTCTCCCAAGCCCATACTTCCACTAGGGTAATCCCCATCTTCCACTCTAATAGAACATGCAAAACCTTCACAAAAACTAGCTACCATGAATATTCCTAGATGGATCCAAAAGATGCAATAAGAAGAAAGGGAAGGCAAGACATATTTATTATTGATCAACCAATAGTGAAGTTTAATTTTGATAAAAAAACTAAGACTATGAGGAAGGTCAAAAGGAAAACCATAATATTTGAAAGACAAAAGGTGGAATTGGAGCAAAGAGAAGATGTGTTTTCTTTAACCAAGAGAATAAGAATGTTACCCTATAATATAGAAAATTACATAGAAGAACCCTAAACTTTTGTATACTCTACATGGGAATTAATAAAATAAATGTCCAAAGGCTTTTATCAAGCCATGGAGGCACTACAAGAAAGGAGTACCATACAACTCTCGAGGGACATTGTGGATAACATATAAGGAGAAACTCAAAATTTGTATCACATTATCCAGTTAATAAGAAATGTAAAGAGGTAATCACAACCAAAGTGGGATATGTATACCCCCTTGTTAAAAATATGAAGAAAATGGAGTCCAAACTCCATTTATTGAGCCAAGTAGCCTGTAACAAGGCTTATGATCACCTTAACCTAATAAATACTCTAGATGAAGCATGATCCCTGAACTACATAGATGTTAGGAGAGATATCTTGATTAGGTGGCATCAAGTGATGATAAATTTAGTCCTAAAAATCATTATTTATGAATAATAATACATTTTAATTTTAGGGAAAATGAGGATTAGTGGTGTGATTAACCAAAGTGAGGAATTGGTCCTTAGGGCCATATTTGAAGAAGTTCTTTAAACATCAGCTATAGTTTCAAATTAGAAGTTAAGGGCATAGTGTATAAGACCCAAGATGACTTATTTTAGCTGATAAATTTTTATAAAAGTAGGGTCCTTAACATAAATAATATTTATGTGGATCTTGGGGCTGCATTGAAAACACATAGAAAATTGATGGATAGACTCCCCCATCTCTTCAAAATACCTTTGTTGGACTTTGAAGCAATTGATATAGAAGTTTAGGAAAACCACACTTTCTACTTGTAAATTCAAGAAAGCAAGTAGGCATCCCTAACCACATTACCTCCACCAGCTATTTTAGTTATAATTGCTTCTCAAATGATAAGTCTAACTACAACTTCAATGACTACTAGATCCCAAGTGTCAACAACTACAATTGATTCCTCATACGTAATTTCCATTATAATTGCATTGGTTGATTATAAACTTTTTGCTGTAATAATTTTTTACTCTTATGAATGATTGGCTATGTCATGGCCATGTATTCCATGTATGACTCTTCATGAGATATCCTAATGGCAATTAAACTTTGAGCATGTATTGAGGGATGAAACATCCCCATCCCAAGCCTATATATACATGTATCTCCTATATTATAAAGGGAGGAGAAATTGACATTCAATATAGATAATAAATTCTTTAGGTTTATCTTCAAGTCTATGTTGTATGAATGTCTCTTTCATTTTTGTCTTATATTAATTATATGTTTTGATCTAATTTGTAGTTTAGTTATTTGATATGTGCTATAGAAATTTAAAGTAGTTTATGGATAATTAGTAAGATTATGTCAAAATGTGGAATAGAAATTTTAGGTTGATAAATATTGATTTCATACTATAGGTTTGATATGTTAATCCTCAGACTTGTGTAGAAGTGCCATTTTGATGAAACTTCCTAGATTGAGCTATAACTAGTTGAAGGTGATTTATATTTATTAGCTATAATATTTTATTAAGAGATAAAAAAAAAAATCTTAGTAATAATAATATTTATCTAATAAATTTTAGTTAATTGCATTTTTGTTCCTTATACTTCTTTACTATGATTTTTAATTTTGTATACCAAAACAATAAGATACGAGCATTAGTCCATGGTCTTTGTCCTTATTCTAAAACCAATTAGAAAGAACCCATGCTTTTTATTTACAGATTCTATTTTCTACCTTACCCTTCCCTCTATTTTTGGTTTCTTTGAGTCATACCCACCTTATAATAAATCCATCATCATACACCTCAATTAGATGTAGGATTCACTTCCATATCTGAACCATATGGGTTAACAGTTGCTTTACTACCTACCATTTCACCAATGGTTATTAAAAAACACAATGCCCTATAATTCATGCCCTAAAGTGGATTTCACCTCCATTGAGATCCTAAAATGTTAGAGTCTACCTCATAAGGCTTCCTAGGTGTGCATAAAACCCACATCAACACTATGATGTAAATGATTTTTGTGATTATTATAAAGTCTCAGGTCAACCTTCAAATAGATGCAAAATTTTAAAGCATAAGATCCAATTTCTCATTGAAAAAATACTAAATTAATTAGATAAAGCCAACAATAACTTGAATCAATTAATGGCTTCTCTAAAATAACACTTGAATATTTTTACAAATCCTCTTCCAAACCATAAGAATCAACCAAATGTTCAAAATAGCCATATAGTAGAAAAGTAAAAATATAAAAACATGCCATTAGATTATTTATCTCATCCACTTGATGGGTTTATTAGTGTTCTTGACTGAATCAACATAAGAGAAGATTTTCTTTAAATTGTCTTTGATGAGAGTGATGTTTCATATGATAGTTTATGCAATGCAATTTTATTCATGAGAGCCTTTATTGATGAAAATGAAAATGATTGAGTAATAGTTGATAATGGTTCAAGTTTGATTATATAAATTGATAAATTTATTTATGATCTTGGACTTAGTAATAATAATTTAGCATACATTGGAAAAATTATTACAATATATGATGGTGTATGTAGAGAAAATTTTGGTTGTATTATGTTACCTATTTGAATGGAACCTAAGACAATTCAAAGTTAATTTCATGTGGTACCTAATAATGGATCATACAACGTATTACTTGGTAGACACTGGTTACATCAAATGAAAATAATTACATTTACTATGAATCAATGCATAAAATTTTGACATGAGGGTCAAATGATTGAAATTAATATAGACATAAACTTAAAAAATAAATAGTTAAGAAGAGGTATTTCACAAGGGTACCAAAAAAACAACAAAGATTTATACCCAAGATAAGAGGGAATAAAATGCAAGTGAACAAGTATATTTTAGAAAGGGTGCATACATCACAACCTGTAACCACCAAAAAATTTAAGGAACATGAAATTTCTACACCTAATCAAGCTAACATTAATGAGGAAAGTTATGTAGTGAATAACATTGTTAAATAAGACTCTCCAAATGATGGATTAACATAGTTTGATTCTTGATTGACATTGTGCCATTGGAAAATTTATGAGTGGTCAGAAGGTCCTCTATTTAGATTTGAAGTATATGAATAATGGGGATCTATGGGTAGGTTAATGTTGGGGGAAATCAAATCCATAGATGGGGACATAATGTATGGAACCATTGTGATGTTAGACTCCTTGAGTAGTATGTCACTAAGAGTACTAATGTAGGATAATAAGTCATCATCTTTTTAGTCAAATCAAGAGGTAAGATTAATCATGTTGATGCTTTGGTTTAAATTCATTTGTTGTTATCTTTTCTCAAGGGAGTCTTTTTATTTTAAAATATCTTTATGTGCTTATCTTGAGAATAAAAAAATAAGTATTCATTGTCTAATGTGTAATCATCTTCATAGTTAAGAGTAGTGAGATAAAAATTGAGTGATTAAACCACATATCATTGGATTAAAAATAAAATTTGATTGATTTATTATCAATGGATGTTCTCAAATGAATTTCATTAGTTTTATTTTTATGGGTTCCAAGATTCAAGTTGGGAGGTAATTTGGTAAATAAGGCTTTGAGGCAAGTTGATAGTTTTTTATATCATGAGGTTGATCTTGTTGAGTAATGGAGCTAAAAGCTTCACTAATGAGCTAATGTGGAGGTTTTTGGGCTTACATAGTAACCGGCATCAGTCAGAACCAACCGACATCGGTTAGAGGTCAACCGGCATCGATTTGGGGTCGATCGGCATCTTCAGACTGACACCGACTTCTGTACGTTTCCAGAAGTATTATTTTTAGAAGAATAGATTTGAGCCTTTGATTTAAGAGGTGGATCTAAGGGTGGAAAATGCATGGCTCATGAACCCTAGTGCTATAGTATACTATATAGTAGGGTTAGATCCTCATAGCATATACAATTCAATAATTGAGTTGATTGTAATTGATAGAGAGAGAGAGAGAGAGAGAGAGAGAGAGAGAGAGAGAGAGAGAGAGAGAGAGAGAGAGAGAGAGAGAGAGAGAGAGAGAGAGAGAGAGAGAGAGAGAGAGAGAGAGAGAGAGAGAGAGAGAGAGAGAGAGAGAGAGAACTCTTGAGGGAGACTTACTATACATCTATGAGGTATAAGGAGAGAGAGATTTCTTCATTGTATTTCCTTCTGGAAGAGTTTAATATAGATTGGTTGTTTCTTGTATCTCCTATTATTTGCTATTTCTGATTTCTAGTTACTTATTACTTCTGGTTTCAATTCTATGTTTAGTTGCTTATACAAAAGTAATCAATTGTACTCTAAGATCCTAACAGATCTTTTCAAGTTAATCATCATAAAAATATAGGAGGTTAGGTGGAGTTATCTCAACTAGCTTGGGATGAACACTATAACATCTAAGGGAATCGATGAGAATGTTAAATCTTTCTTATTTGAAAAAAGGTATGCATGGTAATTATTCCAGGGTGGGAAGTTTGTAGGTTGAGTTTTATTGGAATTGTTCAAATTCCTAAGGGTTAGTGACTCTTTGGGTCTTGTAGGTGGATCTTAAGTTATTAAATTTGACATGTTTCCATGTGAAAGAAGTTATGACACTCATTCAAAATTCCAAGGGTGGCCAAACAAGATGTTATAAGAGAGTGGAAAGTTGAATATCATGATTTTTATCTAATGATTCTTGAGGGAGTAGTGTGATAGGGAGATAAATGCATCCCAATGGAGGTTTTTATCATTGGTTGTAACCCTAATAAGTGATATTAGTATATTTTAGGTTATTATTAAAATATCTAAGGGATTTTATAAAATCTAAGGAGAAAACATATGTTCTAAATCCTTTGTCAACATGGGTTCATTTTACATGGATATCACCTATTTTGATAATGATAGATAGTGAAAAGTCATTAGCAAGAAATATTATTTGGTTAAGAATCATGGGTTGGATGAGAAACTTAAGAGAAATGGTTTTCTCAATATCTTTATATATTTGAATGGGTAATTATTATCATTGTTACATGATACTCTCTTTGGAACCATCTAAATGAGTTTTGCAGGTAATAAGTGATGGTTTGGAAATTTTCTCAACAAATAGTGTTTATAGAGGGTGATCATGTTATTTGGAAGATGTTATCAGTTAGAAAAGGTAAAAAGAAAGGAAAGATTGACTAATTTAGCATTACTTATAAAAGAAAATAAATATGTGTCAAGGAAGAGTCAAAGAGTTAAAGATAAGAAGAGTTAGATGAGATGTTTAAGAGCCTATTTAAGCAAGTGTGTGAAGAAGGATAAATCAAGACATTTATGTGAATAAATAATTATCATTTATGGTCTCATTCAGGTATTTGTCCTTCTTCATTATTTGGTTATGTTAGAGCTTGAAAATATATTATATTTCTTATTACTGCTAAGCTATAGCTAATAATGGTGTGGATTTGCTGGTTGATTCAACCCTAGGTCTATGAGGATGAGTCTTATAATAATTCAAAGGATTCATGTCAAGTGGTATCATCAACATCGACCTTGTAGTCAAGGATCAGATCTTATTGGTTTTTAGATCTAAAAAGAGCATGGGGTTATATTTGATGGAAGAAGAGAGCTTATATATATGCTATGGTAGAGAAGAATCATGTTATGAAAAGGGAGATATGAATAAGTTATATCACTATAGATGATATTTAAAGTGAGGAATTACATGTAACTAGAGAATGGACATTAATTTACAGACACAAGTGTTGTGGGAGGATTGAACATAGTGAGAATAAACTAGTGTTTTGAAAGAGGATTTTGCTTGGATCTTTTCTATTATTTATATAAATGACTAGCAAGATTGAA
Organism: Torreya grandis; assembly: GCA_037957365.1. Lineage (NCBI taxonomy): Eukaryota > Viridiplantae > Streptophyta > Pinopsida > Cupressales > Taxaceae > Torreya > Torreya grandis. The sequence continues at coordinate 6,822,630 of JARHVA010000091.1, forward strand.
GCTTTTAATAACCAAGAGATAATTTTTTTTCTTGAGATAGTAGACATCCTTATCTTTCATGCTCTGAACATGTGTGTACTACATGTTTTCTTGATTAAAATGAATTGTAAGAGGGAGATACTTTATGTAATGCAATATAATATGTCATTTATTGTGTGTCTGATCATATCACCATTTTTTTGAAAGGTATGCTAAATCTACGTGCTTAGATGGGATATTAGAGATGTTAAAGATATGTGAATCTCATTAGGTAAAGGTTATGATGGAAGGATATTAATATGTGGTATCAGAGGAAATAATAATAATTCAACTAATTAATTTATTTTTTCCTTCATTTCAACTTTCTAACTGGGTGAATGTACTATTCCAAAGAAGAAATAACCTCCACTTGAGGTGAGTTTTGATTATTTTCCCATCAGAATAGAGTAGGGTATCCAAAGTGACAACTATGACCCATTTAGTGTAATGCATGAATGATATTTGTTACAAGACTTGTTACATAGAGGGACTGGTAATGTGGATGTTTGGAGATATTTTTCACAAGGTGATAAAATGGAGTTCAATAAAATGATGTGAAGTAGCCTGAGTAGGTGGTACGATGATGCTTAAATGATGTGAGTTGTCACAATGATCAAGGGAAATGCATCTGAAATCAATCAACTATTTGTAGTATGTTTTAGATTTTGTAGGCTGTTACCTAGGACTACCTGTAGGTTATTTAAACTTTTCAACACATTTTTATCCTGAAGGCATGGCATGAGGCCAAATATCTTTCTTTGGTTACAAGACTAGAAAATTCATTTCAATATTGTAAAAGACATGTATTTATATATAAAAAGGGAAGAGGTGTGAAAAAAGGGGGAAGGGTTTATAGTTTTATAATATTATAAATTCACTTAAGGTTGTCTAAATAGTTAATGTAGAGGAATGGGTATAGTGGAGTGAGTATAGAGGAGTGGTTATAGAAGAATAGGTATAGAGGAGTGAGTTGTAAAAGAGTAGGGAGTCGGGCATGAGAGGCCATGGAGAGTAGGAGTAGGATTAGATTAGTTATCTCAAATGCATTATAATTAATTAAAATTATAAAAACTTGAATTTTTAGGGCCTTTATGTGTCTCAGGATGAGACACTTGTATAATTCTAGGTGAGTGTTAGCAAGGGTAAAAGGAAAGAAGAGTTTGAATCATTTATAATTATTTGCAAAATAAAATAATTATATGTGGAAAAAATGACAAGTCAAAGAGTCAAAATAAAGGAAGAGTTAAATGAGAAGTTGAAGAGACTATTTAGGTAAGTGTGTGAAGAAGGAGAAAGCATGCCACTTGTGTGAATAAATAAATATCATTTATGTTCTCTTTCAAGTGTTTGTAATTATTCTTAATTATTTGATTCTATCAGAGCTTGGAAATTTGTTATATTTCTTCTTGCCACTAAGCTATAGCTAACATTATCATTAAATCAAGGAATGAAAATTTACTAGGTGAATTAGAGAGCTCCATAATTAGGTCCCATTTTTCAAAGCTAGGTTTTTTGATAAGGAATATACATTAGAAGGTATGGTCATAATTATCTCAACTTGGCCTCTAGTGGGGATAATCAACTTGGCCAATATCATTGACAAAGGGTTTTCTTGATTTTTATGCTTCATTGGCTTGACTAATTAAATCATATTTTTTATTTTCAAAATTTAAACTTTATAAGGATTTTTTTTGAAAAATTTTGGGATATTATATTTTTTCGGACATTCTATAGGTTTTTTAAATGTTTGTAGTAAATGTTTGAGTTGGGTAACCTAAATCAAAACATGCACTGACACACTTTATACTTTGCATTTGGAGTAGTATTTTTTTGTTGGTAGAATAATTAGGGTTAATAATTGTTTCAATTATGTTATTTACTTGGTTAGGATTAGTAGTATTTTGAGGTTTAGGAGTTTTGATCAAGCTCTTATAATGATCTGGTAATGGATTAGTATATGTACATAAATGCACATTAGTTTGGTCTATATGCCTTAGCTTGGTGTATAGCTTCACATTTGTTTTATGTATCAAATATTTGTTTGGCATTGAGGAAATCTTGATATCTTTATTAAATCATTGCTTTGTGATTAAAGTTATTTCATAGTAGAAAGGGATATGTGAGGCTTGTAAAGGAATAATTTTTCTTGTGAGAGTGGCCATAGTTTGTGTGGAGCTCATAAAACTTTGTGTATCAAGCTACTAAGGTATCTTTTAGTTTTTTATTCTTGAGGTTGAGGTTAAGGTAGTTTTTATATAAGTTCTTTGATTAAAGGTTAATGATTGGATTATCATGGTTTGGGATTTGGATTAAATGAATTTCACATCGGTAGTTTAGAAAAGGCCACATTTTGAATGAGATTAAACATGATAACAAGGATTGTTATTTTGGTGTCCCAATTATGGTTAAATGTATTAGATGTACCTCATCTATGGCATATGAAAATTTTTGGTATTTATTAGGATTATGTGCCTTGTTTTGGAGTATGATAAATATCAAATTGTCTTATTATATGGCCATGCATTTTGGATTGGTCAAAGACTTCCTCTAAGGTATTAGGAGAGATGTATCAGACTTTATATTGAAATAGGTTTTAAGGATTTTGAAAATAGTTTATAGATAATTTATTAATTCATGTTATGGTTAGATTATACATTAAAAACTTTCATCACTTGATGAAATCAAGGGAAAATTTTTGATCTAATTTCTTTGCATTGAAAACGTTGCATATGTTTTCTTCAAGAAAATCATGGTATTGAAATTATTACTCAAGTGAATTTAATAAGATTTATAATTCAATAATGGATTGAGGATTAAGTTGATTATATCATTATAAAACATACTATGTTAGGTTTTTTCAAATAGTTTCATATTTGCATATGTATTTTTATTAAGTCAACATTTGGTGTAAGATGGGGCCAGTGGACCCATCATATGAAATGGCTAGAGTTATTCCTATAATGTTCAAGGATAAAATATAGGAAGCTAAGGGCTCATTTTTTAAGATTTTGATATGACCTTAACCTATAGTGTGTTTAGGGATATGTGTGATCGACTTATGGCTTACATACCTTCATATTATCTTATTACATTTCTCAATGTTATTAGTATGGTTGACCTATGTAATAACCATGGATAAGTAGAGTATATATAGGAGGTAGTGGTTAGTCTTTTATCATCATATTGTGGTTTCTATTCTTATTGCATTATTTTAGAGGTTCCCCCCTCAATGTGGCTTAGTCATAATATTCAAGTATTATTCTATTTCACCAATTATTATTTTGTATACATTTTTATATTTTTAAGTATGTGATATATAATTATATCATTATGAATCATCTAAGTAATTTCATTACAAGTGGTATTAGACCTTCGATTTAGGCAAGTTTCTACAGTGTAGTTTTTTTGATTTGGTGTCCTAAGCATTAAAAGGTAAAAAAATAACTTGTGATCTAATATGAATTGATTTTTTTACCTTGTGAAAATTAGTAGTTGTTTTATTCATTTATTCAAGATGATCACAATAGTATATTATATTCATACACTTTTTTGGGCTAAAAAGTTTCACCCTTGTATACATTAGCAATCGTTGGATTCATATTAGCAAGGTGATTGCCATGGTATCATTTGTTGATAAATTTTTTCTAGGGTTGAAACCCTCTTAGGGTTTGTCCATGGTGGGGCCTAACACTTGTGGTTATGGGAAAGGGTAAGAAACACTTAAAACTCTTCACAAAGATGACATGGAGTCAGAAAATTTTGATCTAAGTATTTCATAGGTAGTTCAACAACTTAAGTTAGAGTTATAGGGCATGGTGTAAAAAGATGATATTGATGCAGTTAAAGGGGACCTCATGAGGCTAAGAGGGGACCTGAATGGCTTGCAAGATCAATTTAAAAAAATCACAAGGCAATTTGCTAACTTTTTAGCTCATCAATTACAAAATAAGCCTCTATCACTATAGTTGGTTCTTCTCCTCCAAACAATAACTACACCAACCATGGTACAAAGTTATTATTGCTAAATGTGGACTTGTGCAAGTTTGATGGTAATGATCCACTCATATGGATTAATAAAATTAAAAATTTATTTGATCTACTTCAGACTCCTTGTTCATAAAAGGTGGTCATGGACTCTTTATATCTAAAACCTAAGCAATTCATTTGGTATCATTGGTTGTGTGCTCAAAATAAAAATAAGGGTTTCTAGATTTCATGGTCGATATTTGCTAAGGAGTTGTAGCTCCACTATCATAATAATGTCTCTAAAAACTACTTCCATTAACTAGCCAAATTGCACCAAACCAAGATTGTAAAGAATTACATTAATAAATTTCATAATCTCTCCTTATGTGTGGCAAACATCACCATGGAAAATCTAACTAAACTTTTTTTGGGTGGCCTTAAAGATAACATCCAATTGGAGGTTTGCATGTTTCATCCTAGTAATGCATTTGAAGCCATACCAAAGGTACATCTAGCTAAGGAAAAAGAGTTGATTAAATGAAGACCTTTCACTAATGTTCATGAATGCACCTTATCAACACCATCATTTTCATAGACTACCCAATTGACACCTTAGAAAATTGAAGAAAAGCATGCAAAAGGCTTGTGTTTTGGCTGCAATAGTAAATGGAGTAAAGGACATCAATGTGATGAAAAGAAGTTGTTTTACATTGAAGGTGCCAATAAGGAGGAAGAAAATGATGAGGATTCTAGGGTAGGTTTGGAAGAACCCAATGATGAATCTAAATATTCTCAACCTACTATTTCTTATCATGCAATTTCATACATTATTACTTATCAAACTCTTAAGTTGGTGGGTTTCTTGAAGAAACACAAGGTGTCTATGTTAACTAACTCTTGGAGTACACATAAATTCATCAATAGTAAGTTGGATACTCATTTGAAATATTTCATTTACTTAGATTGTAGATGGTGGTACCCTTAACTATTCTATAAAATTCCATAGCCTTAATCTTGCTATGAGAGACAACTTGTTATATTCCCCTGTGTTTGCTATTTCTATGGGAGGAGTTGAAATTATTTTGGGAGAACAATGGCTCACTACTTTGGACACTATTAAGATGAGTCTATAGGAATTATTTATGAGGTTCCATTCAGAAGGCAAGACCTTTGAACTATGTGTATTATGGGCTAAATCTCCATAACTTATTTTCCATACAGGGTCAACCAACTGAGGAGTCTACACATCTTGATTTACAAAGGGTGTAGGATGACCATTATTTTATTTTAGGTGACATGCCAAAAGGAATCCCTCCAATTTGCACACATGATAATGCCATCAGACCCTATAGGTATCCTTATGACTAGAAGAGTGAAATTGAAAAGATAGTACAAGAGATGTTGGAAGCAAGAATCATATGACATAGTCAAAGCTAATATTCCTCCCCTATGGTCATGGTGTGGAATAAGGATGAAACTTTGAGTATGTGCTCATAACATAGATAACTTAATAAGTACACCATAAAAGATAATTTTTCTATTCTAGTAATTGATTATTTTCTAGATGAATTGCATGGTGCAATTTATTTTACCATGTTAGACCTTCATCTGGGTATCATCATATTCAAATATATAATGAGGACATACCTAAAATAGATTTTAGAAATCATGAAGGCTATTATGAATTTATGGTCATGAATTTTGGACTCACAAACACACCATATATACTTTAGAGTTTGATGAATACTGTTTTAGGCATTTTTGAGAAATTTGTATTAGTGTTTTTTAATATTATGTTTGACAACATGAAATCATTTGCTTCATGTAACCAAAACATTGTTAATGCCTTATTTTATTCCTTGAAATTATGTCATTTATTGAGTTTTTTCTTGGTTTTATGACTAAAATACATAACCCTCCCAAGACAGTCATTTCTCATTCTCAAAGTAGGGTCATTGTTTCCTTTTACTGAAGCCATGTTTTTTTGTTCTCATGGTGTTCAACTTTATCCTACATTGCTAATTGGTTACTATCTTAGGTTTGACAAAAATTATGGTATCATTGTATCCCTACTTACCTATTTTTTGAATAAAGTTTCTTTATAGTGGACTAATTTAGCTACCAAGGCATTTGAACAGTTGAAAATGGCAATGTGTACAACTCTAGTTTTGGCTACTCTATATTTTTTAAAAACTTTTGTTGTGAATTGTGACACATTGGGATATGGCATGTGATTTTTACTCATGTAATAAGAAAAATCATTAGAATTAAAAAATTTCCAACTAAAGGAAATAATTAGGCTCAAACCAATCTATGAGAAAGAGATGATGGCTATTTTGCATGCAATTAAATAATTTAGAGCTTATCTGATGGGTCATCACTTTCAAGTAAAGATTGATCATGATAGCCTCAAATATTTTTTTAGAACAACAATTTTCATCTAAAAAAAATGGGTTAATAAAATATTAGGCTATGATTTTGAAATAATATATAAGAAATCAAAATAGAATGTGGTGGTAGATGCACTATCCTAGAGAGATGAATGAGTTAAGGTGTTATTATGTGTAATGACTATTTGGTAAGCAAATTGGCTAGAGGAAACAAGATTAAAATGGGAGAATAATAGTTCTACCCATGATTTGATTCATAATATTCAATAGGGTTTTGGGGGAGTTGAAAAATTTACATGGGAGTGGAATATGTTATGGCATAAAGACATATTATACCTTTGTACGCAATATCTCCTAAAAAATAAAATCCTTCAGGAACATCATGCATCTCCACTGGGAGGTCACTCAATATTTTTGGAAAGATATAATAGAGTCAAGCAATATTTCTTTGGTGTCCATAAATATGTGGCTGAATGCATGATATGTCAATAGAATAAAGGTTAAACCATTAAGACCCCAGGTCTTTTGTAGCCTTTATCCATCCTTAGCTATTGTTGGGAAGAGGTTTCCATGGATTTCATTACTGGGTTACCATGGTTTGAGGGTAAATTTTTTATCATGGTAATTATGGATCGACTCACCAAGTATGCTAATTTTTGTTCCTTATCATAGCCATTTGTTTCTAGTATAATAGCTTATGCTTTTATCAGTACAGTTCATAAATTACATGGTACTCCAAAGATCATTGTAAGTGACTGAGATCTCATATTTACTAATAATTTTTTGACTAAATTATTTTTTGGTTTGGGCACCCAATTGGATCATAGATCATCCTATCAACATCAATCTGATGGACAAACAAAGGTATTAAATAAATGTTTAGAATGATATATTCATTGTTTTGTTTCTAAAAAATAAGATAAATGGGTTCATTGGCTTCCACTTATCAAATGGTGGTATAACACTTATTTTCACACTTCTTCCAAAATGTCTCTATTTTTGGTATTGTACGGGTATCAAACCCCATCCATCACTTCCTCTTTGATGGTGCATCCCAAGGTTTGAGATATTGAGTAACACATTCACCATTAATATGAGGTATTAGTGAGTTTGTAAGAGAAATTAACAATGGCATAAAATAGAATGAAACAAGTAGATCAAACCATAGTAAGAGGCATTTTGACATAAGTGATTGGGTATTTATGAGTTTGCATCCATATAAATAGATTTATTTTAATCTATAAAAATAGGATAATACGCTATCACCTAAGTATTATATTCCTTATCAGATCTTGAAGAAAATTGGTATTGTTGCTTAAAAATTGGAATTTCCCCATCCACTTGTATACATCTAGTTTTTCATGTATCTTGCTTGAAGAAGGTAATTAGACATAGAGTTTCCACTCATAATGAGTTACCAAAATTAGATGAATAAGGTCAAGTCATCCTAGATCATAAAGAGGTCCTTTACACGTGCACTAAACAACTATAGATTAGAGAGATTAAAGAGTATTTGATCAAATGGAAGAATTGCATTTCAAAGATGCAACATGGGAGGATGAAGAATTCCTATAAAAACATCCTAGTTTTATTAAATTTTAAGGAAAAAAATGTTCTAAAGGGAAAGGACATGCTATGCCATTAACCTATAATGCATCTAGGGATATGTGTGGCTGACTTGTGGCTTACATACATTCATATTATCTTATTGCATTTCTCAATATTCTTAGTATGGTTAGCCTATAAAATAACCATGGATAAGTAGATTAGATATAAGGCGTAGTGGTTAGTATTTTATCATCATATTTTGAATTCTATTCTTATTGCATTGTTGTGGAGGTTTCCCCTCAAAGTGGCTCAATCATAATATTCAAGTATTCTTCTCTTTCACCAATTATTGTTATGGATCTACTTATTCTATGATATATAATTATATTGTTATGAATCATCTAAGTAATTTAATTTTAGATTTGGATAATTTTGTTTTGTATAGTCAATTATGGGATGCGTTTACCATTCAAATTGTTTATAAGGTTGGGAGGGGACATTGATTAGGTGATCCAAATTATATTTGTTAAGGATAGTTTGAAATTTTCGTACAAGGAATTTATATTTTCATCATTTGGTTAATGTTTGAAGTTGTAATTAGGAAATTTTTTCCAAGACTTGTATGATTATTTAGGTATGGTATAATTGAGGGTTTTGAGTTTCTTGAGCATTGGCATTGGTTTGAACATTTATAAAACACTGGGTGCTACGTGTGGCACTTACCATGGTGGAGGAAATTCTAGAGATTATATGTGTGGTGAATTTAGGGAAGTCATACCATTGACATGGATTACCCCCAAGATTGAGAAAAGGTTTGTTGCATTATTGGTATTAGGATATATAACAAGCATTCATGAGGAGTGGGATATCTTTGAGAGTTTTCCTTATATGTTGGGAATTTATAGCTAGGCATATTTGTATTTTTTGAGTAACATCAACCTATTCAGATTCTTCTCCCTCTTGTTAATTATCCTATTGAGGGAATATATTTTTGTTTGATTTAGATATAATATTGAACTTATAAGGAGGGATTATAATTTTATTTATGTTAGTAGGGGCCATATTTTAATCCAAATTATTATATTGGGATTGTGCCCATCGTGTACTATTTTCTTGGGCAAGTTGGATATATTCCATTATAGGAAGGGGAAAGTAGCCTTTAGGGATTATAAAGGGATAATTTTTTGTAAATTAAGATATTCTTGAGATTTTTTTTGAAAAAGGAAAACCTGAAGATAATCCAATCAACAAGGTGGGGTAAGATTTTTGCTGGGTTCACTATAATGTATTGGGCCTAAAATTAGACTTCTAAAAGACAATGATATTATAAATAGATAACATTTATAAGACCATTATAAAAATAAAAAATATATAATGTCATTCCAAAATCGGTCTGGGGATATAATCAAAGAACATGTACAAAAGAGGTTGGAATGGATCCAAAAGGGAAACCTACACATACAATCTTTATAGAGAAATAATGGTGGAGGACCTTAATATATTTAAGGTTTCATTAGGTGGTAAAATAAAAATTATAATAAAAATAATGTAAATATAACTATAATATCAAATACATGAAACATACAATATTCATAAATTGGCCAAAGAATAAAAGAAAGAGGCCAGGGTTAAGGATACTTACCTTGGGTTGGATTATCAACATATTGATCTCACCTTTGTGTCTAATAACTTTGTGAGATATTTTTATAGGTTGAGTCAAGATGGATATAATAAAACTTATGTATACCAATTTTTTTTACTCCAAAGGTTTGATATTCCTTGATGGTGAAATTATTATTCTTAGCATGTTCAAGGCATTTATTGCTAACTTGTTTCCATGAGTGTAAGCTCTTGTAACATTAAATATTATTATTATTCCTAAGGGGGAATTATGAGAAATAGTAGTGTGAAGTGATGTTATTGCTTATTGAGAAATTAAAAAGGGTAACCTATAAACATTATTCATAAACCTAAACATTAAACATCAGTTTTAGCTGATATTATCAACTAAAATAGGGGTGGTAAAGGATGCCATTGATTAGGTAGACGATGTTGGCTATGCGTAAGTAATGTAGGTAAATGGGATAAAATAAGTATTAGAGTATTAAGAGGAAAAATATGTTTATGTGATGATTTTTTGAATGTGGTATTAATAATTATATGCCAAGAAAGTTATCTCACTAAGTGACAGGAGCTAGATCACCTTGATCTTGATGTATAAAGGTGCATACCTCAAGTAGATTAATATGCCAATTGTAAACACATAGCTTTTGTACAAGATCCTTTTATATTTTGTTTTTATCATGATTTATTACATGGTATATTTTTTGAATTTTGACTCTTTTCAGACACTTTCCATCCACATTGGACCCTCCATAGTCTTGTGTCATCTAAATTTCCTCCTAAGCACCTCAGATCTACCATTTTTCTACATTGGATCCATCTAGTCATCATTTAGCCAACTTGATCTCTATTTTTGGTAGACCATAATCACGAGTCCCATGATTATTGTAAACTAAATTTTATGGATCATTTAATCCAATGCTAATTTAACATGTCATAATTTTAAGTGCTCATTACTTTTCATGATCAACCTATGTTTAAATTTGTTCTTGTGAATCCTATATTGATAAAAGTAACCTAGGTCATTTCATATCAAGTAAAAAATATATCTTGTCAATAAATTCCACCAGATAATTTTATTATTGAGCTACACATTGAGTATATACATTTCAAATTAATCAAGGACCTATACATTAGTTCTAATCTACCCTCATTCTTAATTCAAGTCTTGTGCAAACCTATCTTAAAAAAAAAGTCATAATGAAATATATCGTCACATTTGATTATATATTAAAGGGTATGAAGTCATTTATCTCATTTAGGTTGGGATAACTCATGAAGAACATAAAATAAATTAAACCTTAAATCTAAACATGAAAGATAGTTAGCTGCAATTCTCATGGGGGTTTGGGCTACCAACCTTTCATAATTTATCTATTATCATGACATTATGTTGAATAAGGGTTAAGTTGAATAAGAGTAGATTAAATAAATATAAAACATAAATTTATTGATAATAATCCAATAAGATGATCATCAATCTCTGCCAAAGCATCCCAAAAATTTATAAATCTAAAAAATTAAAATTTCCACAATCTTAGTAGGAAACCACAATCGACAGAAAATTACCATAAGTGACCATGTAATTTCAATCGATGATATTTGTGGCTCTAATTATTTGGGTTATCTTATATATTATATTAATTTTATAGGATATTAGTATAATCAACCTCAAAATATTTTTTTAGTGCCACAATTAAGTTATAAAACCTAGGTGTGTCTTTTTAGTCACTTATCTTTCTTTCCATATTTCTTTCAATTATCAATCACTAAGATTTAAATTCTAAATTTTAGGGCATTAGTAAGTCTCATTTATTGATTTATGTATTTACATATATTTTCCTTTATTTATTTTATTTTACCATTTCATAGTGGCATTTACCCTTTGTGTCACTATTTAATAAACTATTTTCTTTCCATATCTCTTTCAATTATCAATCATTCAAGATTTTAACTCTAAATTTTCACACATTAAGAAAGTATCATTTACATAATTTATGTATTTACATATATTTTACATTGTCCATTTTGTTTTACCATTTCATAGTGGCATTTACCCCTTGTGTCATTATTTAATAAAACATTTTGGTGAACCCATCCATTCTTTGAGCATATCACCCCTAGGGTTTCCTTGTCCTTCACTTTCTAAGGCTTGATTTCATCTTTCAAATCTTATTTATTATCATTGATTTATAATTTAATCTATGTTCCAATGGCCATTCACCTTTCAAATATAATTCTTTTTATTTTGGTGAATCTATTCTATCAACTAGTCAACCTTCTAGTTTCTTTAATCCTTCACCTTCAAGGGTTTGATTTTCCACCTTTTAAATATAATTTTCAGATTTTTGGTGTGATTATTATTTATTTATCATTATCCCTATCTATTTTAATGATTTTTTATTTTCTCCATGCTTAAATATTATGTAAATTAATAAATATGTACCTACAAACCCTAGTAGTCAAAATGTTAGATTGAGTGGTTCTACTATTGATTTGATTCAACTCATTTTTCATGCTATTTGTTTGAAAAAAAAAATGTATAACATTAATGATACTTATGATTATTACATGGTCATTGATAATATAAATGATGAGGATGCATATGATGAACATGAGTATGAGGATAATACTTTTGATGAAATACATAATTTGGATGGTGTAGATCAAAAAAGAGTTAAAACACTTAATTTACAAAATAAATTAACAATCCAAAAAATATAGAATAAATATTTCTCAAGTTAAAACAAGTAAAAAATAAATATTTGGTTAAGGAATCAATCCTTTAAAATCAATGTGTTGCCAATGATCCTTTAAATGTTTCTTATCCACCTCTAGGAGGCTATCCTTCTACATTAGGTGGTGAGGCCAGTGATCCTAGTACTCCCATTAATAATTATATGCATCCACCTATTGTTTCTCCTTAGGTTACTCCAACTATTCCTACACATCCTAATACTAATTTTGTGCCTCATAATGTCACTGGATCATTTTGGTCCATTCCTAAAGATTTATCTATTTTTCTTGGTCTTATTCTAAAACCTAGAGCACATATTCCTACACATGCTACTCATGCTTTGGATCAAACACATAATCATACCTATAAATGTGAATTGAATCAATAACACATTAAAAATATGAAAATAAAAATAAAAAAAACTATCCCAAGGATCTCAAAGACCTAATTATGTGGTTTTTCTCATGATATATTACACAACCCATTAGTTAATGAGATTATATTATACCCCTTACTTATCAATTTTACGGTGCCTAAATTTAAATTATATAATGGCAAGTGTGATCCTTCACATCACATTTTATCCTTTTATTTTTCACATTTTGTGTTTTCACACAATGATTTATTGATGACTAAGTTATTACCTAAAAGTACCAAAGACTATGCATTGGATTGGTTCTATGCTCTACCATTGGGATTTGTGTGTTATTTCAATTGTCTAGTTGATATATTATTAGCTCAATTTTATATTAACATTATCCAAAATGTCATAGTTTCACAACTTGTCAAACTTAAATAAGGACCTAATGAGAATGTTAGTGAGAATGTGCTCAAATTCAAAACTATGGTTATGAAAATGTCTCACCACATACTTGATAGTGAGTTACAAAGTATTTTTTCTAAAATTCTACTTCAAACTCTCAAGAAAAAAGTAGTGTATAACACATAGATATTTGGATTAAATTTTCCATATGGTTCACAACTATGATATTAAATGTTAAATTGAATGCTTCCATTATCATTTTAATTAGATATTAATTTTTGTGAGATTTTTACTAATATAGGTTTTAGTCATTACCCATATGACTTTTTTCCTCATGTATTTTTAGTAATAATCATAAGGTAAGGTGATCCCACTTTAACACACAACAACCATAATCATTTTTTAGTAGGAGGGAGGAATATTGAATGTAATTCATCACTTAGGGCTTCTCAGCTTCTAGTCTATTCCCCATTGGCAAAGATTTTGGTGATTTTAGTCCCTAATAAATAACCCTTATCTCAAAATTATTAATAATATGGGATCAACTCAGTTAAAATATAATCATGTATTTTTTATGTTATGTTGATGGATTCCGTGAGAAATTTTAATTAGATGTTATTTTTTGTGATATTTTTACTCATGTATGTTTTAATTATTACCCAAATGACCTCAATGAGTAGTCATTACCAAAAGGATGCTTATCCCCATGTATTATTGGTATTAATCACAAGGTAAGGGGACACACTTTAGCACATATCCATTGTAAGTGTTTTCTAGTAGGGGAATAATAGTGAACGTAATTCACCACTTTGGACTTCTCACACTCTATCCTCTTTTCACATTGGAAATTTTTTGGGGAGTGTAGTGCCTAATATATCATCTTTATCTCAAAATTATTACCAACGTGGGCCTAACCTAGTTACAACTCAATCATATATTTCTAATGCTAAGTTGATGGACTCAATGAGTAATTTCAATTATATATTAAATTTTGTGGTAATTATTTTCCTAGGTAATGCAACTTTTTAAGAGCCCAAAGCTACAAATTGGGCCTGTGACACAATCGAGGGCCTAGTACCTAAGAATTATATCAACTCAAATGGACACCACTGGCCATAAAAATTACTAAGTCAAATCAAACAACCACAAATGTTCTACTATACCACTCAAATGGACACATATGACCTATAAACACCTTATGAGATTTAAACTTGGGTAGGGTTGGGTACAACCAACCCACTTAACTAACCCTTAAACATCTCATTAACTAAATGTTGGGTAATTTATTTTAATACACTGGAGCTAGGAACAAGAGTAGTGTGGAGGCACCTTCTCAAACTGGGACATGTGGGTAGGCTTGGGCCTATAGTATCCACCAAGTGATTCACATTTTAAGCACCCCACTATGTTTTTTTTGGTCCAAATGGAGAACTATAACCCTTAACTCAAGGTGTCTATATGGAAACATTGTTGAAGGTTTCCTCATGAGCTCAATGGGAATGGAACTTGGGTTGATTAGAATAAAATACTTTTACCTCACCAATACACTAATAACTTGAGCTAAATTTTATGGGATTTTTACTTTTGTATGTTTTTAATCATTATTCAAATGACCTCCAAGACTATTCATCACCAAAATGACATTTCTCCCTCTTGTATTTTTGGTAATAATCACAATTCAATAAGACTCACTTTAGCACACAACCACTATAAGCATTTATTAGTAAGGGGAGGAATGTAAATGTAATTCACCACTTTAGGATTCTCACCCTCTCTCCCCATTGACAAATCTATTGGTATGTGTAGTGTATAATAAATCACCAATTTATCATAATTATTACCAATGTGGAACTAATTGAGTTGCAAGATAATTCTATATTTTTAATGTTAAGTTGGAGCCTTCCATGATAAATTTAAATATGATATCATTTTTTGTGAGATTTTTACTTGTGTATGCTTTGGTCATTACCTAAATGACCAAGTTATGAGTATTCATTACCCATAAACATTTTTACTCAAGTATTTTTTAGTAATAATCATAATGCAAGGGGCCCCACTTTAGCTCACAATAACTATATGCATTATTTAGTAGGGGGAGGAATGGTGAATATAATTCATCACTTTAAACGTCTCACCCTCTAGGATATTTTCCCATTGGAAAATATTTTGGAGAATGAAGAGCCTAATAAATCATGTTTATCTCACAATTATTACCAATGTGAGATGAACTTAGTTACAACACAACCACATTTTTTAATATTAAATTGAAGGCTTCCACAAGTAATTTTAATTAGATATTAATTTTGTGAAATTTTTACTTATGTAGGTTTAATCATTATAGAAATGACCTTTATGAGTAGTCATTATCCAAATGGCATTTTTTTCTTGTATTATATGTAATAATCACAAGGCAAAGGGACCCACTTTAGTACACAAGAAATATAGGCAATTGTTAGTAGGGAAGGAATGGTGAACATAATTCATCACTTTGGAATTCTCATCCTCTAGCCTCATTCTGCATTGGCAAAGTGTAATGCATAAAAAATCACCCTTGTCTCATACTTATTAATAATGTGGGTAACCCAGTTATAACCCAATCATGTATTTTTAATGTTAATTTTAAGGCTTCCATGTGAAACTTTAATTAGATATCAATTTTTGTAGTATTTTTACTCGTGTAAGATTTAGTCATTACCCAGATGACTGCCATAACTAGTAATTACCTAAATGACATTTGTTCCGCATGTATTTTTGGAAATAATCACAATGCAAGGGGACCCAATTTAGCACACAATCAATGTAAGCATTGTTTAGTAAGGAGAGGAGTGGTGAATGTAATTCATCAATTTGGGCTTATCACCATTAATAAATATTTTGGTGATTTTATTGACTAATAATCACCATTGTCTTACAATTATTAGCAATGTGGGATTAACCAAGAATGCTTCCATTAGAAATCTTAATTAGATATTAATTTTTGTGAAATTTTTACTCTTGTATGTTCTATTAATTACCCAAATGACCTCCATGAGTAGTCATTACCAAAATTACATTTGGTAATAATAACAAGGTAGGGGAACCCAATTTAGCACACAACCGCCATAAGCATTTTTTACTAGGGGGAGGAATGGTGAATGTAATTCTCCACTTTGGGATTCTTAACATTTAGCTTCTCTCCCCATTGGAAAATATTTTGATGAGTGTAGTCCCTAATAAAATACATTCATCTCACAATTATTACCAATGTGGGATTAAAAAAGTTACAATCCAATCATTTATTCTTAATGTTAAGTGAAAGGCTTCCACGAGAAATTTTAATTAGATATTAATTTTTGTGGGAATTTTACTCATGTATGTTTTAGTCATTACACAAATGACCTCCATTTGATTTTATAACCTTAAAATTAACACTAAAAATAGATGATTGGGTTGTAATTAGGTTAACCTTACATTATTAATAATTATGAGAAAAGGGTGAATTATTAGGCAGTAATACCAAAAGCTTTGCCAATGGAAAAAAAGGTTAGAGAGTGAGAATCCCAAAGTGGTTGATCAAATTCATCATTCATACTTACTAATAAAAAATATTATGGTGGATATATATTAAAGTGACTCCCATTGTCTTGTGATTATTACCAGAAATACATGAGTAAAAATTATCATTTGGGTAATGACTACTCATGGAGGTCATTTGGGTAACGAATAAAAAAACACTAGAAAAAATACAACAAAAATTAATTTATAATGGAAATTACTCATGGAATCCTTCAAACTAACATTAAAAATACATGATTGGGTTGTAACTGGGTTAATCCCACATTAGTAATAATTGTGAGACAAGGGTGATTTAATAGGCACTACTCTCTCCAAAATATTTTCCAATGGGGAAAAGGATAGAAGGTGAGAATCCCAAAGTGGTGAAATACAATCACCATTCCTCCCTCCTATTAAAAAATGCTTATGATGGATGTGTGCTAAAGTGGGTCCCCTTGCCTTATGTTTTTTTACAAAAAATACATGAGGAAAAAATATCATTTGGATAATGACTACTCATAGAGGTCATTTGGGTAATGACTATAACATACTTGAGTAAAAAAACTACACAAATTAATATCTAATTAAAATTGATTGTAGAAGTATTCAACTAAACATTAAAAATAAATGATTGAGTTGTAAATGGGTTAATCTCATATTGATAATAATTGTGAGACAAGGGTTATTTATTAGGTACTACACACTCACCAAAATATTTTTCAAAGGGAAAAGAGGCTAGGGGGTGAGAATCCCTAAATTGTGAATTGTATCCACCATTACTCCCCCTACTAAAAAATGCTTATGGTGGCTATGTACTATAGTGGGTCCCCTTGACCTATGATTATTATAAAAAATAGACAAGGAAAAAAAATCATTTGGGTAATAAATACTCATGGAGGTCATTTGGGTAATGAATAAAAATACACGAGTAAAAATACCACAAAAATTAATATTAATATGAGATTGAACTTTTATGTTGATGTACACATAATTTTATGCATACCCTATTTTATAAGCTTACTTAGGTTAGTGAAACATCATTTGTCCTCTCCTTTTATATAATACATCTTGAGAGGAGATGTTTGTGTATATTAGGACATACATTATTATTTTATCCATGATATACTTGTAATTATATTATTTATGGATAATTCACACCTTATGTACATATGATTATATATAACTTAATCAAAATGAATTATTTATAAGTCACTTATAAATAACAATACCTTTAGTCATTATCCTCAAAATAAGGGTTATTTATTTTGAGCTAATATCCATAAATATAAGATTCTTTCTTATCCTAGACCTCTTTATATATATAGTCATTATACATTGACATATTTGTGTCTCTTTACATTAAAGCAATACACGTATGCATGCATTACAGGTGAAATATTGAGGTTTTTTTAGTTATCTCAAACCCATTATAGAATTTAATATATTTTCTATTTTAAATCTTGAAAACATTGGTTAGTCAAAAAATATTTCAAAATAAAATAAAGGTTAAATTATATAATAGGTTTAGGATAATTGGAAAAACCTAAAGACTTCACCCATAATACATGCATACTTGTATAAAATTATTATAAAAATACATAAACATGTTAAGGTAGAATATTTATCAAATATATTAAAGTATAGATATGAGGAGGGCCAATGTGCCTTTCTCACAAGAAGATTACAATTATAATACAATGGGTCTACCTTCATCCATTGCTTTCTAACTTATTATATAAATAAGTAAGGAGGTTTATATTTTATTGATAATTTATATTTTGTAATTCAAGATATGAATGATTACATGTTACTTTTTAAAAATAAATAAATATGTTTAAATTTCATGTAATTCAGTGGGTTGAATTCATCTACCAAAAAACTAGGATAATATTAATAATGATGAATTCTTATCTGTCCTTAGTAACACATACTGCATGAATATTGCATCTAAGGTGATTATTGTTTCTAATAAATCAAAAAGTACATATATGAATCCTTTTGTTCCTCTTCCCCCTACATCTCAAGGTAGTGATAGCCACCATCCCTCCCCCTTATTTTCCCCAAGATTTTATTAGATACAGAGGTTATTGTTATCATAACATGAAGAGGAAGTGTGAATACTCTTGTAGAGTGTAGATATTAAAATATGGTATTCGATACTTGGAAACGTTAGTTTTAGCCTATATATACCTTGTATTGCTTGTGCATATACATATGGATAATATTTTATACTCTAAAATCCACATGACTTTCATGGGTAAGAACTTTTTAATTTTTTATTAATCACCTATAATAATTCCTTAGTCTATATATAACCTATTCAAAATCATATTTAAACTATCTCTAGATCATCAAATTAATTTTATTATCTTCTAGACAAAACCATCAGACTTGAAGTGTTCCAATAATTTGGACTCATCCAAACCAAGAACATCATATCATACCAAGCAACACTCACTTTTTAAATTCAAATACCTCTAATGGGCCAGCCCATATGTTTCATATGTTGATGGCATGAGAAAGTACCCAAAGAGTATGATATTAATAAATAATATGTCTACGCCTATTCACATATAAAATTTGTCAAGCAAGCCTAATATACACATTTGCACATTCAAAGGGACTGACTTATTCTTTCCATTTCATCCATTTATTAGAAGGAACATGTCCTAGGTGTGTTTTAATCACCTCAAAGCCAAGTCAAATTTGTCTTTTTATGAGTTTTGAAATCTAGTTCATAGGTTTCATTCATTAAAGGATCACCATTATAGACATATGTATAATGTGGATAACTACATGTATTTTAACTTTCTTCTTTAGAGTATTGGCTATGTAGGTGGGGATCAACCATTCATGGGCAATGGTTGGGGTCATCTCAATCCATGCTATTTCCCTTTTTGTAAATCAAAACCTAGTTTTAAAGGTAGAAATAGGGTTTTAAAGAGGATAAAAGTTTTTAGAATCATGCACTCAGATAGTTACTAAAGATAACAGATAGATATTGCTTATAAATAGGTATAAGAGCCTATGTAGAAATAAATTAAAAAAACTTACACCTAGATATTACTTACAAATAGGTACAAGGGCTTATGTAGAAATAAAGAAGAAAAACTTACTTATACGAAACCATTAGGTTATGAATCATAACATAGCTTAGAAGCAATATTAAAGCTAACAGTTCTCTCCAAATACATCCAAAGATTCAGATCCTAATATGAGTAAATCACAATTCAGTTTTTCACCATTTCCAATATCTGCATTCAGCCTCAAATCTACATAATATAGTAAAACATTAAGTATCTTAATCCACTTAGTACTTTCCATATATATTAAGTGCAATTGTCAAATCATATTTCCCATTTTACATTCAAATTTATGTTTAATTTTAATACCTCATATCATTTAAATTAGTTCAAATTTTTATCTTATTAAATCACAATAATAAAAAATAAAGTAAATCATATTGGTGAATTTGATGTGATATAATAAACACGTCAAACCTTAGGTCTTCCCTTTAGGTTTCATCCTTATTTGTAAGGTTTCAAATTTATTTATCTAAATATTATTTTCAGACCTATATTCTAATTTTACCTCATTACTAAATTACTCATGGCTATAATTTTTATTTGATAGGTTAAAATGGGTTGAAGGGACCAAACCTTGTATAAATTAGAGTAGAATGAGAAAATGAGTGACAACAAATAAGAAACCAAATGGGATAAGGGTAAACACCCTAAAAACTAGCCTAACTTCCACTAACATCAACCAAAAACTATCCAAGAGCACAAAAAAGATCCAACCCATATAAAATGGAATAACCAAAGTTATTATGACTTAGAGTAGGTGACCAGTTACTTGACCACTGTATTAACTTTCTTATGATATTTTCCTCTAATGCAACTATCGATAAATTATTCCTCCACTTTTTCTAACTTCTTCTTTTTGAGGTCTACATGAAGGGAATCTTAAATGATATCCTCAGCAATATAGACATCCTCCTCCCTAATATCCTTCTGGAAAGAGTCTTCACTAAAGTTGTGGGTCTCAGGGGTCCTGCCATCATGCATAAATTTTTTGTTAAAACCAAGAAATTTACTTAACCTCTAAAATTCCTCCAAAATTTTGCCATAGAGGAGATTTTAGATCATGATTTTCATATGGAATTTCAAAAGGGAGTCTTCAACACCCTTATTATCATTATCCCTTAGGGTGGTTTTTCCTTTAGATTTGAAAGAAGGGCTTCCAAGATCAAATTTATCATTATGAAACTATGAGCTAAAAGCCCCTAGCTATTTTCCTTGATCCTCTTCTTTAGAAGTTGAGGAATGAGTGCCCTTTGCCTCCAACTCCTCTTTATCACTATTGATATTGATAACCTCAAAAATATTCTTGGACCAGACCAGTTCCCCCCTTTTAATTAGTAGAAAAATGAGGCTCTGGTGGATAAGATCTGTAGCAAGGTTCTTGAAATTTAAAACTAAAACCTCCAGAGATTGCAATAGAAAAAAAGGGATACTGATGAGATGCCCCTTGAAGAAGGTTCAAAACTAGGAAGTGATGCGAATAGAGAATCCTTGTATTTCTCCTTTTCTTTCTTAAATAAAATCTACATGAGCTCCTCCTTATGATGCTTGTATTTAAATGCCTTCACTTTGTGGCATTCCATTCTAGTTTTCACCCCAATCAACTCCTCAGTTATTTGAATATTTAGCCCATGCATTCTCACCTCATGATCATTCCAATCATGGGAAAAATCCCTTGAAAGGAAAGTGTTGTACCCCACCAACCTTTTTATGAATGGGGTCGATCCCATTTTAACCAATTTCTATCAGATAAGATCATTTTTATTTATGTTAGAATAGGAAATTAGTTTAAAATAATCTTTATCACCACCCATCTTCACTTTAGTTTTGTTTTAATTTTTGCAGGTGTTTTGGGAAGCTCCAGATGGTATTAAAAAGTAGACACAAGTAGAAAAATGATTAGTCAAAAGATGGGTGAGAGGAAATGATGAATGGCCCTTGTGCCATGATTTAGAATAGATGGATTTGCATGTGTGAAAAGCTATTATCATAACCCACAATCTAGTCTTAAAAGAATTTATTATCATGACTTTAAATGGCAAGTCCCTTTTCCTTCTTGACAACGTAGATTATGTCATTTAGAAATTTGCCATCATATCAGGTGACATAATCACTTCTACGGACCCCTATATTTTCAAGGCAATCGACACCCCTATTTCCTTCTCTATAAACATGATCAATAACAACACCTTTAAAATGGATGAGAATGGATTTAACATCGTTGATGATTCCTAAAATGTTCTAGGAAGATGGGGATAGGCCCTTAAGGCAATTAATGATATTCATTGAGTCCCCTTCTATATGAATAAATTGAGAACCCAATTTAACCACCTCTTCAATGCCCCATAGGACTGTCAAAGCATCCACAATGTGGTTTTTTTGAATACTAAGAGGACCTGCATAAGCTACTTTGATATTTCTTAAATAATCCCTGATCAAACCCCCCACCCCAATTGGGCTAGGATTCCCCTTTATCGACCCATAAAAATTTAATTTGATCCATTGAGGAATGGGGGGAGACCATTTGACTAGAGATCTATCCACCCCTTTAGCCTAGGTTGTGCTTGAGATGACCAAATTAAGATGTTTCAAAGTTAAAGAGGAAAGAAGGGATCTGGGCTAGGTGAAGGTGTGAGTAGAGATTGTCTAGTTTTCCTACATGAAAGACTTGATCCTTTTAAATGTAGACTTAGGATGAGGTTAAATGCCCTCAAATATGTAAGAATTCTTGGCTTTCCAGATACCCCAATAGATATGGGGTAGGGCCAGATTCCACTAGTGAGTTAATAGAGGTTCCTCCTAAGGGGGTTTCTATTGGGTTATTAAGTCCATAAAAGATCTTGGGAAAACCCATGAAACATTGGATTCACTAAAGAATCACTAAAAGATAGTCAACCTAAATGGGCAAAAAAGGAAAATATGTTCCACTATTTCTAATGCCTATTTTCAAAGAGAGAATCTATTGGGGATGGTTAATCCTCTTTTGATTAGATTGTCCATTGTTAAGATCTTATTTTGAGTAGCCAACCAGAAGAAAACATTGATTTTAGGGATGAGGTTTTTAATCCAAAGAGATTTCCAATTGAAATCCTCCTCATCCAAATTTCACAAAGAAAAGAATCTTGATTTCACCGAGTAAATCCTACTAGAATTATGTTTCCAAACAAGTTTGTCTTCTCTAGGTGATTGATTGATATGAATGTGTTGGATGAATTAGTTTAGAGTTTGGTGTAGAAGGGTTTCATGCTGATCCTATCTAGGTTTGGCCAAATTTTTCCAACACTTTTACCCATTTCTAATTTCCCAATAATCCCTTACTTTAAGCCCATAGTTATTTTTGAAAAAAGCTATCAATTCAAGATCTTGGATAGTGGATTCCAATGGGATTAAAATCCATGAATCACTCCAAAAATACACCCTATTACCTCTTCCAACATTCCATTTGAGTCTATTATTAAGGATATTCTTACCTGTCTGCATTGCTTTTTAGAAGGTAGAACTGTTAATAGGACCTGGGTCTACTAAAAAATGGAAACCTTCATCTAAGGAGAGGTATTTAGCCCTAATGATTTTGGTCCACTAGTTTTCCTCTATAAGTAGTCTCTAGCCTTATTTTTATAGGAGAGATAGGTTCATGGTTGAAACCCTTCTTAGTCCCAGACCACCTAAGGAAATTGGATGGTAGACATTGTCCCAAGAAATGAGTGGAAATCTAAATTTGTCCTTCAAAGCTCTCTAAAGAAAAGTTTTTTGGATACTCTCCACCTTGTCAGTAATGGATTTTAGAATGGTGAAAATGGACATGAAATAAATTGGTATGCTCTGAAGGGAATTCTTTAGGAGTTGGACTTTACCAGCTTGAGTTAGGAGATTCCCTTTCCAACCAGCCAAATTCTTTTGAATCTTATCAATGAGAGGAATCTAGAAAGAATATTTCAATGAGCCATCAAAAAGGGGAATGCTAAGATAAGTAGATGGTAAATTTTAAATACTACAACCTATAATGTTAGTGACTTTAGACTAGAGATCCACCAAAGTGTTGATGAAGAAAATAGAGATCTTATTGAAATTCACACTTTGACCAGACACCCCTTCATACATCTCAAGAATATTTTTGAAATATATAGCTTCAGAGACTAAGGCTTCTCCTATCATTATAGTATCATAATAAAATTTTTGGTGAGTGACAGGGTTGGTGTTTAGGGCATAGGTGATACCCTTGATAATGTTGGAAGATTTGGTTACAAAGATAAGTTGACTTAAGGCCTCTGTTAGGATGATAAAAAGATAGGGGAAGAGATGGTCCCCCTATCTTAACCCTCTTCTGGCTGGAAAAAAACATTGGGGCACCCTATTAACTAAAATTGAGAATAAAGGGTTTTGAATATAGGCAAAGATTAATTTTATGACCTGAGAACTGAAACTAATTTTCCTCAAAATTTTGTCAAGGAAAGACCAAGATACCAGTTCATAGGCTTTATTCATATCAATCTTGAGAAACATGCCTTGTCAATCTAAATGAGAAACTGAGTGGATGGTTTCATGAACAATAATGATCCCATTAGTAATCTATTTGTCAAAGACAAAAGTGCCTTACTGCTCTACTATAATTTTGTCTAGAACAAGCTAGATTTTGAGGGTATAAATTTTGGAACAAATTTTATAGAAAGTGGAGCATAAGCTAATGGGTCTAAAATTTGATGCCTTGGACACCCCTTATTTTTTAGGAATTAGGAAAATAAACATGTTATTGAAATCCTAGAGCATGGATCCTGTTTTGAAGAATTTGGTTACAACCAAATAGATGTCATGATAAATAGTGTCCCAAAAAACCTAGAAAAAGAAAGGAGGGAAACCATCAAGCCCAGGGGACTTATCCCCTTCTAGGGAGAAAATGATAGTCTTGATCTCTTCTTTTGAAGGGGATTTGAGGATTGAAGCATTTTTTTCTTGTGTAAGGACCCTGTTAAAGAGGTTGACCATTTGATCCTCAAGGCTAGAATCCTGAGAAGAGAAATGGGAGAGTAAAGACTTAAATTTTTTTACCAAATATTGAGTCATTTCATCCTCCTTCCTGAACCAAGTTTCATCTTCACCTTGAATTTATGTGATGAGATTTCATTGCCAATTTGTGGATGCTGAGGTGTGGAAAAATTTGGTGTTTTTGTCTCCTTCTTTAAGCCACAACTTTCTATATCTTTGTCACCAAAACATTTCTTCGTTGGCCTTCAGATTATGAAAACTACTAAGAAGATCCTTTTCCTTTGTGTGGAGCTCATCAAAATAGCCTGTGTCTAAAATTTATAGATCAACCTTATGGATTTATTATTCAATAATTTTTTTTGAATATAACTATTTCCAAACATGTTCTAATTCCATATTTTAAGCATATTTTAGACATGTCTTAGTTTCATTGCTAGAATGAACATGGCTGATCCTCGGAAGATGGTACTCAACCAATCCTTAATATGATCTTCTAGAGTATGATTGGATAGTCACATTTTTTCAAATCTAAAAGGAATGGAATTTAAAAAAAAATCTCTATCACTTTGGAACAAAAGGGTATTATGGTTGGAACCAATCCTTGAGAGGGCCAAAATAAAAGGGGAGAAAGAATGTATCCAATTCAGAGGAATGAATCTAGTCTTACTTGAATATGATTTTTTTTAAGCCTTCTGTTTGACCAAGTAAACTGGTTACCTTTGAGTTCAACATCATAGAGATTATCTCTAAAGATGAAATCATGCAAGTTCGCCATACTAGCAAGGTCAAAATAGATCCCCCCTTTTTTTCCCCCTGAGAATAAAGGTGAGTTGAAATCTCCTCCAACTATCCAATCCAATTTATTGAATTATTTCTTAATATCAATCAAATATTCCCACAACTTCTTCCTTTTAGATTTTGAATTTGGGGTGTACACATTAGTGATAATCCAAGATATCTTCTCCCGCACATCAAAAAAGAGCATAAATATGTCATTATCCTTTTTAAGGAGATGCAGTCCCTTCAAGATAATAGGATCCTAGAAAACTTCTAGGCCCCTTGACACACTATTAGGGTGTGGAGCTAAAAGCTTCACCAAGGAGCATACTATGACAGTTTCGGATCTACACAGACACCGGCGTCAGTCAGGAGCGACCAACATCGGTTAGGTACAGTTACAGAGGCACCGGCGTCGGAAGTGGGTCGGCCGGCAGCGGTCACAGGCAAGCAGCAGGAACCGGCGTCGGTTACCTGTGCGTCCAGAAAGCTATTTTTGAGGACAGAAGCGAGTGTTTGCATGATGAGTTTAAGTTGTAGTCTTAAGCTTGCATCTCTATTATTAGCAATATTATTTTTAGAGCCCTTGTTCAAGAGGCTTAACTGTTTGTTGCAAGTGCATGCTCAAGTTTCCTAATTCTATATGTAGAATTAGATCTTCTTAGCTTTATGTGAATATTGTAGAATTGGTATGTTGAAGAACAGTACAAAATTGAATCAATCCAGGTTTGTTGGAGTTGATTGTTCTTGAAAGAGAGAGCTCTTGAGGAATAGAGATCTAGTGAGAGATCTATACATCTAGGAGAGGTGTGGAAGAAAGAAGTTTCTTCAATTGTATTCCTTTTGTAAAGAGTTTGTTAATACAAGTTTTTAGGGTGGTTTCTTGTATCTCTTGTTCTTGCTGTTTATCATTCTAGTTACTTGTCTATCTGATTTATTTTCGCATTTATTGCTTTCACAAGTGTAATCTATTGTTGGTTGATCCCCAACAAGTGGTATCAGAGCTAGGTTGCAGGTTCAAGAGCTGATACCAACAAGTGGTATCAGAGCTCAGGTGCACTAACAGGTGGTTCAGATCTGTGTAGTTTGTATTGATTACAGGTTCTCACAGGGGTTTTTGTAGGGATTTTGTTTGAAGTGGGAGAAGCAATGGCAGATGAAAGTAAACTGAGAATGGAAAAGTTCAATGGCAAAAATTACCAACATTGGAGAATGCAGATAGAGGATTATCTGTATCAGAAAGATCTCTACTTACCGTTAGGTGGTGTTGCAAAGAAGCCCAAAGACATGGAGGATGAAGAATGGGAAGTTCTTGACAGAAAGGCTCTGGGGTCTATAAGACTGAGTCTAGCATCCACTGTGATATCTAATCTATCACAGGCAAAGTCTATGGTAGAGTTGATGACTACGTTAGCAAATTTGTATGAAAAACCCTCAGCTTCTAATAAGGTATATCTTATGAAGCAGTTATTTAATTTGCATATGAATGAAGGTGGATCTGTTTCTACTCATCTGAATGATTTCAATGGAATTGTGAATCAATTAAGTTCAGTCAATATAGTGTTTGATGATGAAATAAAAGCTCTTTTAATATTATGTTCTTTGCCTGAAAGCTGGCATGGCTTAGTAATGGCAGTAAGTAATACTGCATCTGCATCAAATATTTTGAAAGTAGAGGATGTTGTTAGTGTTATCTTGAATGAGGAAATTCGTAGGAAAAGCACAGAAGAGACATCTGGGAACGCTTTAAGTTTTGAGAGCAGAGGGAGGCAGAAAGAGAAGAGCAAGAAAGGCAGATCAAGATCCAAATCTAAGGGGAAAGGTAGATCTAAATCCAAAAATGGCAGAAGGCCACAATGCTGGAATTGTGGAAAGATGGGGCACATAAGCAGAGATTATTGGTCAAAGCCTAAGGAGGACAATCAGCATGAAGGAAAGGAAGAAGCCAAGGTTGCAGGTATTGCACAAGATGCTTTAATTTTCTCTCTGCATAATAATATAGAATCTTGGGTGTTAGATTCTGGTGCATCTTTTCATGCTACCCCTAACAGGGAATATTTTAGTGACTATATCCATGGAGATTTTGGAATACTATATCTAGGGGATGATGAGCCCTGTAAAATAATTGGCAAAGGTAAAGTGTAGCTGAAGATGCAGAACAACAACACATGGGTGTTGAGAGATGTGATGCATGTTCCTAGATTGAAGAGAAATTTGATTTCTGCAAGAAAGTTAGGGGATGAGGGTTGTACAGTAACTCTCACAGCAGAATCTTGGAAGATGACCAAGGGTGCACTTGTTATGGCCAGAGGTAAGAGAGAAGGTACTCTCTATTTGTGTAATTGTGTTACTAACAAATCTCCTTCTGTATTATCTACTTCAGATGTGGATGCTAAATTGTGGCACTCAAGGCTTGGCCACATGAGTGAGAAGGGGATGCCAATTCTCAAGTCCAAAGGTATGCTTTCAGATTTAAAAGGCATAGATCTAGAGTTTTGTGAGCACTGTGTATTTGGAAAACAGAAAAGGGTTAGTTTTCTCAAGACTGGGTCTACTAAGAAGAGGCATAAGTTGCAGCTTGTTCACACAGACGTGTGGGGACCAGCTCAGGTTGCTTTCATTGGAGGATCACAATACTATGTATCTTTCATAGATGATGCTACAAGGAAGGTATAGATCTATTGTATTAGGAGAAAATCTGATGTATTTGAGACTTTTAAGATCTGGAAAGATATGGTTGAGAATGAAATAGGTAAAAGATTGAAGTGCCTGAGATCTGACAATGGTGGTGAGTTCTGCAGTTATAAGTTTAGAGATTATTGTTATATGCATGGAATCTGTAGGCAAAGGATGGTTCCAAGGACACCTCAGCAGAATGGAATTGCTGAAAGGATGAACAGGACAATAATGGAGCGTGCAAGATGTATGAGATTGCATGCTGGTTTGCCCTTACAATTTTGGGCACAAGCTGTTGACACTGCAGTATACCTGATTAACAAAGGACCCTCTATAGCTCTAGATGGTGGTATTCCAGAAGAGGCATGGACAGGTAAAAAGGTTGATCTCTCATATCTCAAAGTTTTTGGTTGTGAAGCCTTTGTGCACATAGATAAAGAAAATAGAAAGAAGCTTGATCCTAAGTCTATGAGGTGCACGTTTATTGGCTATGGCTCACATGATTTTGGTTACAGATTGTGGAATCTAGAAACTAACAAGGTAATTAGGAGCCGTGATGTTGTTTTCAACGAAAGAGTGATGTATTGTGATCAACTAAGGAAGCTGAATCAATCTGAGCAGAGCAATGGTGAATTGGATGAGGTGAAGGTCCAATATGAGCTCGCAAGAAAAAGAAATAATCACTTGCAGGAAAACACAGAGACTAACATCGGCAGGTTAAGAACTGGCATCGACAGAATAGAAACTGAGGTCGACCACATAGAGACTGACGTCGGCAAGTTAGGAACCGGCGTCGATAGAACAAAAACTGAGGTCGGCCATACAAAGATCGATGTCAGCAGGACAAGCACTGACGACGGTCAGATAGAACCAGTGTCGGCCAGTAACAGGTTTGGAGGTGATCGAGGTCGGTCACTGTCAAAGAATTTGGGTGGACAACGTGTTGTGAACGAGTCTCAGACACCCATCAGGAGGTCAAAAAGGGTGAGTAAGCCTCCAATTAGATATTCTCCTTATTTATTTTATCTATTGCTAACTGATGGTGGAGAACCAGAGAGTTTTGAAGAAGCAATACAGGTGGAGTCCAAGAGTTAGTGGGAGCGTGGCATGGTTGAAGAGTTGGAGTCCTTAAGAGAGAACCAAACATGGGATTTGGTTGAATTGCCAGCTGGTAAGAGAACACTCAAGAACAGATGGACCTACAGGTTGAAAGAAGGTGAGAATGGATAGATGAGATATAAGGCCAGATTGGTGGTAAAAGGATTTGCACAAAAGCTAGGCATTGACTTTGGTGAGATTTTTTCTCCTGTTGTTAAAATGACTTCTATAAGGGTTGTATTGTCTTTAGTTGCTTTCGAGGATTTGCATCTTGAGCAACTAGATGTTAAGACAACATTTCTTCATGGAGACTTGGATGAGGAAATTTATATGGAACAGCCGGAAGGATTTGAGGTCAAAGGTAAGGAGAAGTTTGTGTGTAGATTCAAGAAAAGCTTGTATGGCCTCAAGCAAGCTCCTAGGCAATGGTACTTAAAATTTGATAGGTTTATGACTGAGCATGGCTATAGTAGGTGTCAATCTGACCATTGCATGTATTTCAAGAGATTTGATAACGATAGATATATTATTCTATTGTTGTATGTAGATGATATGCTGGTTGCAGGATCACACATGCATGATATCTCTGAGCTTAAAGTGAAATTAGCTCAAACATTTGCTATGAAGGATTTGGGAGCAGCAAAGAAAATCCTTGGCATGAGCATTAAGAGAGACAGGAAAAATCACAGGTTGATATTGTCTCAAGAAGATTATGTAGACAATGTGTTGAAACGGTTCAATATGCAGGATGCTAAACCGGTAAGCACACCTTTGGCTAGACATTTTAAGTTGAGTAAAGAACAATGTCCTAATTCATATGATGAGGTAGAGTACATGAGTAAGGTTCCATATTCTTTCGTAGTAGGGAGTTTGATGTATGCAATGGTGTGTACTAGACCGGATATTGCCCAAGCAGTGGGAGTGGTAAGTATATGGCCAATCCAGGTAAGGAACATTGGAAAGCAGTTCAGTGGATCCTTAGATATCTGAGAGGAACCAACAGTAGGCACTTGTGCTATGGAGGTTCAGATACTTCTCTACATGGTTATGTAGATTCAGATATGGCAGGTGATTTGGATGGCAGGAGGAGCACTACAGGTTATGTTTTCACTGTAGGTGGAACAGTGGTTAACTAGATATCTAAGTTGCAGAAGGTTGTTGCCTTGTCAACTACAGAAGCAGAGTATATTGCAGCCATAGAGGCTAGCAAAGAGATGATATGGATGACACGGTTCATGGGTGAGCTTGGTAGGGAGCATGAGAGTTGTAGATTGTACAGTGACAGTCAGAGTGCAATCCATTTGGCTAAGAATTCAGCCTTTCATTCAAGAACAAAGCACATACAACTAAGGTACCATTTCATACGACAGGTATTGGAAGATGGTGAGTTGAAGCTGGAGAAGATCCATACGGATAGGAATCATGTTGATATGTTAACCAAGCTAGTTACAAAGGAGAAGTTGAATCTTCATTCAACTTCTGTTGGTCTTCATGATTGAGTTGAAGATGGAAGAGCTAGAAGATGTTGTTGTACAGGTACTGGTGCATCTTTTTATCTCCAAGTGGGAGATTGTTAGGGTGTGGAGCTAAAAGCTTCACCAAGGAGCATACTATGACAGTTTCGAATCTACACAGACACCGGCATCAGTCAGGAGTGACCGACGTCGGTCAGGTGCAGTTGCAGAGGCACCGGCGTCGACAGTGGGTCAGCTGGTGGCGGTCACAGGAAAGCAGCAGGAACCGGCGTCGGTTACCTGTGCATCCAAAAATCTATTTCCGAGGACAGAAGTGAGTGTTTGCATGATGAGTTTAAGTTGTAGTCTTAAGCTCGCGTCTCTATTATTAGCAATATTATTTTTAGAGCCCTTGTTCAAGAGGCTTAACTATTTGTTTCAAGTGCATGCTCAAGTTTCCTAATTCTATATGTAGAATTAGATCTTCTTAGCTTTATGTGAATATTGTAGAATTGGTATGTTGAAGAACAGTACAGAATTGAATCAATCTAGGTTTGTTGGAGTTGATTTTTCTTGAAAGAGAGAGCTCTTGAGGAATAGAGATCTAGTGAGAGATCTATACATCTAGGAGAGGTGTGGAAGAAAGAAGTTTCTTCAATTGTATTCCTTTTGTAAAGAGTTTGTTAATACAAGTTTTCAGGGTGGTTTCTTGTATCTCTTGTTCTTGCTGTTTATCATTCTAGTTACTTGTCTATCTAATTTATTTCTGCATTTATTGCTTTCACAAGTGTAATCTATTGTTGGTTGATCCCCAACACACACCTCTAACACTATTACAACTATAAGAAGCACTTTCCTAGATATTGGACTTAACTTTACCAAGTTTTTCAATAGACATCTTAGTTTCTTATAGTAAAAAATGTCTGGTTTATGTTTCAAGATGAGGTTTCGATCCAGTCTTTGTTTTGTAGGATTATTTAATCCCCTTATGTTTTAGGAGAGAACTTTCATTTCTTATTATTAGGATAGTGGTGTAGGGTCATTTATGTGCCCTTAGCCACCTGTCTATTTATTTCCTCTCGATGAAAGTTCTAGGAAGTGGGTCTACCTTTTGAATTATGTTTACTCCCAACTTTTGCTTTCTTCCTACCCCTCTTATTTTGCATGTTAGCCCATTTTTCCTCATCCTAAGAAGGGATATACCTTTCCCTCAAAGAAGCCATAGAAATTTGACCTTCTAATAAATTGAATCATCTCAATTCACATCCAAATACCTAAGAAGGGGGGACAGGGAATTCTAGAAGGACCAAATAGTTACTAAGAAAAGATAAAACACAAGGCAAGGGATAGGAAGAAATGGTGGAAGGAGGAACCAGAGAGGGGTGATGAAGAGGAGGGGAAATCCCCAGAGATGTAAAAGTAACCTCAAGAAAAATATCCTACAAAGAGGGAGTGGGGTGGGGCAAAGGAGGGGAGAATGGGGGAGGAGCTAAAGGCTAAGGAGAAGAAGGAGGACTTTGGATCTTGAGTACACAGGAACCTCATTATGACTTCCCTTTGCTGGTGAGGATAACAAATAGAGAAGGAGGAAGGATGAAAGGAGAAGAGAAAATTAGAGGGGAAGAGTGGAGGGAAGAGGGAGGAAGTGGAGAGGGGGGAGGACCTAGGAGGAAGAGGACTCATGGCTATAATGGATGTACATAATTTCTATTTTTAACTTAAGCTATATTTGTAATAATTATATGTTGTTTTCTAGAAATATGTAATATATTTAACAACCATGTAATTTAATGGATAAAGTTTATGTGAAATAGTAAGGATAAAAATAAATTTAAAAAATATTTAGCGTTCATTCATGATTCACAGTATTTAAATATTTAATATGAATTAATTTTATTCACTATTAGACATCAAAGAGTATGCATGACTCATTCTGATCCCTATTTTTTAGAGTAATAACAATTACCATCTTGCTCTTATTATTCATTCCAAGATTATATTATATTCTATGATCAATGTTATTATAAGGGGAATGGGTAGGACAACCCATCCTTTAGTATAAATTTGAGATCATAATGTTCCTCATCATTCCCCTCCACCTCCCATGAAGCCAATCAATCACACCAAAGGGTATAATATTACTGACCAACTTAAGAATATAACAACTAAAATTTATATGTTAAAATTTCTCAAATGGACACCTATTTATAAGGATATTATTTATGCAACTTATGTGACAAAATGTTACTAAGTGATGTAAAACTACCTTATGCTGCTTCTATCATCAACACATTACAATGGAAAAATGAAAGTATTTATTTTTAGAAATAAGACCTACCTCCTAAACATATTATAGATCAACAAATATCATTATATTTTCAAGTACATGTTCAAAATAAGGTAGTCAAATGAGGCTTGGTGGATAATTTAATTGGTATAGAGGCAAAGGATATTACTTATTCAGAAATAAAAATTCACGGATTTGACAACATCTCATGGAAAGTATTAGGAAAAACTACTTTGAATATAAATGTGGGTCATAGAACAATAACTAAAACATTCTAAGTTATGCCTAATAATATTAAATATAATATTCTATTAGGCTAGTTGAATCAATGCTTGTATAACACCACCTATTAGTTATTCTTAGTCTTATCCATTACAAATTCAAAATAGCTAGGGGGATGAGACGATAGTAACAATATCATCTGCTATATAAAATATGCCATCTGGTATCATCTTCAGGAGAGGAACATTCAATATGATGAGATGGGACCTAAATCAACTCAAATTTATGAGATTATGGGGTGAGATCCAACCCAATATTATAACCCATTTTCATGGGTTCTTGAGATGAATGCATCACCTTATATGTTACATGCATGCCTTAAATTTAGTTATCAAGGACATATATATACATGTATTTTGGATTAAGAACCTATAAATTATTATTAAATGACTAAACCCATGGATCATTACATATTGTAGATACTTAAATATAGCTTTATATGACATACTAGTCTTGTACACTTAAAAAATACCAATCATGGCTCAACCCTATAGTTCATGACATTTCCACTGCCAAAAAAGGCTCGTATTTGCCATCTCATTATGCCTAATACTTATCCTATAACATGAACCTAATATTATGATGATATATACTACATATAACTTACAATTTGCATGAAAACTAATTTATATCCTACACATATAGTTACAAATTCCTAATAACATTTTACACTATAGGACAATAGTGTCCAGATGAGGACACTAGTGTCAATACTAGTGTCCTAAATTAGACACTAGTTTTGATACATTCAAAATGGTCAAATTTCAAATCACTCAACATTCATTGGCTGGCCTATTTGTCTTATTTGACCCTCACATGAGATCATTTCAAAAGGTGGGGTATAAATGCAAATCAAAGGTCACTCATTATCCATCTAGAAATATTTAGCAATGAAAATAATTTTCACAACTGAGCTATACTTATTTATTCTTCTCTATTCCAAATTAGTCATAGGAAAATTATTCTTAAAGGTCTGAAGTATTTAAAAAAACTCTATGAGTAGTATTTTTCAAGTTACAAGATAGATCACTACATGCACTTGCATTTAACATATTGCATAATTATTCACACACAAGCCCACATAAATGAGAGAACTACATTAGTCTAAGGTCCTATTTGAAGTATATGGATATGTAAGAGACACATTGATAGAGGGATATTTGAGGTTGGATCAATCTCATTCAATCCCACTAATACCTATTTTTAAAGGTGACATGCCCTAATTGGAGGACCTAAGATTTTGAACCAAATAATGATTCTCAAAACCTAATAGGTGTAATTGACTATTATAAAAAAGGATTCATATTCAGAGTTTGATAAAAGTGTCAAAATCAAGATATAACTATTGATACTAGTGTCCATAGTATAATGTTAGTATCTAGGCTAATAGACAACTAATTTATATAATTTGATGAATCAAAGTGGACCATTAGATTGTCTGCTTCCACACCTATGCCTACAAGATCTACCTACACATCATTACATAAGATACATATTATTTATCCTTTGCATTAATTCAAAATATTTCTTGGGATTGTATTTTTCCAAATTTACTATATTCTTAGATTTAGTATATTTATCAAAATATTGTAAATATAAATTCATTTAATTGTCTTGATTTATAATATCTTATTCCAATTTTACTAGGCTATTCCCCATAACCGTTAAAACACTCCAAAAATGGTTAAACATTTGTTGAATCAGACCTCTAAGTCTTATTTTATATATCCTAACTTGTCATAGGATGTATGAATTATGAATTGTTAAAAATCTTAAAATCAGATTGAATTAATTACAAAAGAATCAATCATGTTTAATATGGATACATCTAATAGTTATTTCATTGCACATTATGTGATGGTAGTCATTTATTGTTATCTTTCATGCATTTATAAATGAATCAATGATATAATAAAATGGAGTAAACAAAATGGTATAAATAAAGAGAGTGATTTAACACAAGATAAAAATATAATATCTATTTATAAATCTTATTGTAATAATACTAAACCCTTAGTTATCTTCAATAAGTGCCAACATGCATGCTCCCAACCTTTTGTCCCCTAGATCCTATTCTAGTCAAAGTTACCATCCCACTCCCATATTTTTACATGACTTATCTTGGATTATGTGGTCCACACTATCACTACATGAAAAGGAAAGGGTTACCAACCTATCTAACCACCTATTCATATACAAAATATTCTTCCTAAGCCTAAGCTAGTAATAAAATCTAAGGGATATGATATTTTTTAACAATTAATAAATACAGATGCTAAGATATCAATCCTTGAGATTTAGAAATAGCCAACTATCTATAAGGATATATTATATGAGGATTTTCATGAAACCTAGTACCAAGTGACATAGAGATAGATTATTTTGCAAATATTATGCAATATCTCAAAACAATACAAATATCATCACCTTTGACTGCAAATATTTACCCTCAAAGGATATCATTGATCAAGATATACCTTTATTCATACAAGTCAATATTAAAAATAAATGAATTAAAAGAGAGTGCATGAGATAAGTATCATCGACATATAATATAAAAAACCACTCCAATGATTTTACTAATTAAGTTTCACATTTGGATTTTTTGCATAAGACTTTCTGATACAAAGACATTATTTTAAAAGAATTATGTATGATATCCTTGTTAATTAATGTAGAGGCATTCATGATCAACACTATCAAATGTATAGAGCATAAAATTTACTCTTAAAATAAGGATTTATGACCCCAAGATATCATTGATTAATATTTTCCCCTATACATTCAAGTATGTGTTCATTCAATTATGGATACTATAGACATCTAAATTCCATTTAGTGTGTAAATGCACCTAAATATATTACTAACTCTTATAATAATATATTACATCTCCTCCCAAAGTCAAATAATTAAATAATTCAAATTAGTCAATTATGCACACTTAAATCCTTATTTAAATATAAAAATCTAGATTTTACACCTCATCCAAACATCTTCAATCTTTTTCTCCCTCATCCCACTGAACGTGATAGAAATATGTGAAATAAATTTAGATGTAATAAAAAAAATTAACTAATCTTAATCTAAGATGAATTCAACCTAAGATAGAAAAATAAACAACTAACTAAATCCATAACTTTCTCAACCTCCTATGATTCATCCCTTGAGTTGTCAAGAAGTTTGACTTAGTCCTACTAACTCAGCTAACCAACCCCATGCTTATCTCAACCATTTGAAATGGTATTCATCTAATGGGTGATGAAAAATTATCCACCATTGATTAATTAGATAATTGAATAAGTAAAAATAATCCTCCATAGTTGGATCCTTCTCTAAAAATCTATAAATAAACTTAGAAACCTTCATTCTCAAAGGTCCTAAAATTGAATCCTAAATAATCCAAACTTATGATAATGAAATTCCATTCACAAGTGAATCCAAAAAAATAAAATAAATAAAATAATAATTTTACACCAAAACACTTCCCATTATCCTTTGCATTAGAAGGGTGAGCACCACATTTTTGAAGATCAAATCAAGTTTACATCGCAATGGAAAAAACTTGCACATTTGAATCATAAAGTTTGTGTTTTTTTGGTTTTATTTGTTTGTTGCTCCATTTTAAGTTGAATTTAACTTAGATTAATATTATTTAATTTCTTATAAATCCTAAATTTAGTTCATTTCTTATCAAATATCCCCCCTCATCCCTTCATTTTACTCATTTCTTCATCCATTTTTCAAATTTTAGGATACATTAAATCAATTCATTCTGAATTTATGTTCAAAATATTAAAATAATCTCTCAACATAAAATAAACACAATCATTTACAAATTCAGTACTATTTTTATATTTTTAGATCTACAGCTTATTATTGCTAGGATATATCATTCCCACAACCTCTCAATAGACCCCTCCATCATTAACACAATAGTAAGCATGTAGTCTCTGAATGGTTAAACTATTATTTTTCAAACCCATACTCTAGTTTTTATTAATTAGGGGTAACCTTTTTATGCAACCAACATCTTTAAATTTTGACATCGATTCAGTCGTAACTTGATATATCATTTATCTACATTGCTTTGTCCTCTTCTTTTCATCAATTTTGAGTGTTTGTTCTTTTTCTCGCACAAACCCTTGAGCGGGCATCATCACACTCATTTTCATTCATTTTAGGGTAAATTATTATTTTTTAATCATTAACACTCTAATTATCCTATTATTTGAAACAATATTGATTTATAACACTGTTTCAAAGAGGGGAAAATGTAGACATCTAAATTCTATTTAGTGTCAAAATGTACCTAAATCTATTAATAATTCTTCTAATAATATATCACATCTCCTCCTAAAGTTAAATAATTGAATAATGCACACTTAAATCCTTATTTTAAACATAAAAATCTATATTTTACACCTCATCCAAACATCTTCCATATTTTTATCCCTCATCCCAACCAAATCCACAACTTTCTCAACCTCCTATGACTCATCCTTTGAGTTGTCAATAAGTTTGACTTATTCCTACTAACCCAAATAACCAATCCCATGCTTATCTCAACTATTTAAAATGATATTAATCCTCATGGGTGAGGAATCATTATCCATCATTGATTATTTAGATAATTGAATATGTCCAAATAATCCTCCACCATTGGATCCTTCTCTAAAAATCTATAAATAAACTTGAAAACCTTAATTTTCAAGAGTCCTAAAATCAAATCTTAGAGAATCCAAATTTATGCTAACAAAGTTATATACACAAGCAAATCAAATTGAATCAAAGATGTCATTTACAAAAAAATGTTGCCTATTCTCCTTTACATTGGAAGAGTGAGCAGTAGATCAAATTTACATCGTAATGGAAAAAGTTTGCACTTTTGAAGCATAAAGTTTATGTTTTCTAGTTTTATTTATTTTTTGCTCTTTCTTAAGTTAAATTTAGCTTAGATTAAGATTAATTAATTTTATTAACACTTCTAAATTTAGTTTACATAGATATAAATGCTAAAATGGAAGTAACAATAATGACCATTACATTGTTGTCACACCAATCTAATTGGCTCATATTGTCCAATTGCACCTAAGAGACAATTTATAAGACTACCTAAGTCTCCATATTCATTACTCAAGAAGCTTATCGAGTGTCACATTATATCTCTTCCTACTCCTATAGAGGTTGATACAAATTAAACTATTCCAAAAGTATTAAGGAAATTTAGTATGAACTTTATTTATATTGTAAATATATGCAATGCATAAATAAGACTTGTAAGATATCTCTTATAAAGAGATTTCAGGAGAAGTTGACGTTAATATTGATTCCTCATTTTGAGGATCATCCTCACCTATTTATTTTTACTCTTGTATTATGAATCAGATATAAAATATAATATATGTTCTAGTATTATTGTTTTGTAAATATGAATTAATTATGTTGAGACTTGTTTAATTTTATTATCTTGTATCATAGCCATTTATGGTCCTGACCCTATAAACCATGAGAGTCTTCTTCAAATAATTCTTCCATATTTATTCAAGATTTTTTTTTTCTTTTTGGCAAAATTAGAGAAGGAAATTGAAGTTGTATCGATAGGTGGGACATTTAGGCAATAATCATTTTTGACTATGCATCATTGTGAAAGTTATTTCTATTCATGCTTTCATTTGAATGAATTTATATTAGCCAAATTTCTATGGAAGGATTTACAGCTTTGGTATATAGGAGTTTTGAATTCATTCAGCCTACCCAAACACTTCTTCAATAGATCAATCAACACTCTAACCATTTATACATCTTCATAGTTTACCATGTGCATAGCAGGTTTGAGTATTCTATGTATAATAGGTGTATATATTGTTTCATATTGAAATCAACTTGAGTTTTTATGCATAATTATATGTGTAGTCACTATTTATATAAGTATAAATCCATCATTAAGACAATAGATTAATGTTTTTGTATAAACAACATGATGATAGAGTAGATGGTCTCGATAGAACAAGAAATCCATGTGTTGTTGTTTGCCAAAATTAAAGGTTTTAATTATTATTGACGATGACTTGGGTTTGCATCTATCATCTAGTCTAGGCTCCCTATATCTATCTAGGCACCCATATAGATAGATATGATGCCCACCCATAGTAGAGAGATAGAGGAGCCCCCCCCAGATGTGTATGTTAAATTTCATTCACAAGCACCATCTCAAATAAGTCTAGTAAAAAATTATTAAGGATTGGTCAAATTTTTTAAGTGTTTAAATTATTTTTTATTTTTGGTTTTTAACTTGGGTAAAATTGAGTCATGACTTACGTAAGTCCATGGCAATTATTTAGTTGTGTCAAAATCTAAAAAACTCAGTGTCAATTTTTTTTAAGTGTGTTTTATTTGTGTCAAGTTATGAATCAAGATTAGAATTAAATATATATTTGTCAAATAGTATTTTTATCCTTTCTATGTCAATTGTCAATTGTAACTAGACACATTTTTCCTTGAACATGTTGTCTAGATTGTGTGGAGTCAAAATAGACAAAGTAGATTATATTGAAAATTTTAAAGGAAAATATTTTCATACTTGGCAAGTTAGAAAACAATTGCATTTGATTGACAAAGACTTGTGGGAGATTACAAGTGGTAAAACACCAAAATCAACTAATGCAAATGAATCCATCAAGTGGGAAAGCAAAGATCGAAGAGCAATGGCAATTATAGGTCTAGGGTTATCTAATGTGTACTTTCATCATATAGACCTATCAAAAAATTCAAATGTTATTTAGGAAACATTGACCAAGCTATTTGGATCACAAATAGGAAGTGCAACCTAAAGCAGAAACTATTTGGACTCAAAATGGAAGAAGGTGATAACATAGTGCAACACATAAGTAAGTTTTGCTCCATTCTAAATCAGTTAGTAGGAATAAAAGCATATATACCTGATGATGATGCAAAATCTATCTTACTAAATATTACACCAGCTAGTTATTTAAACATGGTTTTTACACTAAGCAAAGTAAATCCTAGCTTAGAAAATCTAATTTCCTCACTGATAGATGAAGAGAATAAGAATACTACTCCTAAGGAAGTGTTATGTATGTGAAAAATAAAAACAAATCCATTTATAATTTAGATTAATATAGATATGAGAGTTTAAGGAAAAGGTTTCTTTATCATTATTTTAAGAAACATAGACATGGTGTTAAATATTGTAGACAAAGAACACAAGCTATCCTTGATGATAAACTAAAAGAGAATGCTTTTGTTTCTAAAAAAATAGATGAAGAAAGCAATTGGAAAGTGAAAAAAACTTTTTCAAATGAATAAAATGATAAAGAATCAATTGGTAAAAATAGTGATGAAGACTATTTATACTAGATAACTAAACTTGAGGTTGGAGGAAAAAGGAGGATGGAGGACACTTGTACCTCTCATTAGCCACTAATGATGGGGTACTATTTTATAGTAGTGGCATTTTCTATTTTTACTATGTTTTTTATAGTATGAAATAAGAACATGAGTGCATCCATATTCATGTAATTTTAAAATGTAATCCCATAAAAAGTGTGATAGTACAGATGATTCAGACAATTAGTAATAAGGCAAGAGATGTTCTTGATAAAAGTAGTTGGTAAGAGTGTTCCCACTACTTTTTTTATTAGCTTGGTTGATGTTCCCATATTTTGGTTGATTTTTGCATGGATAGTGGTTGATGCATGCTCCCACTATGGAGGAGGTTCCCATGATTGTTAGTGTTTCCATTTTCTAGTTGATTAGTTCCCACAATCAAAGTGCAAGGAAGTAACACATAGGAAGATCAAGACATGTGTATGCTGCTGAGACAAAAGATGGTGTTTCTCCCCTTGTTCATACTATGGGGGGGGGAATATTATGGAGATTTAGTATGAATTTTATTTATATTTTAAATATATGCAATGCATAAATAAGACTCATAAGATATCTCTTGTGAAAGAGTCTTATGGAGAGATCTTGAGAGAAGCTGAGGATAATATTGATTCCTCATTTTGAGGATCATCCTCACCTATTTATTTATACTCCCATATTGTGAATCATATATAAAATATAGTATATGTTCTAGTATTAATTCTCTAAAAATATGAATTAATTATGTTGATACTTGTTGAATTTCATTAAAAAGGATATGATGCAGATTCTTATTGTGACTATCACCAATGTGCTAGGCATTCTATAAACATATATCACAAGTTGAATCACAAGATACAAAACCTTATTTATATCAAAAAAATCACCTTTGATGATCCTTAAAATGATTCAAAGTCACAAATTGATAATAATGAAAACCATAATATATTTAACAATCCATTATTAGATCATGCCAAAAACTATGAAATTTTAAATTAGATCATATTCAACTTATTTGAAGAGAGAGAAGGAAGTTGAGTTTTATATTACTATATGATGGTTGTTGACATAAATGAAAAAGGGGGAGATTATTTGAGAGTTGTCAATGATGTTATGGTGATTTCATGGAGGTGTCCAAGTGAGTGGATGAAGAGTCTTGTTAGTATAAGTAATAATCACAAAGTGTGCAGAGTGTTTGTCGTAATATGTTTGAAGTTGGCTTGGTTGATCTTCTATTTTGGCATTATTAGGAATGATTAGGGATGAGTATGGTGATTTAAGGTTGTGAAATAGGTCCTATTATAAGTCAATAATGATTTTATTTATTATTTTCATGAGTGTATTTCATCTAGTTGATCATCTTTTTCATCTAGATATTTTGGTTCTAGTGGTAGAAAATCTGAGTAAGCAGTTTGCTAACATCATCATTGCCACGTGTGGATAAGTCAGGGGGAGTTGGTAATATGGTTGTGATAATATTTGTACCTAGTTATTATTAACTAAATTATAGGTTATGAGATGAAGTGAAACATAATATATGCAAGTGCAAATTTGGGCTTCCAGGTAGTTTGATAGTGTTTCCACATAGCCAAATTTGCAATGTGGTAAGAAAAGCTGAGTAGGCATTTTGATATAATCATATTTTCCATGTGTGGATGTTTAAATAGAATTTTATCATATGGATTTATTTATTTTTTTCCAAGTTTATATGTGATAAATTTCAAGTCATGTGATGAAGTGCATCAAAAGGTATTTATGTGTAAAGTTGGCCTTCTAGGTAGTTATAGGTATAATTGGCTCTTTGGTAGAAAAAATTGAGTGAGAAATTAATGGTATTATATCTCACACACGTAAATGTTTTAGGAGATTATTAATATATGGTTGGATTCATATTTTAAAGGATAATATATGGTAAAAATTTGAGAACATACGTTTGAGTGAAGCAAAAGATATGACTGTGTAAAGTTGGCCTTCCAGGCATATTGTAGTGGTCCCCATAGTCTAATTTGCGAAGGGTAAAGACCAAGACCAAATAGAGATACTAAAAATAATGGAAATTCATACAGATCAATATAAATGGAGTGTATAGATAAAAATGAGTCAAATATTTCATTGGTTAATTAATTTAAAGATCAATTTCCTTATAAAAGGATCAATAAAGTGTGTGTTTGTTCCAAGGTTAGGAAGCAACGAGATGAGGACAAGTGTTTGATGTTTAACATTGAGTAGAGATAAAGACCAAAATTATTTAGAAGATAAATAGTGATGAGGTGTTTTTAATAATAAACATCAATAGTGCATATTAAAGTGACAATTATTTAGCATGGCTAAATCCAGGACAATCTCAAAGAGGTCGACGGAGCATATGAGGTCAAAGTTACCAGATTGCACGAGATAAGGTCAACTGTTTGAGGTTTAACATTTGGGTAGTGGTTCAATATGATTTAAATTTTGAATAATATATAAATTTCACATTTTATCTAATATTTGAGAGTAATAGATGCATTTTAAGTGATTGAAGTTTAACTATGAACGTTTGAATTCTGATATTTGAATTTAACAAAGAAAAGACCAGTGTCTAGTTTTTGGGCCATATCTTTTGATCAAGCTATAATTTTATAATGATGTTAATTTTTTATTATAGGAATAAAATATGAATCTTTAAATATAAATTTAAAGATTTGAAAGTCTATATAGTCAAAGTTATAAAGGTTCAAAGTTGACTATGTTTTCATGTATGTCCTACAAGTGACCCGAGAAGATTGTTTGAGATTTTTTTGATGTTGTTTCAATGTTTAAATGTGAAATAAATATTTTAGTATGTTTTATAATCAGTTATTACTATTTTTGTGAATTATTAAGGTTTTACCAATCATATTTTGTATGAACAAAGATGTAAAAGTTGACTATGTTTATTAAATGGATTGGCAGTTTGAGTGACCATTTTACAAAGGTAAGTTGAAGGTGTTATGAGTAGAGTTGAAGAATAAAATGAGAATTTAAATGTTATATAAGTATATAAGGAATTTTTTTTCATAATATGTCTTTTATCAGATATGGAGAGTCAAAATATCTTGACTATATATGACTAGTCTGAGTGGTCATTTTGTGTATGTTGTATTGAGTGCTTAGAACATGTGTTGATATGTATAAATCACATGGAGATATATATGAGGTATTTAAGGGTTAAAAAATGAGATATAATAATATTTATTTGGTTTAGAATTTTAATATTGCATTTTTTGCATATGAAGACCTGAAAAGCTAGGAGACCTAATTGGTAGGTCCAAGTGTGGAGTGAGTGTTACAAATGGCATGGACCCAAGTGGGTGTGAGAAAGGGGATATTAGAGGTAATTTTGATATGTTTGAATAATTTATAAAGGATGAAGGTGGTCCAAGTAGTCTCACATGTAACATTTGAGTATGAAGGCTTACAAGTTTTAGGTCTCACCAAGACCTAATGGTGGTTTAAGGGTAATGATGCATTGGCTGACCTATGGAGTATGTGGTTTTTATATGTAATATGTATAAATATATATTTAAAAGGTGAAAAAAGTGTGGTAAACATCTTGGATGACCAATATGGGTTATACAAAGAACATGGTATAAGTACAAGGCCTATTTGGCCTATTTATTTTAGTTGTGAAAATGTGGAGCTATGTGAAGGAAAGAACCTTTGAAAGAGAAGGTACAAGTCAATGAGGACCAAAAAAGAGAAAATAGGATCATAAATTCTTATCTAATCAAGGTGATAATGGTGATTACATAGGTCATTCGATATAATAAGCCTAGAAAAGGTATAATGAGTGAGTATTCTCAAGAGGCTATTTGAGAAAGTGTGTATGGTGAACAAAGGCAAGGTGAAGGATATGTGTGACCAGTGGATGGGTTGAAGGGTAGAGAAGGTTTATGATGGTGTGTATGACTTATAGGTCATATT
Organism: Torreya grandis; assembly: GCA_037957365.1. Classification (NCBI taxonomy): domain Eukaryota; kingdom Viridiplantae; phylum Streptophyta; class Pinopsida; order Cupressales; family Taxaceae; genus Torreya; species Torreya grandis. Next base: position 6,867,174 of record JARHVA010000091.1, read on the forward strand.
TATTATGTCATAATAGTGCTATTTTATGTTTGAATATTGAGTGTGAGCGAAGAATTAAAGAGTGGGGTTAGTTGGATATGTAATGTAACTTAATTGATCTTTGTGTGTTGGTTCAAGTATGTAATGTGCTTTGGAAAATAGGGTGTGCTGGATAAAAGAGTGAAAGTGAAGAGTGATAATCAAAGGTCTATCATTATGTTTTGAATACATCAATTCAAAGGTGGAGGTGTTTATTTCATAGGAGGGTCTAAAGGACTTGATATTCCTTAGGGGCAGTTACTACTTTTGAAATAGGTATTTCACTAAAGGCCTTTGGTCAAAAGGAATTGATCAAAGTTTTAGGTAAAAAGGTCACTAGTATTTATTTTTTAATACCTTATAGGACAAGTAGTTCAGGTATTTATAGGCATGATAGTGGGTTTTATTCCCTAAGAGGGTTTCCCACATATGTCATGTGTTATGTGCCTAATCTTGCATTATCTTTCTTGTTCATTGATATGAATGATGTGTATGCCTCATGAATGTATGTATTGAATGATTAAGAGTTTGAAGGAATTGGAATTAGATTATCTTGGCTCACTAATTCACCCCCCCTCTCAATGATTGTACCTCTAACAATTGGTATCATAGCCAAGTCCTTTGTAGGAAGCTTAATAGCTTGAAGGAGATCCTCAGTAGGTATAAAAATGGCCAAGCAGTTGAAGAAAGAGAATCAATAGTGGAATATTGTGATCAAGGAACTTGAAGAACATATATGTAATTTGAAAAAATATGCTAAAGAGGATGAGAAGGTTATCAATGACCTCAAGGTTCAGCTAGAAGATTCCAAGGAAAGTTGTTCAAAATAAAATAACATCATGCATGATGAAGAGGTTTGCCATGATAGTGGAGAAGAAGAAGTGTTCTATGAAAATGAGGAGCAAGAAGTGGATCTAAGAGCTGAGCTCATAAGGAGTAATCACAAGATGAGGTATGTGATCAAAGGTATTGAAGCACAAGTTAGTTCTCTTAAGGGAAGTTTTTTAGGCAAGCTTGAGAGAGATAATAAGAAGTATCAAGAACATATCAAGTCTATTGAATTTAAAGAATATATATTGAAATACATGGCCAAAAAGGCCAAAGAGGATGAAGAGAAGGTAAATATTCTTGAGGATTAATTAAGGACTACAAGTGTAAATCTAAAATAAAGATAAGATGAGTACACTCTATTAAATATTGAGATGAATTCATTGAAGATTGAACATGAGCTTGTTGTAGTCAAGTTGGATAAGTTAGAAAAGAAGCATGAGAGGCCTTAGTATGTCAAGGAGATTGAAAGCTTTGAAAGTAATGAAAAAAGGTTTGTTAGATAACCAAATGATTCAAGGTATGCTATTTTATTCCATGCTCACTATTATACATGTAATAAGTATGGTCATAGAGCTAAGGACTGTAGAAGGAAGTCAGTCAATAATGAGTTTTCATGGATCCTTGGAAGAAGAAGCAATTGGTCTTGGAGAAATCCTATCTCAAATCAGTCAAGAGGTATGTTGAATGATATTGTTTTCTATAGTTGTAATATAATAGGACATATTGCCAAATTATGCAAGAATAGTTTGAAGTTAAACTTGAGTTGTGACAAGAAGAAAGATGATCCTAAAATTCACTCAATGATATTGAGACCAAAGACTATGAAGGATAATCATGATCAAATTGAATTTCCTACTATAACAAAAAAATTATTAGATATGAAGAATATATATATTTTGTCTTTTGTCCAGATAGAAAAGAAAGATCACAATCATCATCAAGAAAAATGTATGAATGATATTGTTTATTTTAAATTTCATAAAGTTGGTCATATTGCTAGATACTGCAAGAACAAGATGAATGAGTTCTCAAAGAAAAACAAGGTTTATGGAGCTCATGGTGTGTAAAGAAGAGGTCACACATGGGTTTGGAAACCTAAAACTATTAGAAGAGATCAAAATGAGACCAAAGATGGCTTGTTTTCCATGATAGACATAAAGGAAAGTCAAGATCTTTTGTTGAAAACATTTATTGACAAATCTAAAGAAAAGAATGAAGTCAAGGATTCATTCAAATTCAAATAGGATTGCAAGTCAGATGAGATTCTAGAGATATGAGACTCTCTAGAGTTTTAAGACTATTAGTCTCTCTATGTTAAAGGGGTGTGTCTCTCTAAAGCTTCAAGGAGACACTTTCAATAAAGAGGAAGAATGTTGGATATTGGTTGGATCTTTATTGATGTTTCAAGATAAAGAATGTCATAAGAAGATGTGTTGGTTTACTGTGAAGGACTTTGTTATTTGGAAGACCTGTGTGTGAATATGATCTTTGGTTGATTGGTTTGCTCTTATTTTTTGAAGAACTAGCCCAAAGGGTGAAAGGTAGTGACTTGAGGGTTTGATGTCTATAAACCCTAAGGTGTGTGTTCATGATGATAATGACTCAATTTTGGTATATAGAGATATTGAACATTAAGTGGAGAATATGCAATGTTTTCATCATTTGGTGACATGCTTGTAATGCATGGTTGAGCTTAATTTAGTTTTATTTATCATGAAAGAATGTTGGAAGTGTGTGAAATGTCTAAAATTAGGGAATGGTAGTTTTTAGGTGTCTAATTAAGGATGATGTGGTGTCAAAATATTCTATTGCATAAGAAAGACTAAAGACAAGGTTGATATAGAGGATGAGGAGAATGTGTTGTATTATATTTGATATCATGAATAAAGTATCTAGGTTATATAGATGAAAATTTGTATATGCCATGGAGTTAGGGGGAGTTAACTCATACAGGTTGAGTGGATTGAGGAGCTATGCATAATGTGAGGGGGAACATATATGAGATGTTCTAGTCATGGTGGAGATTTGAATAAGTCTGCTACAAATGTGAAATCAAGTATGTTAATATGATGAATTAATAAAACCAAGTCAATTAATTTGATAATGTATTGAATCCTCTTGAATAAACAAAGGGGGAGATTTGTAATTGGTTAGATTCTAGGATCAGAGGACTGTGTAGTTGGATCTGAGAAAGAAGATATAAAGGCAATTATGTTGATTTATCATTATTGGAAATGGTCTAAAGATGCTCAAAGAAAAGGTGTCTAAGCTTAGGTGAATTAGGGAAAGTCCTTAATGTTTTCATTGTAAGTTCATGTAGTTTCTATTGTTCATGTATGTTTCATAGAAGTTATGTATGATCAAAGAAGAGTGTTGTCATGGGGCATGTTTGAGAAATTAAAGCAATAAGAGGTAGGCTCAAGGTAAGGGGGAATTTGTATCATATTTATAAGATGGTCCTATACTATTTATGGTATTTTTAGGTCCTTATAATCATATTATTCCCACTTTCTCATTGTGTCAAAGGGGGAGAAAGTTCCTATTTTAGAAGTGCTTAAAGAGAGAGAGAGAAAGAAGTTGAGTTGTATATTACTATATGATGGTTCTTGACATCAATGAAAAAGGGAGAGATTATTGAAGAGTTATCAATGATGTCATGGTGATGTCATGGAGGTGTCTAAATGATTGGATGAAGACTCTTGTTAGTATAAGTAACAATGACAAAGTGTGAGTATGCTTGTCCTAGTATGCTTGAAGCTGGCTTGGTTGATCTTCTATTTTGGCATGATTAGGAATGCTTAAGGATGAGTATGGTGATTTAAGGTTATGAAAGAGGTCATATCATAAGTTGATAATGATTTTAGTGCTTATGTTTATGAGTGGATTTTATCTGGTTGACCATTGTTTTCATCTAGACATTTTGGGTCTAGTGGAAAAAAATTTGAGTAGGAAGTTTACTAATATCATCATTGCCATGTGTGGATGAGCTACAGGGAGTTGGTCATATGGTTGTTATCAAATTTGTGCCTATTTACCATGTGATAAATTTAAATTCATGTGATAAAGTGAAACATAAGATATGCAAGTGTAAAGTTAGGATTCCAGGCAGTTTGATAGTGTTTTCACATAGCCAAATTTTGCAATGTGGCAAGAAAAGCTGAGTATGCATTTTGATGTAGTCATATTTCATGCATGTGGAAATTTTAGGAGAAGTTGATCATATGGGTTTGTTTATTTTTATGCATAGTTGATATGAGATAAATTTTAGGTCATGTGATGAAGTGCATCAAAATATATGCATTTGTAAAGTTATCCTTCCAAGCAGTTCTAGGCATAATTGGCTCTATGGCAAAAAACTAAGTGAGTAGATTAATGGTGTTATATCTCACATGCATGATGATTTTAGGATATATTTAATATATGGTTGAATTTATATTTGAAAGGAGAACATATGGTTTAAATTTGAGAACATACATTTGATCAAAGCAAAATATATGACTGTGCAAATTGACCTTCCAAGTATATTACAGTGGTCCCCATACTTAGTCTAATTTGCAAAGGGTAAAGACCAAGACCAAATGGAGATCCTACGGCTCATGAATATTAATATATATAAATATAAATGGAGCATATATATACAAATGAATCAAAGTGTTTATTGGTTAATGAATTTAAAGATCAAGCTCTTTACAAAAGGATCAATGGAGCGTGTTTATTCCAAGGTGTCAGGAAGCAACGAGATGAGGATAAGTGTTTGATGTTTAACATTGAGTATAGGTAATTAAAAAGATTATTTAGAAGATAAATTATGATCAAGTGTTCATACTAATAAATATAAATGGTGAATATTAAATTCAATACGTCAAAGTGATAGTTGTCTATCATGGCTAAAGTGAGGAAAATCTCGAAGAGATCGATGGAGCGTCTGAGGTCAAAGTTTCCATATTGCATGAGATAAGGTCAAATGTTCAAGGTTTAACAGTTGGGTAGTGGTGAAATATGAGTTAAAGTTAAAATAATATTGATAGTGAATATTTAATTTAATATGAAAGAGTATGAGATGTGTTTTAAACAATTGAAGTTTAATTATGACTGTTTGAATTCAAAAATTTGAATTTAACAAAGGAAAGACTAGTGCTTGGTTTTTGGGCCATATATTTTTACCTAGGTATAATTTACTCATGATGTAAAAATATAATTTATATAGGACTCCAAGACACATTTGGAAATATATATTTTAAGATTTAAAAATGTATACAATCTAAGTTATGAAGGTTCAAAGTTGAATGTGTTTTCATGTATGTCCTACAAGTGACCCAAGAAGATTGTTTGAGATTGTTTTGATGTTGTTTAGATGTTTAAAGGTGAAATAAATATTGGAGTATGTTTTAAAATTGATGAGGACAATTTTTGTGAATTATAAAGGTTTGACCAATCATATTTTTTATGAATGAAGATGTAGCAGTTGACTATGTTTGTTAAATGGACTGGCAGTTTGAGTGACCATCTTAAAGAGGTAAATTGAAGGTGTTCTGAGTAGAGTTGAAGAAGAAAATGAGAAAGGATATGTTATATAAGTATATAAGTCTTATGATAAGGAATTTTTGTCATGATATGACTTTGATCAGATATGGAGAGTCAAAATAGCTTGACTCTATTTTGATTGTATATGACCAATATGAGTGGTTATTTTGTGTATGTTGTTTAGAGTGCTTACAAATGTGTTGCTATGTATAATGTACATGGTAATATATCTAAGGTATTTAAGGGTTCAACCATGTGATCTAATCATATGGATATTTGAGTATTTGGTTTTGAAGTTTGAGATTGTGTTTTCTACATATGAAGACATGAAGAGCTAGGAGACCTAATTGTTAGGTCCAAGTATGGAGTTGGTGTTCTAGATGGCATGGACCCATGTGGGTGTGAGCAAGGGGATATTGGATATATGTTTGATATTTTATAATAATTGATAAAGGATGAAGGTAGTTCAAGTAGTCTCACATGTAACATTTGAGTATGAAGGCCTAATGGTTTTAGGTCTCACCAAGACCTAATGATGGTTTGTGGGTAGTGAGGCATTAGACGACCTATGGAGTATGTGGTTCTTACATGTAAAATGTATGAGGAAATATTTCAAATTTGGAATAATTATGGTAAACATCTTGGACAACCAAGATGGGTTATACAAAGAACATGGTATAAGTACAAGGCCTATTTGGCTTATTTGTTTTAGTTGTGAAAATGTGAAGCTCTGTGAAGGAGATAACCTTTGAAAGAGAAGGTACATGTTAGTAAGGAATAGAAAAGAGAAAAGAGGATCATAAATTCTTGTCTAATGAAGGTGATTACATAGGTCATTGGAACTAATAAACCTAGAAAAGGCAGAATGAGTGAGTATTCTCAAGAGGCTATTTGAGAAAGTGTGTATGGTGAGCAAAGGCAAGGTGAAGGTTGTGTGTGACTAGTGGATGGGTTGAAGGGTAGAGAAGGTTGATTATGGTGTGTATGACTTATAAGTCATATTTATTATGTCATAATAGTGATATTTTAGGTTTGAATATTGAGTGTGAGTGAAGAGTTAAAGAGTGGGGTTAGTTGGATATGTAATGTAACCTAATTGATCTTTGTGTGTTGGTTCAAGTATGTAATGTGATTTAGCCAATAGGGAGTGTTGGATGAAAGAGTGAAGGTGAAGAGTGATAATTAGAGGTCTATCATTAGGTGTTGAATACATCAATTCAAAGGTGGAGGTGTTCATTTCATAAAAGGGTCTAAAGGACTTGATATTCCTTAAGGGTAGTTGCTTCTTGTGAAATAAGTGTTACACTAAATGCCTTTGGTCAAAAGGACTTGATCAAGTTTTTAAGTCAAAAGGGATTGACTAGTCTTTAGTTAGTAATACCTTATAGGATAAATAGTCAAAGTGCTTATGGGCTTGAGAGTGGGTTTTATTCCCCAAGAGGGTTTCCCACATATATCATGTGTTATGTCCTTGATCTTGCATTGTCTTTCTTATTCATTACTATGAATGATGTGTATGCCTCATGAATTTATGTATTAATGAATATGAGTTTGAAGGATTTAGAATTAAAAATGGATTATCTAGGCTCATTGATTCACCCCCTCTCAGTATTTTTACCTCTAACTTCTTGTGTTGAGGTAAAAAAAAGGATAAGATGGAGTTTACCCTTTCAAGATCAATGGTTGATCCTTGATTTGAAATAACACGGACCAAGATATCACCTTCATGGGCTAGAAAGACACATTTATTTAGGTTGAGAGAGACCCCAAATTGTTTATAATTTTTTAAAATCTACCTAAGATGATTCAAATGATCATTAAAATTATTTTAAAACACTATTATGTCATCTATACATACCAAAACTATCTCATTTAACAAACTCTGAAAGGCCATATCCATGGCTCTTTCAAATTTAGCACATGTATTTGAAAATCCAAAGGGAATTATCTTATAAGAATATATTATCCATTTAGTGGTGAAGGATATTTTAAATTGGTATTCCTCTCTCACCAAAATTTGATTATACCCACTATATCCACCAAAAAGAGAAAACCACTTAGAACTTGCTAATAATTGTAGAATTTGCTCCATGGATGACAAAGGATAGTTATACTTCAAGGAAGCCTTGTTAAAATCTATGAAATCCACACACAACCTTATTTATCCATTATTTTTCCTCACAGTCACAAGGTTTGCAACCCATGAGAAATTCTTGATGGAAAAGATGATTCTTGACTTAATCAACTAGGTCAAATCTTTTCTCATCAAATATTAATTCTTTAGATTAATATGCCTTTGACTTTGTCTTGATTATTTGTTATTATATTATAGCTCTATATTATGTTGAGCCAATATTGGATCAAACCCCTTGAGGCCACTATATTCCCAACCAAAAAAATTAATGAACTCTTGGTATAACTCCACAAATGATTCTCTTCCATGTTTTAAACATACCTTTCTGAGTTTGAGAAGCTTATCCTTGAAGATGGTAATGCCTTCATAGTTTTATTATTTTTTAGACATCCTCACTTTCTCTTTACTCATTTGGTCATCACTATTAAAGATACTCTCAAGTTTGATAAGTCCTTGTGGTATATTTTTTGTCTTCAATTATATAATCTGATCCTTATACTGATGATACAATTTATTTTGATTTATAGAAGAGAATTTAACTTCTTTTTGAAGAAAACATGCTATTTGTTTATCATCTTCAAACACTTACCAACTCAAAACATTATCCAAGATGGAAGGCCTTACCACTACCTTGATGTGAGATTGACATTCTCATTTTTGATATCATTAGGAATGTCAAATTGAACTCCTATGGATACCAACCAATCAACATGCTTATTTCCCTCTCTTAGAACAACCTATATGTTGAAATATTAAAATTACTCTATGATATCCCACACCTTATGTTTATATGGCTTCAATAAATTTTTTTTTGCCAAATTCTGACCTCTAACCTGATGTACAACTATATCACTATCACTGAACACTTTTAGGTATTTTGCTCCTACCTTTATTGCCCATTGGAGACCATGTATGAATGTCTCATACTCGGCTACATTTCAATTACATAAAAATGAAATATTATTTAAGATTAGTACCTTTGATTTGATTGATAAATAAACATTATTCCATCCCCTACTCCATTCTTATTCCTTGAGCCATAAAAGAATAGATTCCATAATCCTTCACTAGACTCACTTGGCCTAGAAAGATTTAGTATAGATGTAACTTCTTCATGCAAATAATAAATTACAAAAGTTTATTCTTAAATCAAATTGTAAGGATCATACTCATAGTTTTCACTTACCCAATCATCAAGGAAAATATTGGGAATGCCTTCAAGAAGAGTGGCTATATCTTGATCACTTGAAGCTCTTTCTCATCAAGTATAGTACAATTCACATTGATAATGCTTAACATGTAAGGTTATTTATGAAATTTAGAAATAGGTTATGATTTTATAGTAACTTTAGTACATACATTATTCTAAAATAAATTTATGACCAATCTGAAGATAGGTACACTCTAATCTTTGTTATGAAGTCTCTTGACAAGCATAATGCCGAATATAGTGGAAAATCAACTACCACAACATTTTGAGGAAAAAGACCTGTGAAAGCATGAAAATTCAATGTAAACCTTTAATTACTCCCACTATCTTTGTATTTTTACCATATAATTACAACACTCCATTTGTGTTTGGATCATATTTCCAACCAAGCTTATTAGTTATCTATTTTGGCATAATTGTACTACTAGCACCACTATCAACCATATAATTATGAACTAGATTATAAACAATGATCAAATAATGGTATAAGGGATGATGTTTACCATATTTACTTAGATATACTTCAACCTTGAATTGATGTGCCTTATTTTTAATAGGTTGTACCTCTTGATTAACATGCTATCCATAATTAGTGAGAACCACACTTTCCTTCCTTGCTGATCCAATTGAGATATGGAGGTTAGTGAGATATTCTTGGATCAATTATTTTTGTATTATAATATTTAAAGTTTCCCATATTGATATTCTCACATGTGACTTCTTCATTTAGTCTATGATGTTAAGAGGAGTTCCACAAACCCTTGGTTGCCCCTTCAGAATAGGAGTGCTCTCTTGATTGAGAAGTTTGAGATATTACATTGCCTTCAAAAACCTGATTTTTATGATTTTCTTTCACTTTTGGGGCTAAAAGAATCTAATTAGTCTTTTTATAGTATAAATGATACAAATCAAAAGTTTTTTGTACTTCTTGTGCATCATTTATTGATCTCCTCTTTGCTCTTGTGATAACTACTATTAGGATAATCACCTAATTTATATCCATTTTTTGATTCATGGAATAATGATCTACTTATTTACAATTCAAAAATGTAGCATCATCTTGTACTTGACCATCATGTATCTCTTTTTGAGGTGGTATTTCAGTTTGAGATAGTTGAGGTATTGTTATACCTTACACAACTAGAGCTTGATTCAATACTCCATTTGGGAAAGAGGATTCATTATGGGGTTGATTTCATGGATTTAAACATTATTAATATTTCATGAGGTTATTTTAATTAGGAAAAATATCTTTGGAAGAGGAGGGAGTACATAGATCAATAGTGGTATATGGCCTAGATTGTGTAATGGCTCCTTGTCCTTGGTAGGGAGGTTTATTTGAATGGTAATTTTGAAAAAGAGGATAATTAGGTTGTTATTGATAATTATAAGGAGGTTTATATGGTATATTAGGTTGATATAATTACCTCTTTATGGCCACCATTTCATTCCCAAATGATTGCATAAGACCCTTTAGTTCACATATCTCACTAGATTGGCTAGGAAGAGCTACAACTTGATTAGATAGATATAGAATTGGAGTTAGTGGGAACTTGAAAAGGTGTAATGGGTTGATATTTTATAAAAAATGGCATATAAGTCCTTGGTGCAAGTTTTCTATCTTGTGTAAGGCTATTTTATACCCTTATGGCCATTTCAAATGCATTTGGTAGTATCCTTCTACCCATTGACTAGATCATCACTGATATATCAGTATTTAGAGCTCTTAAAAAATAAAATAATGTAGTTTCAAGAGATGGAATAATCATAGGAGGTTAACTACCCCATGTGTTTTGGAGCCTAAGGTTGAAATCAATGATGAATTCATGCGGAGCTCTCTTAATGGTAGTCAATTACTCAATTAGAGAGTAGTATGATTTGTCCTCAAATTATTTATAAAGGGATGCTCATAACTCATCCCAAGGTACAATGGAATTGAGAGGAAGGTGCCTATACCAATGTATATTTTTTCCATCTAAATATGCATCAAGAAACCTAATAACGGCATTTTATTGGATTACATGATGCATAAAACATAGGTTAGCCACATCTCTAATGTGCTCTGTAGGAGTGGTTTGATTTTATCCAGTAAAGAAAGGTAAAATAATCAATGTTAAGGCTATAATATCATTGTATTGGGAAATATTTAAAGGGATACCACCATCAAAATTCACAAAAAACTTGGTTTTTAGGGACAATCATACTAAAATTTAGTCTTTATATAAGATTGTTTGGAGGTAGGTTCTGATTTATTGAGCTAGAGGAATGTTTGGTGTATGGCCTAGATTTAAATAACCTCTTTATTTTTGATGAATTCAAAGGTAATTAAATAAAATTATAAGGAATACCTTTTGTATCTAATATTGTTGTGACTTTTGGTATAAAAATTGCACTAATCTACTACTAAGATGTCTGTATGATTATGGAGTCACTAGATGCTGAGTACCTGAGTAATGTCTCTACTAAAAATTAATAAAACCAACACCAATATTTATTAATATTATGAGAAATGGTCCCATCAGGTGTGCTTGAAATTATTATCACGTTGAGTTACACCCTTGAGAAAGGTCTTCAATCTTCCTCACCTAATTGATACAATGGGATCACTTATAGGTTGTGGGTGACCTCTAATGAAACTAAACCTCTAGATATTGATGGTTCCCTTGATGAATCACCTTTATCGTCACCTAAAATACTTCATGAAAATAAAAAGAGAGAGAGAGATAGATTCCTTTACTTATATGACTAACTATGGGGTGATGTACTAAAATCGAATACCTTAACTTGATTAGAAAAAGATACAATGAGCCCAAAGAGAACTCACCCATGCAGAACTCTCAAATCACCAATTAATATTATGTATAAGTGTTTTGTATAAATGATTCATCTTATAAATTTACCTAGAAGGATTAACACTTATCTTAGGAATCTCAAATAACATTCATCACAACTATGAATTGCATAAACTCTCAGAGACACAAACTAAAACCTGCACAAGATCAAGTTTGTTTCATATATGTGAAAAAAATAGACATAAATCAAAGATATTCTGTAATTATCATAGGGTTACATCAAAAATTCATCAATTTCACACAATAACTAACATATGAAAAGTTACAATCAATTTCTTTATTGTTCAAGAAGGTGTTTACAAGTCTAAAATTTGGAAGGGCTGAGCCATAAATAACTAGAGGTGTCTAATTACTTGGAAAAATAAAGTAAATATAATTAATGATTCATTAGTTGTGGGAAAAACATGAAAACTTGTCATTAATTCCCTCATTAAGGCTTAAAACTAACACATAGCCAAGGCTAACTTTCAATTGACATCTTCTTTTTTCTCTAATGTATCATTACTTGATTTGAAGTATCCAAGTTATGAGGGGGGAATATATGTAATTTTTATAGGATTTATTTTTTTTAAATATCAATTTTCATGATGAAACTCCACTTTGTCTTCAACCAACTCCTCCAATCTTGCATGATGAAACTCCACTTTGTCTTCAATCAACTCCTATAATCTTTCATGATGAAACTCTACTTTGATAAGTCCTTGTTTGATTTGAATTATTATCTTTTATTTTTTAATATATTTGAGATATGATATTATTTTGGTTGTTGAGGTCTTAATTTTAATGGAAATTATGATGGTGCATTGATGATGCACAACTTCAGCTCCTCATTTGATGACTTTTTTACCATGTTCACTTTCTTATTTTGCATTGAAATCTCCATGAGCATGCTTTAAGACATATAAAACTTCAGGTAAAGGTTAAATAATGAAACATATGCCTGATATCACAAAATTTTAGGAATCTCATAATGTCCTTCATGGCTCTTGAGGATGATTTAGCTCAAATTTGTAGGTGTGAGCCTAGTAGTGCTCGAGAACCTTTTGAGAGAGAGAGATATCTTCTTAAATTACTTAATAAATAGAATAAAAAGGTTTAATTTTTTTTAATTTAATTTATTAAACCTTTTAACACCTACATACAAAGTTTTAATATATTTTGATCAATAAAAGTTGAGTTCTTGCACTTTTGAGCTTCTTGAGAACTAGTTTTCGACACTTTTGCATGCACATGCCTGTAATTTTGAATTTTTCTCTCATAAAGTATTATAAGGATATTATTAAAAAAAAAAATTAAAATTTCTCCAATATTTATTTAAAATTTTATAGGTTTTGGATCAATAGAATTCAAGTCATGCTCCTTTTTATGGACCTAAGATCTCCCAGGGCAACAAGCATACCAATTTGGTAAATTTTTTACATTTTGAACTATGCATGGTATAAATAGATATATTTTAAAAAAAATTAATGTATTTACCCCATATAAATATTAAAATAATTTAAAATTCATGTTTAATTGTAAAAACACTCAAAAAATGTACTTTCAGGTCTGTAGGCCTGTATGTGCTCATTTTTCATGCATGTTTGTCATCTAGTTCCATTTTTAGGTATAAAAAATTTATAAATTGGTATAAGGTGTATTTATATCATTTATATATAATAAAAATCATTATTAATGATTTATAAATCATCAAAACACTTCAAAATTTTAGACTTTTAAGTTTCATGCTCTTTGGATATGGTTTTGAAGGGTTTTGGAACAATCTTGCTTCTTAACAATTATTCATAAAGATACATCCTTATTTATAAGACTAAACACCATGATATTGGATTAAAAAATAGTATTAAACCTTATTATAAACCATTATAGTCCATGAAAACTCTCCATGAAGTTATCATGTTAGATTTGGGGTAATTTTAAGTTTGAAAATCAATTTTGAGGGAGATTTGAGCTATCTTAACATAATGAAAGCATAGTTTGAGTTCCTAAAAGCTTTAAAATTTCTAATAAATATCCATGAATTTTATAAATATATGTATAAACCTTTACCCATATGGAAATCAATAAAAATATAATCTTTTACCTTTGAAAATGCATGAAAACTGCCCCTACATCCTTACATATGAGTTGGAACACAAAAAGATCTTCAAAAATATTGTAAATGCATGCATAATATATCAAAATTATTGATTAAAGGTATTAAAATTATTATTCACCTCAAAATATTTTCCACCCTTCATTTTTTTTTTCAATTTTGCCTTTAATTTCCTTCACCCATGCCTTGACATGCTTTAAAATCTTGAGATGGTCAACCAAGAAATAGTTATGAAGACCAAAACTTAACTAAGAATCTATATGGTGTACATTCATGGGAGATATTAAAATAAAATTAACCTTAATTTTTTCAAAAATTTAACTTTTGTAAAAGAGTTAAAAATAGACTAAGAGGGCATAATAAATGTTTAATTTTTATAATTGGCCTCTTAGACTGAGGTAAAACATCAATGTGACCTCAATATGACTTTAATAGGCATATTGACACTAATGAAAGGATGAAAATAACTTGAAAGACCTTATGAAATTATACATACTCAATGATGGAAATAAATGGTGACTAAAAAAGTCAACATCACCCATTTGCTTAAATTTCATTGCTTAAATATGGAAAATTACATAGCTCACACAAAAATTTGTAGCCAAATCTTCCCCAAGAGCTTCAAATAAATAACCTTCTTACAATTGTTATCTCTCTTATTTATAACACATAAGAGGATTACATGATCTTACGCATATTAAATTGAGCATAGATATTGAAAAGAATAATATTGTATTACACAACACATATTATGAACCATACATGAAGGCCTATTAAATAGGAAAAGAAAAGAACCACCTGAGAATCATGGAGAGGCTGGGCAAAACAACTTACGTCGGTTAACATGAAATAGCTAATCCTGATAAATTAAACTGACTTTTTAACCCAAGTGATTAAGAAAACTAACCATAGATATATTACCTTAGTCAATAATCCAAGGTAAATACATAATTACACTAACACCCTCCCTTAATGACTAAATCAGAAATAAGACCAAGTTTTTCTATGAATTTTATAAACTTGTTTGCACCAAGTGGTTTGGTCATTATATATTTTGGCTATTCTATAGTGAGGTAGTAGAAGAGATTGATGTCTTAATTTGTAATCAACTATCAGATGTAATGATGGTGAATCTCAATGTGTTTGGTCTTGGCATGAAATACTAGATTCTTCACCATCTTTAGAACACTCTGGTTGTCACAAAAAATTAGAGTAGGCCATGATGAATCAAACTGAATATCCTCAAAGATTTTTTTTATCCACATAGTTTCACAACCTACACTAACCATAGCTTTATACTTACTTCTATTGAAGATAGTGCCACTATAGTTTGTAGTTTGCTATACCATGAGAAAAATCTTGAACCAAGAGTGAAAACATAACCTTTTGTATATTTTCTTGAATCTACTGATCCTGCCCAATCATAGTCAAAATTTCTTGAATGTTCAAAATATAAAGACTTCTCATATAGTATGTCAAAGTCAAGAGTACCTTTGACATATATTATCACCCATTTTTTAGCTAACCAATGCACTTCTTATGGTTTAGACATGAATTAATATATAAAACTCACTATAAAACAAATATCTAATTTAGTGGTAGTCATGTAAATGAGATTACCTACTAGCTACCAATACATTATTTCATTAACTGAAGGTGAAGTAGTGTCGATTAAAATTTTAGATCCAACTTCCATAGGTGTGTGAGTTAGATTACAATCCATCATTATAAATATTTAAAATAATGATTTGAAATACTTATTCTAAAACATGAATACAACACAATCACCTTGCCAAAACTCAACACCTAAACAATATTTTAGTAGTCTTACGTCTATCATGTCAAAAGTACACCAAATACCAGCTTTCATTTGCTAAATGAGACTAACACTACTCCTAGTGATGGCTATATCATCAAAATATACAATGAGAATCAAGATATCATCACCAGACACCTTTATATAGATAGTTGGTTTATAATTACACCTTTTGAAACTAGACTTCCTATGATATGAATCTATCTTCATATACTAGGCTCGAGGAGCCTGCTTAAGTCCATACAAGGATTTGATCAACTTGTAAATAAGATGTTCCTTACTAGGAACCTAAAAACCTTATGGATGAACCATGTAGACTTCCTCCTCTAGATATCCATTCAAGAAATCACTCTTAACATCCATTTGGTACAACTGCCATCTAAACTAAGTAACAATATCAACAATCAAATAAAAAGTTACCATCTTTGTAGTAGAAGAAAAAGTCTCCTCATAATCAACCCCTACCTCTTGTGCATATCCTTTTTCAATAATTCTGGCTTTGTGTTTGTCTAAGGAACCATCTTCTTTTTATTTTACCTTGTAAATCCATTTACAACTAATGGATTTATTTCCTGGTGGTAGCTATATGATCTCCCAAGTCTTATTTTTCATCAAGGAATCATATTCCAATTGCATGGCTGATTCTCACTCAAGATTCCCTTTGGCATTTGAAAAAGTATTAGGCTCAAATAAATGTGAAACAATAGTTGTTAGAGTAAAATTATCATGCTCACCTCTATTACCAAACTACTTTCCTAATCTCAATCTTCTTCCTTTCACACCTTGTGGTAAGTCTCCTTCCTTTAGTGCTTCTATTGTGACAGAATACCACTTTGGATTCTTTGGTTGTTCTAATGGAACCTCATAATAAATTTCAACATTTCCCTCCCTAAAATTTTATTCCACTGATGAACTATAATCATGCTCGACTTTCACATCACAACTTATAATAGAATTATTAGAAGAAAATAATGACTCAAATCTAAAACTGTACCAGTTGCTGTGAAGTATGGCATCTGTTCATTTACTATGACATATCTATTTACCATTAATTTTTTAGTAGAAAAATCAAGTAATATTTAGGCCTTTTATTAGTCAGTTTACCCAAAAAACATGTATGCTTTGATTTTTACATCCACGTTACTTCTCTTTTGACTAGGAATAACTACAAAAGTTACATAACCAAAAATTCTAAAATCACTTACATCTAGAGTTTGACCTAACCAAGCCTCCTCTAGAGTCATATTATCTAATGATTTTGTATGAATTATTTTGAGGATGTATATTAACATATTCACTGCTTTCATCCAATATCTATATGAGACATTTATACTTTGGACCATACAACAAGCCATGTCCATCATCATCCTATTTCACCTTTCCATAGCTTTGTTTTGTTGTAGAGTGTAAGGGGTAGTGTACTATATATGTATGCCTTCAATGGCATAAAAATATTTAAACTATTCTAAGAGGAACTTGTTAGAACATTTTTAATGATGTCATGAAGGTGTCCAGGTGAATGGATGAAGTGCCTTGATAGTCTATGTGACAATGACAAAGTGTGCAATGTGCTTGTCCTAGTATGCTTGGTTGATATTCTATTTTGGCATGGTTAGAGAGGTTTAGGGATGATTATGGAGTATTTAATATGTGAAAAAGATCCCTAATATGTTTTATAAGCTTTGAGTGCTTATGTACATGAGTGTATTTCATCTAGTTGATAATTGTTGTCATCTAGACATTTTGGGTCCAATGGCAGAAAATATGAGTAGGTAGTTTGATGGAATCACCATTGACACATGTGGATGAGTCAAGGGGATTTGTTCATATAGTTGTGATCATATTATTCCCTAATTTATTTTTGATAAATTTTAGATCTTGCACTGAAGTGCATCAAAATACATGCAAGGGCAAAGTTGGGCTCCTAGGCAGTCTGATAGTATTTTCCCATACTTAGCTAAATCTGCATGAGGTAAGAAATATCCAAGTAAGAAATTTGATTGTGGCATATATAAATTTTTTTTCAAGAGAATGTGATCATATGGGTTTGTTTTGTTTTTTACCTAGTTTATTTTTGCTAACTTTCAGGTCAAGTACCAAAGCACAACAAAAGATATGCATGTTCAAAGTTGGCCTTTTAGACAAGTTTTTGACATAGTTGGCTTTGTGGTAGAAAAATCCAAGTGGTAATTTTAATGTCATTATATCCCACATGTGTGAGGATTCTCAGATAGTTTGATACATGGTTGGATTCTCCTATGTGAGGAGATCATATGATCCAAATTTGAGAACTTGCAAGTGAGAAAAGCAAAAGATATGGCTATGCAAAGTTGGCCTTCTAGGTAGTTAATTAAGGTTCACATACTTAGTCATTTTTGAACAAATTAAAGTTTGAGTAACATCGATGAAGCATGTTTCTCCAAGAAGTTAAGAAACAATGAGATGGTGTCAAGTATTAAATGTTTAATGTTGAGCAAAGATACATATAGAGCTTATTTCAAGGATCAATGAATAGTGGGTGATCATATAGATAGAGATCAATGGTGCATATTAAAGTCAAGAGGCCAAAGTGATAGTTGTTTAGCATTATTAAAGATCAAGCTATGTGTAGGAGGTCAATGGAGTGTATGAGGTTAAGAGTACACAAGATAAGGTCAACATGTTCAAGTTTTAATATTTGGACATTAACTCTCTATGAAATAAATTTCATAGAAGATCGATGGTGTGTGTTTAATCTAAGAAATGAGGACATGAGATGCGAGTGTTTAACTGTGACCTTTTGCATTTGAATATTTAAATTTGTAAAGGAAAATTAGTGCTTTGTATTGTGGATATATATTTTGGTCTATGTAGAATTTAACCATGGTGTAAAAAGTGAACTTATAGAAGACACCAAGGTGCATATGGAATTATAAGTTTTAAGATATAAAATTATATACAATCAAAGTTATGAAGGTTCAAAGTTGACTATGTTTTTGTGCATTTTCTATAAGTAACCCAAGAAGGGTAACTGAGATCATTCTGATGTTGTTTCAATGTTTGATTATGAATTATTTATTGGAGCATGTTTTATAATAAATGAGGATGATTTTTGTGCATTATGAAGGTTTAAACAATTGTATGAATTATGAACAAAAGTTTATAAATTGACTGTGTATTCGTTCATGGTGACTGTGTGCATAGAATGTTGATTGAGCTTATATAGAAGAGTGAAATTATGACTATAAGCATTTGACAATGACTAAGGGATAATGTAGTGTGGACCTATGCTTTTTAAAGTGGTTTTATGTTATTTTTTTCTCATTGATGTGATAAATGGGTGAATAGGTCTCTATGAGACCTAGAAGAGCTACAAGGGCCTTATTAAAAGGTGTAACTACTTAAGGGTGACCCATAGATTCTATGGATGACCTATGAATATTTTTTTGAGATATGTCTTTATATGATAGATGCATTAAGGGTTAAGGTATGCCTAATGGCCAACCAAGATGTGATAATCATGATATCTCTATAAATGGTGAAACTAATTGTGTTAGTTTCTAGACTTAGAGATAAACTTGAGTGAGAGACTTGGGAGAGATTTGAGAGAGGATTGTGTGTGTGATTTGTGGAGTGAAGGTGGGGTATATTTCCCTATGAATGAGTTGAAGATCAGAACATATTGAGGACTATTTTTATGACCTATAGGTCATAATTATTTTTGCATAATAATGCTCTTGCTATTTGAGTATGATCAAAGGTAAAGAGTGATATCAAAGGTCCATCATCAGGTGTTGAATACATCAGTTCATAGGTGTTGGTAAGGTATCTCAACATCTAAGGGGGTTGAAACCTCCTTGCAAGGTGAAACTTGGTAAAAATCTAGTTGTTGTTGTAGCTCAGCTAGATAAGTGTTGTAGCACCTTGTGGGATTGTAGTCTCACTAAATAGGTATTGTAGTTCCTTGATCAATTGAAGATAGTATAAATTATTTCTTGTTATTATATTATATTAGTATAATTACATGTTTCAGTGGGGTTTCTCCCCCAATAGGATTTCCCACATATGTCATGTGTTATGTGATTGATCTTGCATTGTCTCTCTTTCTCTTTACTATGAATGTTGTGTATGCTTATGGTAATTGATTAAGAAATTTAAAGGATAGAAATTAAAGTTGGATTTTGTAAAATCACTAATTTAACCCCCTCTTAGTGATTTTAACTCTAACAAAACTCACCCCTATTGTCCATTCTAAGAGATTTCACTGATTGTCCTGCCTATTTTTCAACCATAACTTTCTAGGTAAGGAAGTTAGATAAATAATTAGATTTATTCACTAGAAAGTATACTCACTTTTTTCTATAGAAATCATCGACCAAAAAATAATAATTTGCTCCATAAGGGGTAGGTGTTTGCGTTGGACCATACAAATCTACATGTACTAGATCCAATACTCCCTTAGCTCTTAAAGTTTTACCAACATCAAATGAATGTCTAACTTGCTTCCCCAAATAACATCCAATACATACATGATGACTATCCTGAATTTAAATAATCCCCTTAACCATCTTAGTCTTGCTCAATGTATTCAAATACTATAAATTTAGATTCCCATACCTTTCATGTTAGAGTGTACTTGTGCTATCAACCACTACAAGTGCACTTTCCTTTGCCCTTTATGGATCTACAAGATTATAAAATCCTTTCTCACCAATCCCAATGGTAATAGTTGTTATATCTAGTAGTGACTAAAAATTTTTGTTTTTGAAACTTTACAACAAAATTAGATTTTGAAGTGATCTCTCTAATTGAAAGTAGATTTTTGTTCATATTAGGCACATACCTAACATTACTAAATGTATACCAAACTGAACCATTAAAATTAATATGAACATTACCATATTTCTTCACAAAATGAGTTCTACCTTCTCCTAAAGATATAGATTCATTACTACTATCATTTACAACAAAATACACATACTATTCCTTATGGCATATATAATGGTGAGATGCCCCTGAATCAAAGTACCAAGCTTGATCCACCACACAATTACCACTAAAAGCCATGAAAACAAAATTAAGAGTTGTATCCTTGCCTTCACTTTTAGCTAAATTTGCATGATGAGATTTATTTCTAGGGTTATCCATATCCTATTATCTTTTCCTACAATGTTTATGAAGTTTTTATTAGAGACCTAGTAGTTTTACCAAACTGCTTACCCTTTTCCTTGATAAAGAATAAACTCTCTATAGAAGTAGATGTAGACAACACTACCTACTCTTGCCTTCTCTCCTTTTGCAATAGTAACATGGATTTTTTTTTAAATTCCAAAGTTTGAATCTCAAAAATCATGTGTAAAGTCTCCATAAATGACTTAAATAAAGGTGGAAGATTCTACATAACTAGAGCAATCAAATATTGCTCATCAATAGGATTATGTATAGCCTTTAATTTATCATTAATGTCCTTGATCTATAATAAAAACTTAGAAACATAGCCAACTTACTGTATCTTAGTGAAAAATAATAAATTCTTCAAATACAATACCCTACTAGCTTTAGAAACTTGATATTTAGAAGTAAGATTAGTTCACAAAGCTTATGCACTTGTCACATTTCTAATCTTTGAGATCAAATTATCTGCTACTAATAGTTTTAACAATAGAATACCCTCACTATGATGTTTATCACAATCATCATTACTAGTGGCAGGCCTTTGTTCTTTACTAATCACTATTTGATCAAGATTTTGATATTCACATATCATCAAAACCTTGTGACTCCATAAACTAAAGTTCTTACCTATCAATTTTTGAGAATTTGGTAGTAATAGGTGTTGAATACTAGCCATTTGACCTAGTTTTTCAAGAAAATAATTAAATAAAAAAAACTATATTGACTTTTATAAAAATTACTTCTACACATGGATTCTTTATTGACACTGAATAACTCTACCAGTTAACAAACTCAATACCATTTATAAGATCTCAAATTTTCTTTCACTGAAATAATTAAATCGAGAAACCTACAACTCCAATTTAAAAAACTCTTTCTCCATCCACATCTAGATTAAAAAACCCCCAAAATGGTTAAATTTTTAACTTCCCAGATGTTTCCATGATTATTAATCAGTGGTAGGTCCCCAGTAACCCCTATTAGCTAAAGTTTTGATTTATTTCAATTAAAAAATTGAAAATAATTGAAATATAAAAATTTAAGATAAAATTTTCATGAAAATAATCAACCAATCAAAAAATTGGCCTACTTGTGAAACTTCAAGCACAGATTCTGAGCCCATTTCTCAACCAAATCAAAAACTATTTATACCACTGATCAAGTCTAGATTTAACTTGAAGTTTAGAGATTTGTTTCACTAAAAATGATCAACATTTGAATTTTTTGGCTCTCCCCTAAACTGTATAGTGTTTTACACTATATGATTAGCCCAAAAAAAAAAAATAGAGGCTTCAAAGCCTATTAAACTAATCCATCTAACCTACTTTTGATCTTATTAGGTTTTTTGATCCTCCCAAAAAGTTTTTTGATCTTCTAGTTGAGCTCATAGCTTTTTGTGATGTTTTCTCTCTCCTCTAGCTCTCCATTGGGTGCATGAAGCTCCAGGGAGGAAAGACACCAACCTCTCTAGATTCCATAGACCTCCACTCAAGTTCTATGAACCATGGGATTTGATTACCATATTAGATTGAGCATAGAGATTGAAAAAGAATAAGATTATATTACATAACACATATTACGAACCATACCTGAAGGCCTATTAAATAATCAAGGAAAATAACCACCTAAGAATCATGGAGAGGGTGAGTGAAACAACTTATGTCAGCTAGCATGAAATAACTAACCTTGATAAAACAAACTAACCTCTTAACTCAAGTGATTAAGGCAGCTAACCATATACCTATTACCTTAGTCAATAACCCAAGATAACTATATAATTATACTAATAATGTATTCTCACTTTGACATTTTGTATTCTCAATTGTGTCTTATGCTATTTTACATCTATTTTTTAATTTTTAATTAGCTCAAATAAATAATAAATCTATCCCATCGATCCTTATCCATTGGGTGATAGAGTTTGTAAATAGTATGTTACACACTCTAACATATTAAATTAGGTCATGTAAAGGGGATTCTATAATTTTTTTGGGAATTATACACATCAAAAAGTATTTGAGGATAAAATGTTTTACATCATTATATTACTTGTTTCAATACCTTTCCAACACTTCAAACATGAGCTAAAATAGATTTTAGATATGAAAGATATGGCTAAACAAATAATTTATGCCTAATGTACCCATGATGTACTATTATAAAAACATTTCTCACTCTTTTATTTCTAGCCAAAAAATTCATCAAAGAATAAAATAGTTTACATCATTGGATAGATCATTTTAATAACTTTTCAACACTTCAAATGAGAGATAAAATGAAGACCAGGTGCAAAAGTTATGGCTAAAATATGAAACTACCTTTTTTTCCTTTGAGCCTTGGCACATCCTCATGTATATCATGCCCATGGGGTCAGGATGGATAACCTTAGAAGTCTTGGATCTCTAGTCTTGATAATTATGAATGCAAAAAATATATGAAGTTTGGGATTTTAAGATGTAAATAAAAATGATCCTTATGATAATATGTTTCCAATGTATCAAATGAGAACTAAAATAGACACTAAATGTGAAAGATATAACAAATTGGAGAATTTGCACCTAATTGGCACTATGCCATTATTGGCTTCAAAGTTATATATCTTTGGTGTGAAAAATATATGAAGTTTGGGTCTTTAAGATCTGAAACAAAGATGATCCTTAGGATACTAACTTTCTAATGTATCAAATTAAAACCAAAATGGATTTTATATGTGAAATATATGCCAAAATAGAGAATTTTTACTTGGATGGCCCGTAGTCATTACTAGCTCCAAAGTTATGGATCACCAATATGAAAAATATATGCACTTTAGGACTTTGAGAACTGAAGCAAAAATGATCCCCTATAAAATATATTTCCAACAAATTAAATGAGAACCACAATGAAGTTTGAATGTGAGAGATATGTCAAAATGGAGAACTTACACCTAGTTGGCCCTTCATCCTGCTAGGTTCCAAAGTTTTGGATCTCTAGTATGAAAAATATATTCACTTTAGGACTTTGAGATCTAAAGAAAAGGTTACATTTGAGAAAATATCTCTCCAACACATCAAATGAGAACCAAAATGGAGATCAGTTGTGTAAGATATGACAAAATGGAATAATTGTAGTTGTTGAGCACTTGAGGTGATAAAATTACTTGATTTATATAATTATACAAAATGAAATTTATTCAAGTGAAACATATATAATACCTGGTACACCTGTGAGGTCTAGCTTATCTAGTGCCAAACTTTCAATTTCTTTATGTGGGAACCAAAATTAAAAAAAATTCATGAATTTAGATTTTGGGTACAATAGCCCAAAATATGACTTATGACTACTAAATACCAATATGATTGTAGACTAAACTATTGGTTATGTTATGCCATTTATGTCTGGATTTTATAGATACAATAAAATAAAATTTAATCTTAACGACCAATAAAAACATCATTTACCACACCATGGGTGACATTTTGTTATGTAGTCATGCCCTTTAAATTGAAGAATGCAAGGGCCACTTATAAGAGAGTTATGATGCATATATTTCATTATTATATACAAAAATACATTGAATATTATGTATATGACTTACTTTAAAAATATAGACGTCGACAAGATCACATTATAGACTTACAATATGTTTTTGAACATTTACGATACAATGTGCACTTAAATCCAAAAAATGTATATTTGGGGTACCTTATAGAAAATTATTGGGTTATATAATATCCCATAAGGGCATAGAGGTAGACCCAAATAAATTCAAAGCTACTATAAATATGCCACCACCAAAAATATTGAAATAATTATGATGTCTACAAGGAAGTATTTAGGCTAGAAGATGTTTTATGGCTCAATTAGCATATACGATGTAACTTTTACACGTTTACTAAAGAAAGATAAAAAGTTTGAATGGGATGTAAATTTTTAAAAAATATTTGATGAAATAAAATAATATATCCTTAATCCACCTATTATCATGCCTCTAACACTTTATAAGCCTTTGATAAAATACATTCCTACTACATATCATGCCTTAGGGTCTTTATTAAAATAATATGACAATGATAATAAAGAATGTGTAGTTTATTACATCAGTCGTACACTAGTGGACTATGAAATAGAATACAATGCTATTAAAAATTATGTTTATCACTTATTTTCATGGTAAAAAAAAATTGACACTATATGCTTAATAATGAGATACAATCTATCACAAAGGTGCATCCGTTAAAGTATTTCATGTCAAAATTACATTTTTCAAGACATATAGCTAAATGGGTAATGTTACTCATGGAGTTAAATTTAGAATTCACATCTTATAAATTAGTAAAAGGGCAAGTCATCATAGACCAATTAATGATAGCACCATTAGTGGGAATATTACCAATAGATGATGATTTTTGTGTTGAATTTTATTCATATCATATTGATGATAATACTTGGACCATGCACTTGAATGAATATAAATGTACCAAAAGTGTTGGAAAAATCATATTTTTCATTACTCTCAAGGCCAACCTATGCCATTTTCATGTTGCTTAGAATTTTCATTTACAATTAATAGAATATAATACATGTAGACACCTAAATCTAGCCACCGATAACCTCTAATCAGGCTTTTGGCCAATTTCTATCAAAAACACATAATTTGGCCTAAAAACACTAAAACATGCCAAATGATGTGAAACTGACATATTCAAGTGCCAATTTTGGCTAGAGTATCATTATATGGGGTAATGCAATTCATGGGCCAACTAACTTTGATTAGATCATTCTGAGTCAAAATGCAATTTTGTACCTAGGTGCTTTGGGTTGCTATTTACTATCAAATAGATTGCACAAGATGCGTGCCTTTGTTATTTTATATTGGTAAATTCCTAAATGGGATAATGGATCCAATGCATCTAACATCACATTCCAATTCTAATCCAGTTGAATTTTGGACCAATAACAAGGCATTCTGATCAATTTGAGTAATTTGTCCACAAAGTACTTAAACATGCTTAAGAGATAATTAACCCAAATCAAAGGCCTAATTAATAATTCCATGGAAACTTGTTGAATAATTTGTTTTAGAAATTAATATTGAATATTTGTATCATCATGTGACCTCATTTCTTGGGAAGACATCTCTAGGCCATAAATAACACAAATATCATGATTCATGTCTCTCATGCCTCATCAAAGCCCTCCAAGCCTCTTAATTGCTCCTCTATCTCAAATATTGATGATGATAATTATAAACTTAAATCCAAAAATTTAATTAATCCTTAACCACACATCTCAATCTCAGGATGGACAGTTCTAGTTGATTCTAGACATTTTCAAAAATCTATAAATAGAGAGGCCATGAACATCATTTCTAAGCTATTTTTTGGTGCAAAGTTATTATGCTCAAATATCTTAAAAGACATGATTATACAAATTTATAATGCACAAATATATTCAAGAATCCATTGCAATTAGTGTTACCATGACAAATTGATTCCAAGCCAAGCTAATCCACAAGCCAAAGGTGTCAAGGAGAGATGGAGGTAGCAAAGGTTCCATTGCCAAGGACTTCATGAGCACAAGCCAAGCAAGCCACTACAAAAAGAATTTTGGATCATCTAAGGAAGGTAAAATAAGGTTTATTTTACATTTTAGTTGTGTGTTTTATTCATTTTTGTTAACTAAGTTCTCCATAGTGTCTAGGCCTAGATATGTTATGTTATTTAGTGTGTTTCTTTCATTTTGTTTTCATTTTGAAACTAACACCATACTAACCATCCTCTCTTGAGTCAAATTTTTAGATCACATATGAAATGCTCAGTGGGACTAGACATATCCCACACATGAAGAAGATCATTTTATAGCTTTAAAATCTTCATTTGGATCATTAAAACTCTTATAAATTAATTTTCTAACTTTGTTTTGCCATTTTTGTTTGCCCTGGGTTTACACTGTAACCAATGATGGTTAGTAAAATTGACATCAATTGGATAGCTATCATTGGTCACATTGGTATAACTAATGTCGGTTAGATAACCGTCATTGATTAGCAAATGTAATCATCATCGGTTATATAACCAATGTCGATCACTATTTTTTTCTTAAAAAATAGACCTGAGAGATCTTTTTTTTAAGTTCATTAGTTCAAACCTAAAAGAGCTTCAAGGCTAAAGGACATGCTAACATTTTTAATATAATATCAAGCTTGATATTTGCTAAAAAAATGCTTATATCACCTTTTGCATGCTTAAAAATGAATTAGGAACATTATTTTTGTGCTTAAAGTAACATTTAGGTGCTTAAATAAGTGTTTTTAGCATTAGTTTTCAAAGTTAAAACTAAGACCAAGGGGTCAAATGAACATCACCTCATTTTCCATTTGGGCTTAAAAATGAACTCACCTTTTTGAGCATTTTGTATTCACTTAGTTGTTTAAATTAAATTTTTATTTGGCAAAAAGAGGGGTGTTGCGTGTATGCTCTTCCATTTATTCCCTTTAGGGAACCCTTGGAATCAAAAGAGCTATTCCTATTGCAAGTATCTTAGTCTAAGGCTTAGAAATAAAGTCATCTAAATCACTCCCCAAAAACTTGTCAAAGTTTGGGTGACCTTGGAAATGACCCTAAAGTCTTTCTACTTTCATGCTTTCTTTATTTTTATGCAAACTTGGCTTGTGAGGGGGAATTCATCACCTCCTATGAGTTCTTTAGGGAAGCTTTGACCTGGCGTTTCCTCTCCTAGCATTGAATTTATTTGGCTCATAATTGGAGTTACACATGGGACATAGTGGTACTTTGGACATCACACTACACTAAGCAAATAATAGGATGTAGTGGTTATAAAAATGACTAGACCTTTTTACAACAATCCAAATGATATGGACCCAAAATATATGCTTTTATTTTGAATTATTTGGTGTGAAAGTATTTATGCAATCAATTCTCTTAGAATATTTAGATACTGGTTAGATCTTAAAGAAATCCCCACTTACTGTGGAAGTATTATTGGTGCAAGGTGCACCTCAAGGTCCATGTCGTAGTACTATAATTTGAGAGAAGGGGGGGGGGTATAAAAATCTTACTATATAATGCACATTTTATTCTAGATGAACACTTAAAATCCTCTCAAATGATGTATATTGATGGATTTCAATAATACCAAAAAACCTTGTCAGTTTAGGATCAAAGAGTGATTAATTAATTAGTCTTGTCCTAGATTAAAGTATTGTTTAAAGTCAAAACTTAGTGTAAACAAACAATTCAAACCAAACACATAGTCATAATTTTCCTTTGATCAAAGAGGCATTATGTTGCCCACACGAAAACATCAATTTGCCTTATTCAAAGTACATCAAAAGCTTGGGAGTCATATCATCCACTTTGGCATAATTATGTTGCCCAATTGAGTCTAGACCTATACCAAAGTTGTTTTAAGTCCTTCACTTATAATCTAAATTCAGAATTGCACCTTTATAAGTTCATAGGGTTGATGTGTTATGTGGGTTCGCCATTTGCACTAAACTTGAGGGAACTTAGGTTTAATTTCCAATTTGGGTTGAAGGCCATTTAAGACTCTTAATCATTGTCATCACTTGATAGACTTAAGCCATTTTCTGCTAAACACTTGCACTTTGAGTCTATGCACCATAACATTTTAAGTCAAGAAAAGTAGTGTTATGATACAAAAATTGTGGGAAATTATGTTTGCCTTAGAGAGTTTTTGAAATAAACTTTTTTGTCACACCTTTTGGGTAGTGTAGCGTCATTACACTGCCCAAAACATTTCAAATATTATTTCATAGACCCTTTTGCATAGAGTTAAAATTTATTCCTACATTTTCAAACCAATCTAAGTGTACTTTTGTGATATTTTGTCTAGCTTATTTGTTAAAAGAACCAAGTTTTATACCATTATTTATGAGGAAATAAACTATCTCAAAAGTGCCTTTTATTTCATACCTTATACCTAGTTGATCAAGTTTATGTCCAAGAATAAAATGCCTAGTGTTTGTTAGAAGTTTTTCAAATCTGTTAGATTAAAACTTTCATCTATTTCAAAGTCTAGCTTTTGACACTGTTTGGCCAAGAGTCCTAGTGCATGCCTTGTTTGAGTTTAGCTTTTGATGTCATGTTTGGCCAAAAAACCTAGCAATTTTTAAGTTTATAGATTAGACTGATTTGAAACACTTCAACCTTAGAGTTTAGCATTTTGATTTTTTGTCCATTTACTTGCTTATCTTTGTGTGAATAGTGAAACATTAGATACTTCATTCTAGCTTGTTTCCTCACAAATCTTTGCATAAACCTTTTGATCCTTTTGATGAATCTAGACCAAGATAGAACATCATCTATTTTAAATTTTATCCTTTTTAGAGTTTGTATAACTCTTGACCTTTTATCACAAAGCATTGACTATGGATCCTAACGTGTATTCCTACACTCATAGTGGACTCATGTTTAATCTAGGGATTAGTAATGTAGTTGCACAGTAAGAAATGGTGTACGACCCCTATGTGGATAATATTGCTTATGAGATGGATTCTTATCCCTTTTATAATACTCAATCAGGGGCACAAAACCAAGATCCTTTGGCTAACTATTTGTTTACACACCACCTTATTCGAAACAAGACCAAGAATAAACCACACAATACCTAGCTATAATACCCACAAAGGATGAGCCAGTTCTTCAACAGTCATATTATACTAATACGGCTTCCATGTATTATCCATTTTTTTTTGAGTGACATTTGTAATAAAATAAAGATGATATTTTGGTTAGAGCCATAAAGGTGGGAATTAGGTTTCTAGAAGACTTCCCCCATGATAATTTACCAAGCCTAGTAAGAGTGCCCCACAATATCATTTATGATTAACAAGATTTTTATAGCAATCCTATGGCTCTAGTCCAAAATGTATCAAGACCCTAATATATCTAATCAAGGCAAAAACATCATGGAAGACCTCTTTAACCAAATGTAGATAGCATATCAAACCTACTTGAATCTAGCACGTAATTTGAATAAGATGAACAAGGTGAGAAAACATCTTATTGACCTAGTTCTTTCAATAAGAGTGCTGATAGAGTTAACTAGATAAGAGAATATGAGTTCTAACCCATTCATATAAATCACTTCAATAGATAACTTAATGCATATGACCATTATTAAAGAAGTGTCTTCAGCCTCTACATACATAGTGGACACTATGCAAACAATGTCCAATCTTGATCATAGTGGTACTAACACACAAATAATTAGCCAATAACATGTGCCTATAGTTAATTCCATGAGTAGATCATCATTTCAAGGAATAGGAGTTTCTACATCCTAACCTCAATTGATTACTTCCTCAAGTGCATAACCTATGGGATTAGGTAATCAAATAATGGACAATGTCATGCCTCAATGATAGAATGTGACAAATCCTACTCCTCTTTAACAAGTAATGAGTAGTATTCCACAATAATAGGCACAATCTAGTGTATCAACACAACAAAGGGAAAATACATTACCACCTCAATTAAGGGCAACTAATGTTCCACCTCGCCAGGTAATGAAAAACATACCTCTTCAGTTATAAAATAATATGTTAATCCAAAACCAAGCAATGACTAGTCAAAAACATGCAAATATTGGTCAGCAACAGATGTTAAATATGTAACTTATTTTCACTTCTCTATAGGGATTCATGCAACAAGGAGGCTTCCATGTTTCTCAAGTACCTACTAGATAACTGTTGGTTCAAAATGTGCCTCAAATTTAGAGACATAGTCTTGGTCCACAAGTTCCCACTCAACAAGGTTCAATTAGTCGATAACATGTCCCTTATCAACCAAAACAGGCACAATATAGTTATATCCCTCCATCCCAACCACAACATCCTCCAATTTAAACCTTTATTGCCAAACTAAACTATAATATTGCACAACCAATGTGTAATTTCAAGTACATCTAAATCCATGTATGCATTTTCTTGGTCCATTCTCTAACTAGACCAACATACCCCAATAGGTATCTCCATCATACCTTGGTAAAAGTGTCCCACTTGTGACCTCCCAACCATCTACCCAAACCAATATTCTCCCTCAAACCAATGTTCTTTATAATTTCCTATCCCAAGAATTGTAATAGATGAAGGATGCAATTGCTACCATTCAAGCTGAAAAATAGACTAAAAATTTCAAATTAGATGATGTGTGTTCCTATCCATTCAACATGGAGTATTTATAGATACCATTTTCTCTAGGATATGAACCACTAAAATTCAACAAGCACAAAGGGAAAGGAGACCCTAAGGCTCATTTGATTGAATTCTTTGTTGCATGTCAACTAGTGGCATATAGTGATATATACCTTTTGCTGTTATTTCTAAGGAGTTTGGATGGACAAGGCTTGGAGTGGTTTTTAAAATTTCCCAAACATTTAGTAATGGATTTTGATGATTTTTTTGATAAGTTTGTGCAACACTTTTCTTATAATCTTGAGCATGAGATTTCATTAGTGGACTTAATGCAAGTGAAGAAAAAAGTTGGTAAGAGTTTTGCAAGTTATATACAGTGATGGAGAGCCCTTGCAAGCTATTTCACTCATAGTTTATTGGATAAACAATTAGCCATTGTGTTTACCAAAAATTTCATAGTGAGATATCTTATCATCTGGAGCTACAATGTGCACATAATTTCAAAGAGATCATTGATAAAGGTTTGATGATTGACCGGGTGCTCATAAATAAAGAAGTCATCAGACTTAATTCAACTAATCAAAATTAAGGTACCAATTAGGGAAATGGCCAACATCAACATCCCATTCAAGTGCAAGTGTTACAACTGACACATGCCAGTAACCAAGAAAGACTGAAGCAATTCAACCATAATTAGAATGTTGTAAGAAATGGAGTAACTAAATCCTATCATGTACAAATGGTGAAAACATCATTTTTACCACCTTTTTAGCTTACTCCTATCCATCAACCTCTCTAACCAATGATGCAAGCACAACAACCAAGACTTGCTTAATAAATACAATAGCCTTTACCATTGCATACCCCTCCTCTTAGGAGAACCATGCCTACACATCTTGTCTTTAGTGACCAAGGAGAACCTATTGAGTCTGTATTTCACAAGCTTTCTATTTCTAACCTAATTAGTTGGTCTATACCAAAGCATTATCTATAAGACATTCTTTATCTTGATTGGTACTGTGAAAATGAATTTTGTGACTATCATCAGGTCAATGGGCATAATCTATGAAGATGTGTCCAAATCAAGAATTTAATTGAGAATATGTTGGAGAATGGGGAGATAACATTGGATAATGGTGCTTCCATTTCTAATCAAACTCTTGGGATTTATCAAAACCCCTTTCCCTAATATAATAATCAATAGTAGAAAAATGATCAACAACAACAATAATGGTCAGTGCAATAACAAAATCAATGATATCAAAATCAAAGGCTAAACTAGTAGAATCAATAAAGTCAACATTAGAACAATGGATAAAACCAAGGTCATGATAATAACAACCAACAAACCTATCATGTATTATCACATGACTACAATAGGGTTGTAGGTCATATAGCCAAGGGTAGTGTTAATACCATCTCCATTAATCCTAAACTAAGCACTAATCAGACTAGACCACTAATAAACAATAACATTCATCCAAATTACATGAATAATCCTTCTTTGACTTAGGAGTACATACCAGCAAACCAAAAAACTAGGACTTCCCCCTTTGGACCTTATATCGATAACTCATCCTTGCCATGTGACCAGATACAAGTGCACTGACAACCAAGATTTGTCTTGTCTAGTCCCACACCATTCCCAACATTTATTAGTAATAATAGTCTAATATTTAATCTTGATTGTGCAATCAAAACTTAGAGGTCAAAGATTACTATCCCAGGCCTACAACCATCTACTACTTTACCTATTATCTAATAGACCATTCAACCTCAAAATAAACCATTCAATACTGATAAAGACAAGAAGTTTGATATTATGGAACACTTACAAAAGACACTAACACAAATTTATATTTTAGATTTGTTGCAAATGTCATCAATCTTTGGTTGGACATCTAGCTCTAGCCCAACAAGTCACATTTAACCAAAGAGATATGTCTTCCCTTGTCCCACTCCATAATAAACCATTGTATATAGAAGTTTACATAAAGTGGCATAAAATGAGATTTGTTCTTATAGACAATGTATTAGGCCTCAACATTGTGTCTCTAAAGCACATCAAGCTTCTTGGGTACACAATGGTAGATCTTCAGTCAAAAAAATAACCATCAAAGCTTATGATAATCAAGAAAGAGAATCACAAGGCACCATTAATTTGCCAATTATCATTGGGATTTTGACCCCTGATACAATTTTCCATGTGCTTGATCTTGAGTTATTATACAACATGCTTCTAGGCAGTTCTTTGTTACATGAGATTCATGTAGTCCCGTCAATGCTGCACTAATGTATCAAGTTTTCCTACTTAGGGATGGAAGTGAATATTCTATGAGATTTACACCCATATGAACACTACAAACATCTTGAGGCTGAATTTTAAAGCTAAAATTATTAGTACAACATGAATCCAAGTTCCAATCTAGATAAAGGAAAGGCTATACTTATTGATCCTTCATTAGATAATTGCATAGATCCTAATACCTTAGATTCCCTTTCCCACATGACACTTCCTAAAACTTCTAATCATTTCACCATTTTAGATAATGGACTGGGAAAGTATGTGATGCATGATACATTTCATATTTTCAATCTTCCTCATAATCTAAAAGCCTTTGGGTGACCTAAAGTAACTCCACATATGCATTGGCAACAAAAGAACAAAGATAAGGGACCTATCATATTTGTACCAACATCTGGCCTAGAACCTGACCCTCTTAAAGGGGACACATCATGGTTATACAATGACAACCAAGCTTATTGTTATAAAAATACAAAGTATCCTATTCCCAATAAGATCATGGAGTTTCACAATTATGAAGGAAGAGGATTTGGACTGAATCGACAAGGAACTATTGAGCCAATTTCCATGACTAAGTATGAATGACATTATGGACTTAGATTTAAATTGCCTAGGAGTAACCCCACATATCTTATCCAAACTCCATCACCAATGACTAGTGATGATGATACCGATAATAAAGTAGAGTTTGATCATAGCCTCACCTTTGATGACCTAGCTAAAACCAACTTATTTGATAATAATGCCATTTGTACCCTTACCCTAGCCATTCATCACAATCCATTACCATTATATTATCCCCAAATGATAGATTGGGACCAACAAGAATCTAGTCTATCAATTGATGAGTTCTAGAATGATGAGACATTATGTGACTTCTTAAGCCTTAGAGACAACATTCTGTTGGGAGATCACAAGTCAAGATTCTTAATTATATTAGATCTTGTATCCTATTTTGGAGAGTGAGTGAACACCCTTAGCCAAAAACAAATAAGTAAAAAATTGAGGTCCCAAAGTGAAAACCTCTTTGAGGCACTTTCTAACCAAGGAAAAAATAAAGATAAAGGCTAATCTAGTGGTGAAAACCTATTTCAAGTGCCATTATATGGGGGTGTTCATTCTTATTTGAATTTAGGCCAGGAGACCACCAAGAATGAACTTGCTTGTGGATGTGAGTTTAGATTTGACCAATAATAAGTATTTGATCAAATTCTTCAAGAATTTTTGATTATTTTTGTCACATGGCCAGATCTCCCATTAGGGGACTTAGATTCAACATGCCTAGGAGAGTTGAGGAGTAAATCCTAATGGAGGACCTTGACATAATCCAATAGTTCAAGTCATTTCCTACTATCTTAGAAGATGGTTGAACTCTTCTAGTTGAAGATATAATAGAGGTAAATATTGAGACTCCATCAGACCTAAAATGGATTAAATTACGCACATCCCTCACTGAGGAGGAACATGATGTCTTTATAGCTCTATTGAGAGAATTTGTAGATATCTTTGCATGGGCCTATTCTGACATGCCAGGTTTAGACCCCACCTTGGTTCTGCACCACCTTATGGTTAATCTTGATGCCAAACCAGTAAAATAAAAGTTACATAAGATGC
This sequence comes from Torreya grandis, assembly GCA_037957365.1. NCBI lineage: Eukaryota > Viridiplantae > Streptophyta > Pinopsida > Cupressales > Taxaceae > Torreya > Torreya grandis. The sequence goes on from JARHVA010000091.1 coordinate 6,901,886, forward strand.
ATCCTTACATTGATGTATTGGTAAAGAAGGAGTTGGAAAACTTTTAGAAACAGGATGTATTTGATCCATTGACTACTCAGAATGGATCTTTAATGTGGTACCTGTTAGTAAAAATCCTGAAGGGATTAGAATTTATACTAATTTTCAAGACATCAACAAAGATTATCCTAAAGATGATTTTTCCTTGCCTACTATTGACATTATCTTTGACTTCATGGTAGGTTATGAAATGATTTCACTCATGGATGGATTTTACAGATACAACCAGATCACAATAACACCAAAAGACTAACATAAAATAGTGTTCACCACTCCATGGGGAAAATTTTATTATCAGGTAATGCCATTTGTCCTTAAGAATTCTGGAGCTACATATCAAAGAGCCATGACTATAATATTCCATGATATGATGCATGATATTATTGAAGACTATGTCGATGACATATTAGGAAAATCCAAAACTAGGGTCAACCATCTAGTAGTGCTGCATAAGATATTTGAAAGATTATGAGAGTACAGAGTCAAACTCAATCCAAAGAAATGTGTGTTTGGTGTAACTTTAGGAAAATTACTTATATTCATCATGTCTCATAGAGGTATTGAAGTTGATCTAGCTAAAGTCCATGTTATAATCGAGATGCCACCACTAACCAGTTTAAAGCAACTCCATAGTTTGTAGGGTAAGATCTAGTTAATTTGATGCTTCATCTCTTATTTAGCAGAGATGTGTGATCCATTTACACACCTTTTTAATAAGGGAGTTGAATTTCACTGGGATGATCACTACCAAACAAATTTTTAACAACTCATAGACTATCTTGTTAATCTACCTATTTTATTACCTCTTATGCCAGGAAAGCCATTCTTGTTATACCTATCAACTATTGACCATAATCTGGGGGCACTCATGGCTCAACATGATGACAATGGAAAATATCATGCCATATACTACCTAAGCCATACCTTGGTTATATATGAACATAACTATGCACCTATTGAAAAAGCTTATCTAGCCATGGTCTTTGCATTCCAGAAACTATGCCATTACATGTTGAATAATAAGACCATGGTCATTTCAAAAATAGATCCACTAAAATATCTACTATCTAAAATATATTTTCAAGGTAGAATGGCTAAATGGATCATTATTCTCAGTGAGTTTGACATAGAGTATGTTAATTAGAAGGTAATCAAGGGACAAGTTTTTCTAGATCAACTTGATGAAGTACCTCTCATAGACACACAACCACTCACATTTCAATTTATTGATGAATCCATAATGACCATAATTGACACACCCCTTGAGGATCAACCTTGGAAACTATATTTTGATGGTTTATTTACTACACATCGATCGGGGGTAGGTCTATTATTTATTATACCACAGGGGGATCTAATCCCTAAATCATTTAGAATCAACTTTCCTTGTACTAACAACATGGCTGAGTATGAAGCACTTGTTGTAGGAATTTCACAAGTATTACATTGGAATATATCTCATCTCTAAGTTTATGGTGATTCTCAGTTAATCATCAATCAGGTCATAGATCATTTCAAGACCAAAGATGATAAGCTAGTTCCATATAAAGCCATGGTCAACACTCTTAAGCAACAAATTGCCAACATTCAGTTTGAGCACATATCAAGGGCTAGTAATAGAACTGTAGATGCCATGGCTACCATTGGATCTCTAATTTAACAAATAGAAAAAGCTAAAGAGTATCAGTTCCTCATCAATAATTTGTCATCACCAGCTCATGAACCTTCAAATATTACAATGATTTGTGATATTATTAGTCCTAATTCTATCTGGTACTCAGATATTTATAACTACCTTCATGACCAAGTTATGCCACATAACCTATCTCAAAAACAAACCAAATCCTTCATTCATCATTCCACTCATTATACTCTACTTAGATCCACCCTTTACCATCATAGTTTTGATGGAACTCTACTTTGTTGTTTAACTTTGATAGAGTCTACACTAGCATTAGGAGAAGTTCATGAAGGAGTATGTGGTGCTCAATCTTATAGGGAAATCCTATCCAATAAGCTCTTGTTTATTGGTTATTATTGGCCCATATGGATGTAGATGCCACTGCATATGTAAAAAAGTGTGATAAATGTCAATGGCATGATAATTTGATTCATGCCTCAGCAAAAAATCTAAAACAAATGTTGACACCATGGCCATTTTCTACATGGGGACTTGACCTCATTGGGAAGATCAACTCCACTTCATTTCATGACCATAAACATATCCTTACCACCATTAAGTATTTAACTAAGGGGGTTAAATCTATACCCCTCACTTATGTGACTGGAAAACAAATTTCCCAATTCATCTTCAACCATCTAATTTGCCACTACGGTATATCCTCTAACATTATATTTGATAATGGAACTATGTAATAAATATAACATCACACAACATTTTTATAAAACATATTACCCTGAAGGTAATGGCCAAACTAAAGCATCCAACAAAACCATTGTCAATATTCTCAAAAATATTAGCAATGATGCCAGTCATGATTGGCACCTATAGATATTTTCTGCCCTTTGGGCATACTATACCAATCGTCATACCCCCACAGGAGCCACTCCATACTCACTTGTTTATGGTACTGAATCCATCCTTCCCATTGAGGTCAAATTGACTTCACTATGCATCTCTTTCAAGCATGTCTTGGATGATCATGACTATCAAGTAGTTCACCTGTAAGAGCTAGACCTACTTGATGAGAAATGTACAGTTGTGCTCAATAATATTCAAGCATATCAAAACTGACTCAAAGGCCACTATAATTAGCATGTTAAGTATAAAACATTTGAACTTGGTGATCTTGTTCTTAAATAAAACTAAAAGAATACCACGATTGAGAAGAAGCATAAATGAAAATTCAAACCAAACTAGATAGGCCCTTTCATCATTACTATAGATTATAGATTATGAACATATAGGCTTGCCACACTAGACAAAGATGAACTTCCTGAGCTGATGAATATTTTTCATCTCAAGTAGTACCATGCTTGAGCACTAAGGTGTATTATCTATAAGGACTATTTTAGTTATGCCATTTTATCACTATTCTTCTTTGTACAAATATCATCCTTATCCATCCTCTTATATGTATCCACTTTCCACTTCTGACCTATTGACCCAGTGTGTTCTACAACCTAGCCCATTTGACCTTGGGTTTTTTTCTATTCTTTACACATTTATATCATCAAGGAATATGATTAGTTTCATCAGTTGGTTCAAGTACTTCAGACAGAGCTCATATTTTGGATTAGTGTGATAGAATTTTTGGTAGTTGCATCCTTCATTTGTTATTCCTTTCTTATCACCAGTATGGTTATTAATTATAACCATCCTTTGGAAACTTAGTACCATTGATCCATGTCATTGTGTCCTAGTTATAACTACCTATAGACAAACTAGGGGCAACATTTATTTATAAAGCCTTGGCATACCAACTTGCCACTTCTTATGTTATACTATGCCTTTTTACCAACTATGCCTATTTTTTTTGAATTGACTACTACACTAGTTGAATTCCTCCACTATAAGGGTGGAACTACAGTGACTTGAAGTCTTACTCTGTGACTATGTAGGTAGCACTCGATACTTGTTAAGGTTAGCTCAGTCAACCTAAGCCATGCTCTCACCATTTTGAGAGCAACCTAAGCCATACTCTCACCATTTTGTGAGAAATCTAAGCCATGCTCTCACCATTTTGTGAGAAACCTAAGCCATGCTCTCACCATTTTTCAAGCAACCTAAGCCATGTTCTCACCATTTTATGAGCAACTTAGGCCATGCTCTCACCATTTTGTAAGCAACCTAAGCCATTCTCTCACCATTTTTTGAGCAACCTTAGTTTAAATTCTCTCACCATTTTGTGAGCTTGAACCATTTAGTGTCTCATCATTTTCAATTAAGTTGAGATACTTCAAAAAATTCCAAAAATATTTGAAAAAATATTAGAAAAGAACAAAAAAATTTACCATTTCTTTGCCTTAAGAATTCTGGGAACCCTTACTAAGTTACAAGCAAATCACTTTTCATTTAGTTTCCCAATCCTTTTTGGCCTTATCTCTCGTGCACGTGCCATTTTGTAATACCATTTCTACTCTTATATCACATCTATTCTATTTTTTTTCCCATTTATCATTATATTCCCATTCCCTGAGAGAACTACATTTGGCCTAAAGTTTCTTATTGGATATTACATCCATGAAACTATGAAGGTAGTGTCCACTTGTTTAGTGCATATGGAGATAGCTCAGCCACCCCCTTCCTTTTATTATATTCTCCCATTTTGTTCATTTGTTAATTTGTCACCTATTTTTTAGGGGCAATGTTTGTAGGGTTTTTATTGCATTATTTATTTATTTGTTTCTATTTATTTTGTTTATTTGTTTACCTTTTTATTTGCTTTCAACACTATTTACTTGATTTAGTTTATGTGTGTTCATTGGGTGATTCCTTGCCCATACTTACACTTGAATCCATCCATATTCCTATGTTTACATTGTCATCATGGTTTCTATCATTGGTGCATTGTCTTATATTGAGTATTGGATTATGGGAGTCAGTCTTTATGCATATTTTATCCAAGTTCTCATGATGTTTTACTATGATACCTACCGACACGTGATACAACAAACTTAAGATTCAAGCAATATATTCAGTAATGGTGGCATCTCTTCGATACTAAAATCTTGATTCCATCCCAATCATATCCCAAATAGAGTAATTGAAACATGAAATAATTTCAATCTTTATTAGTTTGGACGAGCATCTCCATACTAGTAGGTTGTTCCAATTCATCATTACCCTTTGTGTTAAGTTATCATCATCCTCAACCAAGTTTATCATGTTTTCCATAATTTGGGTCCAATGATTATAACCACTTATGGATAAATCATTGCACACCATTCCACCTACATTTCTTAATGATTATAACTACCTTTAGGCAAATCATTGTGTTTCCACCACTTTACTTTTTATACCCATACAGGGGCATGTTATTATCTTGTTTGTCTATCCTAATTGGGGTAGCTCCATCTTCTTAATGATTATAACCACCTTTGGACAAACCATTTTGTTATCATATCACATTGCCACTGTCGAGGTATAATGCTTGTAAATACCTTTGGGAAAATCATTGTACACTATCCCACTTACATTCTCAATGTTTTTGACTACTTTTTCAATATCATTGTGTTTTCACCCCATCATATTTCTTTTCTTTGGTCTCCTCATTTTGCTTCTTTATTTTTTAGGGACGATTTGTCAACCTACTTGTACCAACCACTCCCTTGAGGGGACATCATCTTAGGCTTCCAAAAACCATTTGGGGATTTATTCTTCAACCATCATCTTCTTTTTGGCACATAGGCCATCTCTCATTATTTTAGAAGACATTGCTTTGCCTATGATTTGTAACACCTTCCCAAATATGGGCAAGCTATAGACACCTAAATCTGGCCATCGATAACCTCCAATCAAGCTTTTGGCCAATTTCTACCTAAAACACATAATTTGGCCTAAAAAAATTAAAACACGCTAAATGATGTGAAACTAAAATATTCAAGTGCTGATTTTGGCTAGAGTATCATTAAATGGGGTAATGTAATTTGTGGTTCAACTAACTTTAATTAGATCATTCTGAGTCAAAATGCCAATTTTGCACCTAAGTGCTCTAGGTTGCTATTTCCTCTCAAATTTTTTGCACAAGACACGTGCCTTTGTTATTTGATTTTGTTAACTTCCTAAATGAGATAATAGATCCAACACATCTGACATCACCTTCTAATTCTAATAAATCAAATTTTGGACCAATAACAAGGCATTCTGATCAATTTGAGTAATTTGTGCACAAAGTGCTTAAACAGGCTTAAGAGATAATTAACCCAAATCAAGGCCTAATTAATAATTCCATGGAAACTTGTTAAATAAATTTTTTTGGAAATGAATATTGAATATCTACATCATCAATTGACCTCATTTCTTGGGAAGACATCCCTAGGCCATAAATGCCACAAATATCAAGATTCATGCCTCCCATGCCTCATCAAAGCCCTTCATGCCTCTTAATTTCTCCTCTATCCCAAATATTGATGAGAATAATTATAAACTTAATTACAAAAATTGAATTAATCCTTAACAACACATCTCAATCTCAAGATGGATGGTTCAGGTTGATTTTAGACATTTTCAAAAATCTATAAATAGAGAGGCCATGAACATCATTTCTAAGCTATTTTTATTGTAAAGTTATTATGCTCAAATATATTCAAATACATGATTATGCAAAGTTATAATTCATAAATATATTCAAGAAGCCATTGTAATTAGTGTTACCATAACAAATTGATTCCAAGTCAAGCCAATCCATAAGCCAAAGGTGTCAATCAGAGATGGAGGTAGCCAAGATTCTATTGCCAAGGACTTCATGAGTACAAGATGAGCAAGCCACTATAAAAAGCATTTTGGATCATCCAAGGAAGGTAAAATAAGGTTTATTTTTCATTTTAGTTTTATGTTTTATTCATGTTTGTTAACTAAGCTCTCCCTAGTGTCTAGGCCTAGAGATGTTATGCTAGTTAGTGTGTTTCTTTCATTTTGAAACTAACATCATACTAACCATCCTCTCTTGAGTCAATTTATTATATCATAATACAAAGCATTAATACTTTGACTATTTAATTCACACACATTGAAAATAAAATCTATTCAAGTGTAATATGATTCTTAACTTATGGATAATCAAGTTTCAAACATATATCAAATAAAATAATAAAATTTTATCCGATATAATGAAATGGCACATGGATTAAATACATACCTTGATACATTTTCAATATAAAACATCCTTTTCAAAGATAATCACCTCAATGATGCCATGGCCAACACAACTTTTATGATTTATATTGACGGAAATGATGATCACATAACTTTAACTATATGACAATTATAAAAATTGATAGTTACTATAATAGATATATATGCTTTAGAATTATTTGTAGTCACTCACACTATAGATAATTAAAAATTTATAGTAACATATATAATTTGTTATATAATACATGATTTTAAAAAATGGGACATGAAATGAAAAATGTAAATTATAATGGGAAGCAATGCATTATATTATTTTGGGTGGGGCCTTGTTCAAATGATCATTAGATGGACAGTTAATTTGATGCCTTAGTCATGATGAGACTAAGATATCCTTACTTGAGGTACATGATAGTGAATGTATAATGAATGTTAGAAATAAATAAATATCTTATAAACATTTGAGACAAGGTTACTATTAGACCACAATGGAACATGAATTGCAAGAACATGAAAAAGTATCTTCTCAATATCAAAAAGATAATAATTTGAATCATACATCATCCCAAAAATTAAAACCTATTGTTTCATCATGGCCATTTTAGTTATGGGGCTTTGAATTGATCATAAAGATAAATCCTAAATCATCAATGGGTCACAGTTCATTATTACAACTATAGAGTATTTTATAAAATAGTTGGAATCCATACCATTATCATCAACTATAAGGTAGGATATATGTAATTTTTTGGATATTAAAATATGGTATTATCCAATTTAAAATGTCACTTTTGACCTACCTTCACCATATATTACTAGTGTGCATATATATGTTTCTTATTTATCATTATCTCACATCCACATACTTGATATGAGTTTGACCATCTAGTTTTACTGTCAAACACATACATAAACCTCTTAGTAAATGTTAAAATAGATTAATATATTAATCAAACATCTCTATATCATTAGATCCACATTCATGTCTTGTGGACACTAATATTAGGCTCAAATAGTTTCATTGATGAAATTAACCTAAGGGTAACTTTACTGACCCTCACCTAGAAATGTCTATTTTTAAAAATAAAATCACTCCTATGAGTTAGCCTATTTTCCTATCATGTTGGTGGTATGAGAAATTACCCAATGAAATCATATAAATAAAAATCAAATCCATACTTGTTACTCATTTTTTACTTATCTATCAAGTATCTATACACTACTGTACATTGAGAAAATATGTGTCACTCTTCCTAAATAATAAATTCACTAATTATAATTTTCAGCCAAGTCAAGAGAAAATATTGTCAAGTATCGAAAGATAAATTATAAGTGATTTCATATAGTAAAGAAGTAAAATTGCACATTCATATTAAGGGGAAGAATTATGTGTGGCTTGAATTATATTTATAGAGTATTAGATACATAAGCAATGGTTAATCATCAATGTGGGTAATTGGGGTTAGCTTAACCCATTAAATTTCCCATATTTTTGCAAGTTTGTAACCTTCATAAGAAGACATGGAGTTTCAAGGTGAAGAAGAATAATTTATGGAGATGTGCACATAGACTAGCACCAATATTTCACACACATAGGTATCACAAGTAGACATAGTAGATTGTACAATTACATAGACACAAATCAACCTAGGATAGTAACATCCACCTTAGTTAGTAATGTTGATGGTTTAACCCTAGGATGATGTTAATGACCCTTATGCACAAATAATTAGTTATAGATTTGAGTGAATCATAGGATTACTTCTATCCATTTTCCATTATCATAAGTTAGTCAAAATTAGTCAGTGAACTAGGAAAGCTAAGTATCTTGATCTCTTTAGTATTTTATATATTGATCACATGCCACTTGTCAAATCAATTTTAGTATTTTATGTTTTCATGCTTAACTATCATACTTAAAAATATAAATTATATTCAAGTTTTTATCTTAATTAAGGTTGTAAAATCCAAATTAGGGTAAAACATAGTGGTTAACTCGTATATTTATTAAAAATTTATAAATCTTATATTTCCCTTAAGGTTTCATCCTTCACTCTAAGGTTTTCAAATTTCAGCCTCAATTTGATTTTTAGACCCAATTCCTAATTTTTCCATGTTTATATGTGAACACCTAATGTCTATTCACCTATTAGGGGTTACTCTATTTTGATTATTATCTTATTGGATGATATTTAGACTAAAAATATATATATTTTTCAAACTTTGAGGTTTTTTCTATTTGTATTGAGTGGTTAAAAAACCTATTTTTTACTCAAATATTGTATGTATTTTCCAAAATTTGCATTTTTTTTGTAAATTACACATAAAGGATGAATGGTGTATCCATTTTCAAATTAAATCATGGGTTTTGTTTATCTTCTAATTTTTACCAATAACTACTTTTTGATTTAAATTTTTTCTCACAAATTTATTTGGGTGGTTAGTTCTTTATTATATACATTGTATGGTGGCTATCATAATAATTCATAGCATATACTTTCTAATACATGCAATGATTATTATAATTACATGTTTTTCAATTTAAATATGTTATATTTTTAATAATCATGTAATTAAGTGGATCAAATTCATATACAATAAAATTAATGGTGAAATTAATGATGATCAATTCTTTAATCTCCTTAATAATACATCTTTTATGAATGTGGAGTCCCAAGTACTTTTATATGTGCATTCTTTGGTCTTTCCTTAATTTGTGATAAATATCATCCCATTATTATAGAGGTTCATGTTGTCACTATTCTAAGAGGTAGGGTGACCCATTCTATAGTACAAATTGAATGCCATCATAATGATCCTTCTCATCCTATAATACAAATTGGAGGTTATCTAATGTTCCTCCTCATCCCCCTCTACCTCTCACACATCCTATTGAGGTTTATTATATTCATATTCAATCAAAAGTGCCTATGCTTTGTGCTTATGAATCCATTATAAATCATATGGTTACCATGAGAAAGTCAAAATAAACATTATAAAATAAAAATGAAGATTTAAGTCTAAAAGTTACATTAATTGAAGGCAAGATTACACATATAACAAATTTTGAACATGTTAGTGTCAATCATATATCTAAATATCCATTCAAGATATTTGTACCTCACAAACAAATTCAAGAAGAGATTAAAAAAAGATACATCTACAACTAATGTTTCAAAAAGTTTTCAAAAATATCATAAACATTCAACTAAAATTCTAAGAGATATACTTTGAAAAAAGTTGATCACATTGCCTCCTATCTATCCTATAAATAAATAAAAAACTACTATGTATATCATAGAATGAATGGCCATCATATGGATAATTTTTGGGCTTAAAAAAATAAATATAAATTAGTATTGGTATTAGTGATCCTACATTAGATACATACAATAAACCACCATCGGATTCCAACACACCTTCTATAGTTAATAAATCTAATCTAAATATGGTTCTTTATTGTAAATAATAACTACAAAAAGAAAATGAGGAAAAATAAAGGTTGTATAAATAGTAATTACAAAATGAATAGCTATAAAATAAAAGGTTACAAAAGGAATGATTGGAATAAAAAAGATTACAAAAAGAATAATTGAAATAAGAAAGGTTACAAAAGAAATAATTAGAACAAGAAAGGTTACAATGATCAATGTTAAAACATGAAAATATATAGTAAGAAAAGTTAAAATAAGAAAAATTTCAAAAAGAATCACAAACTAAACAAGAAAGCATCCTTAAGAAACACTTTTTCAAGAAGGAAGTTCAAAATCAAGATATACCTAAAAAATAATAATGTCAAAAGCATGGTTTCAAAGGAGGAAACTAAAAAATCATTCCTCATGTCTAGAGCCTTTGATTTTTAGTCCTTTCACACATGGCATGAAATTACTAATGTTAAGATTATATTTTTTACAATATATATGTATATAGCATTACATTTCTCAAAAATCTTGGATATGATGTTCAACATTTGAATGAGATTAATAAACCTAAAAAATGGATATGATCTATCAAGTTACCAGTAACACTAGGGATTAAAAATTATTCTATTATATTTCACATTGACCCTATTTTGGATCAATAGAACACAATACTAGAAAGAACATAGATAAAACTAATGGGGGCCACACTTGGTAAGTGTATTGAAGGAAATCTAGAAATGAAAATTAAACTAAAAAATCTTAATATAAACTAATTAAACCTAAACTAGAACTACAAACAAAAGAAACAACACAAAATTATACCTTAGTTCTAAAAATCTTCTTCCATTGCAATGTGAATTGATTAGCTCTATTTGAGTTGTGGTGCTGACTCTTCTAATGCAAGGTAAAATGGGCAGTGTTTTGATGCAAAAATACTTTTTAATGGATTTGATTCACTTGTGATTTTGATGACACTTCATTAACATAAGTCAAGATAATGAAAGTTTTGGATTTTATGCTTATTTATAAATTTTTGGAAGAAAGATCAAATGGTGTATGATTATTTAGATATTTCAAATAATCCAAAATAATCTATGGTGGCTAATGAGTCCTCACCCATGAGGATCATGACCATTTAAAATGGTTAAGAGAAACATGGAGATGGTTAACTAAGTCACAAAGAATGAGTTAAAATGTTTGGCAACTCAAGGGATGACTCAAAGGTAGTTGAGGAAGTTGTGGGATTTGAGTCAACATGTGAGGGAGATAAAGGTGGAAGATGTTGCATGAGGTGTAAAATTTGGATTTATTAATTAAATTTGAATTAAAAGTGTATATAATTGATTGAAAATTCAATTATTTAAATAAAGGAGATGCCATGAATTATAATTATAATTTATAAAGTAAAATTAATAGGTTTTAGATGTATTTTGACACTAAATGTAAATTAAGTGTATACATTTACCCATTTTGAAATTGTGTTGTGAAGCAATACCTTTTTGAATAATAGTAAAAGAAGTAGAGAATTGATGATTAAGAAGAAAAAAGTTGCCCCGAATGAATGAGAATGAATGTGAGGTTCCCCCTTGAGGGTTTGTGTGAGAAAATAGACAAATGCTCAAAAATAATGAAAGGGAAAAATGATGAAGTGTGTGAAACCATTAATAAATTAAAGTATTAGAATCAACATCAAACTTGAAAATCAAGGTATGTGTATATAAGTTGTCCTTAGTCATGAAAACTAGAGTATTGATCAAAAAAATAATATTTTACCATTTGAAGATTGCATGCTTATTTGGTGCTCATGATGTAGGGGTCATGTGAGCAGATGTGGGTATGATATATCCTAGTGATGGTAAGCTATAGATATAAAAATAGAAAACTATAGGTTTTAAAACTTTAGTGAAAAATTTATGAGATTGAAAGTTTAAAATATTGATATATATTTAGAATGCTTTAATTTAGATTATCTTGAAATTTAAATCAAAACAGATGAAAAATGAATAAAATGGAGGGATGGGGGGGAAATATTTAAAATGGGAGGAATATAAATATAAGAATTATTATCAAGAAATTAATTTGTGCATATTTATTTTTAGATTGATTTGTTAGTATAATTTTATTGAGGAGATTTTATTTGAGTCCTTAGAGGAAAATGGACTGTATTCCACACCACCAACACTATGGAGAGCACATGAGGAGACACTAGAGACCATATAGAGTGAGCTTACGATAAATTAAATTCCATGCCTTAGTTTTTTGATTGAAGTGCATTTGTTATGGGTTGAAGTTAATGAAAATGAATTCATAATTTATTTGTGAATATGGTAATGATAGTTGTGAATTTACTAAAAATTATAACATCATTAAATCAGATAGTGAATTCACAAGGTAGGGTTTTAAAATAGCTAGGGTATAAAAATATATTAGGGATTGGATAATTCATAATTTGTAATTGTGAAATAATTACAATGAGTTGTGAATTAATTAAATAGGGTAGCAAAATAATCTAGGAGTGAAATAGATTAGAGAAATTGCAAAATTGCATGTCATAGTACAAAATTGAAGATATAGATGATGAAAATACTAAAAAGAATAGATAAAATGCTGCAAATGAAAAATTAAATATTGTAAGTTAAAATTCAATAAAATGGATTGAGAAAACACAAAGGGAAATAATGAAAACTTTAGGTTTTAGAAGAATAGGGTGAAGTTAGAAAATGAATAAATAAGTAGAACATCGAATAACCAAAAAATAATGTGAAGGAAGATGTTTTTTTGTGTTTTTTAATGTTTGTAATGAGAGGTAAATGGTTTTTATGATGATAGGTATAATTAAAATTGTGCTAATGTGTTATTATTGTAAGAAGTATTGCTTGTACTTGCAACATGGGAGTAGAGATTGAGGGTGTTATAGCAGATAACAAGATTCAATGATTATGGGTTTAGAGTACTAAAGTTGATAGGTATATTATTTATCATGAAGATGATTGAGACCCATGCAGATAGGGAATTTTTTACCACACTGGCCAAGAGATGGCACAATGAGAGCACCATATTTCACCCATCGATAGGTGAGATTACTATGACACAGGAGGACATGTATTAGATTTTGGAAATTTTGATATGAGGTAGATAAGTATAGTAGGGTTAGGGTCCATAATAAACTATGATGTACAATATTTTTGGGGATGGATTGATTTTATTAGTGAGACAAGGGGTGGATATTGACTACTAAATGTGATTAGGAATAGATTTTTTGACTATGGTACTTATGGCTATTGTTAGTGGCATTATGCTTCTTGACAAGAGTGGGAAACTTTACCCTATTGGTTTGTTAGATGTCATTGTAAATATGATGGATATGGGAGACAAATTGACATGGTGACCATGTGTACTTACATAATTATACATGTATTTTCACCATGTGGTATACATATATGGTCAGGAGATTGGTCCTTTCATACTACTATAGGTTTGGGGCTAGGAGCACATTACAGTGGAGAGGCTAGTTAGACATATTAACACACATTTTGTAGATGAGCCAAAAGTGTATAGATGGCATATGATCGTAGGCACACACAAACCACATTTGGGGGACTAAGATTTTTAGAAGAGAGCTATAAATGAGATAGTTGATGACTAGATCACCTGAAGACTGTATAAAGAGATAATTTTATAGTGACCACAAGATGACTTATACATGGATTACATAATGAGTCAGTGCTAAATTATGGGTATACATGATTATATCATACAGAGATATCAACCTAATAGGATGATGAGATAGTTTAGTATTATACAACATATATTTTTAGGTCCTCACACATTTCCATGGGTGGTTAGAAAGAGAGCTCAGTGGGGAGTGACTATTGATCTTGCCATAATAGACCATAGTTGTATGTAGTTACATGGATGCACATGAGGGATGTCATTGATTCAAGAGTAGTGGATGGATATGAAAATTGGTGGGCCAAATAGCAGATGATGAGATTGATAGTTTTATACACATTTTTTCATACATGGAAGAAAATATTGGTTGCCAATTTGAGTTGACATCCATGAGGCACAAGCTTAGGAGCCATATTAGGAATGAAATCACAAGATAAAGAGGAGGTAGATGAGGATAGGTAAGAGGACATGATTTAAAGGAGATCTAAATACATGACATAGAGATTACAAAGGTGGAGGATGTTGAGATTATACAAGATTTTAGTGTTGATATGTGAAAAGATACAAGGATGAGGGTTGATACAGATTAGGTAAGTGGAGAGACTTAATTAGTTTTTATTGATAGTTATGGATAGAGGGATGAGGAAGATACAAATATGAGATTAGTTCATGAGACACATGTGGATAGAGGAGAAATGGTAGGTCCTTCACATATAGGTATATCAAGGGATGATCAGAACCTAATTGATAGACTACATAAGGAGATCTGAGCTTAGGATGGTGAGATTATATGTTTACATAGAGAGGTCTCTAGACTATATAGGATTTTAATAATAATTAGGATCAACTAGTACTTAGAGTTGTTAATATTAGACATATATAAGGTGAGGTAGATAAATTATAGGTGGAGGTTGAGAGAATAGAGAGGGATGGGATGGATATAGTAGTTGGAGTAGCTACACATGATGTAGAGATGCATATGATAGATTATACAACTTTAACTCAGAGATACATATAATAGAGGGATAGTACAAGGACAAGCTTACACAAGTTAGGGTTTTATTAGTGGGAAAAGGTTGGATAGCTACACTAGATATGGTGTTGAGGTCTATGGATCATGTTACATATTACATGAGTTTATATGAGGAGACCATTCCATGGACATACAAAGAACCATAATTTAGGGAGCACTTGATGAGGTGGTTGACATTTGAAAGATCAATTTATCTGATAGAGTCTAAGAGATAAATTAGATAGGTTTAACATCATGCCATGAGTCCTCCATAGAGCACAACACATTGTTATGAGTTAAGTCCTAGACCAGATGCTCCATCTGAGGGGCAAGGAGAGACTTGACATAGTTTTGGGGATTGATGTAGCGATGTACATATATTTTTAAGATGTATCATTTGTATAGATACATTTGATTTTTATATACACACACACACATACATATACATGATTCATTTGGGTTAGGATACTTGTACTATTTGTATGAACATTATGGACAATTTATGGACTTTGCTATTATTATTTTGCTTTATGCATGGCTTATAGATAGATGGATAGGTAGAGTATTGTTATATTTCCTGCATTTTGTTTCAGAATAACACATATTAATTCTTTTCATCAATTTATTATAGCATATGACATGTATGAGTTGATTATGGATGCATGGATAATGTATTAGATAACTTCCTTATTTTTAATTGTGCCTTGCATTGGATTTCCATCATAAATGAGTATTGAGAAATCCAATGTTTAATATAGAGTAAAACAAATTACCACCAATGATATCAAATAATCATGTTGAATGTTTATGTTTTAGGCATATGGACTAAAAAATAATAATTTGAGGAAAACAAAATACATCATGATATAAGAAAAATCATAACCATTATATAATGCAATGCACAAAATAATCTTGACACACACATTAAAAAATAACAAATAAAAAATTTAATATAATATATGAAGACATAATTACACTATACTATTGTGAAAACAACACTTGTAAAATAAATACAAATGATATACACAAAACCAAACAAACAAAGATAAATTATTTAAAGACAAATAAAGTATAACAAAAGAGTACATAATTATGTAAGAAAAAAAAACAATATAAGTAAAAGGTAATAACCAACGATGGCTAAAGCAAGAAAAGAAAAATAACCAAAGTAATGGTTAAGAATGAGAAAAGAGAAAAAAATAACCAAATTAATGGTTAATAATGAAAAAAGATAATAATTAATCAAATTAATGGTTAAGGATAACAAAGGATAAATAACCAAATTAATGGTTAAGGATAAAAAATGAACAAGACTACAACAAAACCTAGATGAACATCACAAACAAGTAATCAACCTGAAAGATAAAATAAAAGACTTAACATACTAAGGGAGGTTTAAGAAAATTAGTATCCAAAATCTAGGTTAATAGTTGAACAACCGATAAGGAAGTATGAATAAGAATGCATGAATTAAACATGAATCCATGTTTAGGGAAATGGATGATGGGAAAGTGGTAGCTGAGCTAACCTTAAAGACCCCATATCTCTAAGTGTTGCCTACATAATCCACCTTAGACAAAGTTCATGTGGGGATATCAACCCAGATGTAGTTCTCCCAATATGGGAAGTGATGAAAAAGTGGATGATTTATGAAGTGTTTTAGTGTTGGATGTAAAGATTCATGATTGTCCCTCCCAAGAAATGTGAATGAACAAGTTTGGAAGCTATCTAAGAATGTAGATGTTTTTCATTAAGTGTTTACATGTAGGTTTGGATGTTTCTGTTTAAGATAGGTGATAAATGATTATTACAAAGATGGTAATAATATAATATGTTCATGTATCATGAGTAAGGACTTAGGTACACAAATAAAAGGATCTAACCCTAAGCTAAAATGTTATAGGATGAGTGACAAAAAAAGTGACAAAGGACAATATGGAAATATATAATGGATGTCTAAAATAAGATGCCCCAAAGTAACTAGGGTAAATATAGACAATGGATTACACTTGGTGCTAGAAATCTAGTTTTCACCTTGGTACTTTCCTGAAGGGTCAGTAAACTAGTTTTTAATTTTTATTTTACTTTTCTATTTTTTTTTTATCTTTTTGATTTTGATTTTTTTTAATTTGATCTATTTAATTTTTTGACACCTAGGATATTAACAACAACATATATAAAGAGTTAGGCATAAAATATCTTAAGGCACATGATGTTCATAGGTTCATCAAGCTCCTCTCCATCTTCTGAAGCTAATTTGTAAGTTACTGATCCATACTTAACAATGATGATATATGGGCCCAACCAATTAGATTCAAACTTTTCTTTCTTGTCTCTTTCAACATTTGTATTACATTGGTTTTTCCTAAGAACAAGATCTTTGATTTCAAACTCTTTGGCTTTTATCTGCTTATTATAGCTACAATGAAGGTGATTGTGGTATACTTGTAAATGGTTTAAATCATTAAGTCTTTTCTCATCTAGAAGGTTTATTTCACTAAGGCATGAACTATGACAGGATTATTCATCAATGATTTGTTGTAGGGATATACACAAATATGAAATCTCAACTTTTATTGGTATAATAGACTCACTTCCATATACAAGGGAATAAGGGGTTTCCCTCGTGGGTGTATGGATGCTAGTAAGGTATGCCTAGAGGGTGGGATATAGTTACGTATGCTAGTCATGACCAAATTAATTGATAACTAGTTTAAGTATGCAAAAAATAATTTTATTAGTTTCCTCAGTTTGACTATTACCTTACAGGTAGTAGGGAGTGGACCACTTGTGATTGATATGGTAGGTTTGGAAAAGAGCTGTAACTTCCTTATTTTTGAATGATTTGTCATTATTATAAATAATAATATAAGGGATACCAAATTGACAGACAATGTGGTCTAGATAAAATTTGAAATTTTATTTCCAGTTACATAAGTAAGGGGCATTGCCTCAACCTATTTGGTAAAGTACTCAATTATCGTAATAATATGATTATGACTATCAAAAGAACTAGGATTGATTTTTCTAATGAGGTCTAACCCTTATGTGAATAATGGCCAAGGTGTGGTAATAGGTTGTAGACCTTATGATGGGATATATATAAGCTTCCCATGTTTTTGACAAGGTATGCATTTCTTAACATAGGCGTATGAATCAGATTCCATGGTAAGCCAATAATAACCTACACATAAAATATTTTTGGCTAAGATAATGCCACTCAAATGTGTACCATAGATTCCCTCATGGACTTACCTAATTTCCAAACTAGTTCTTTAGAATTCAAATAGTGTAAAAGAGGATTGTCATGGCCTTTATGATATAAGGTGTTACTAAGGATGGTGTAGTGAGAGGTACATTAGATAAATTATTTGTATTGATTATGGGATAAGTTAGGTGGTAAGGTTTTATTACGAAAATAGGTATATATGTTGAAATACTAAGGAGAAGTGGGACCAACCACCTCACAACCCATTTCTATATTATGCATGTCATAAGCTAAAATCATCAAGTATTCAACAAGGAGCTTATTGTGTTTTACATTTAGATCAAGAAATGAACTAATGGTAGCCATGACATCTACTGCCCTTTTATTTATTCTTGGTACTTATTCAAATTGGATGAATACAAAATACAACTTCAATATATCTACCATCTTCTTTTAAGGGATTAACTTATCATCGTGAATTTGAAATTCATTTGTTAATTGATTAATGATAAGTTTAGAATCACCAAAAATAAAAAGATTTATGATGATCCATTAGATAACCAGTTTGATCCCTGTTGTAATGGATTTACACTCTATAATGTTATTTGTACAAAGGAACTCAATTCTGAAATCCTTGGGAATATAATCCCCATCTAGTGTAACTAAAAAGATACCTACCCCTAAATCGTGGTTGGTAAAGGAACCATAAAAAAATAACTTCTAAACTAAAGACTCATCTATATACATTATACTTCATCTAAAAATGATGTAATAATACATGATTTATCTTTGAGATGTTCTTCCACCAATGCATTTACTAAGACTTGTCCCTTAATTACTTTCTAATTGACATACTCAAGATCAAACTCACTGAGAAGCATAACCTACTTAGCCATCCTGCTTATTAAAGCTATTCTAGATAGAAGATACTTGAGAGGGTCAATTTTTTCAATGATCTTAATTTGATTATTGAGCATGTAATGTTAGAGTTTTTTGAGGCAAAAACAAATGCAAAACATGCCTTTTCCATTTGAGATTAATTAAGTTCATAATATATCAAGGTCCTACTTAAGTAATACACTACTTTTTATTTCCCACTATCATCATGTTGCACCAACAATGCCCCCAATGAAAAATGAGTAGTTGATATATATATATATATATATATATATATATATATATATATATATATATATATATATATATATATATATATATATATATATATATATATATATATATATATAATTTCTACCAGTAATAGGTGGCATTAATACTGGTGGATTGGAAAAATATTATTTAAGGTGATCAAATATTGTTTTGTAATTTTTATTCCAATTTAAAGGAATGTCTCTTTTTAGTAAGAATGTGAAAGGGTGACAAATATCTGCAAGCTATGATATGAAATGCCTAATTTATATGATTTTACCTTACAAACTTCAAAGATTTTTGAGATTATTTTGTTTGGGCATATCCATGATAGCTAAAAATTTAAAAGGATCAATTTATATGCCACATTGTGAAAAAATGAAACTCAAAAACTTTCCTTATGTCACACTAAACACACACTTCTTATGATTCAATCTCATCTTATACTCTCTCATGCATTCAAATATGCAATGAAGTAATTTAGGATGTTCTCTATATTTGAATTTTTTAAGTATGTCATCAACATAGTCCTCCACAATATCATGAAGCATATCATGAAATATGATAGCATTTCCCTTTAATATGTAGCTCCAACATTATTTAAACTAAAATGAATCACTTGGTAGCAAAAGGTTCCCCATGGTGTTATGAATGTTGTTTTATCTTAGTCCTTAGTAACAATTTTTATTTGGTTGTACCCTAAAAAACTATCCATTAAAGATAACATTTCATGACCTACAATAGAATCTACAATCATGTCGATATTAGAAAATGGAAAATCATCTTTTGGACATGATTTATTGATATCACAATTTTTTTAAAAACTTTTATTCCTTCCTGCTTTTTTGATATAAGTACTATATTGGATATCCAATTTGAATAGTCGATAGGGTGTATGAAACCAATTTCTAGTTGTTTTTTCAACTCTTATTTCACTAATATCACTATCTTAGGATGCATCTTGTGAAGTTTGTGTTTGATTGGTTTGGAATCTATATATACAAGAAGATGATACACTATAAGTTCTAGATCAAGCCCCAACATATCTTCATAAGACAATGAAATTACATTAGAAAATTATCAAAGAAAAAGTGTAAGTTTTTCTCTTTCTTCTTGGGTAAGATAGATTGTAAGTTTGACAATTTTTAGATCTTCCTCTATTCTAATGTTTACAGGAATAATATCCTCAACTAGGAGAGTTTATTCTTATTTATAATTTGGGGGTTGTGGAGGAAGATTGAATTCCTCTTCTAGGTATACTTGATTTGAAGTAGATACTGAATTGATATTTTGATGTGGTTGTTGTTCCCTAAAGTATGCATAATTATCTAAATAAATTGAAAACCCTTTCTTATGATCACCCGCTATAAAGTGGTCCCATGTTCTCAAAAATTAAGAAATTGCCTTATCAATTCAGAAAGGATCAAGCAAAGGTGTTGCATATTGGTCCCAATTTATTAAGTATGGATATGTGAGGTCCAGTGTAAAAATGATATTCTCATGAAAAATATTAATGAGGGTAAGGCATTCAAAGTGACTAAAAATAAAACCCATTTCACTATCTGAAGAATCATCCTCTGACTTACTAGAAGAGTCACTTTGGAAAAGTGTGATATACATATTGAGAGGATTAAACCCTATGCCATGGGTAGCTTTATTTGATTTTAATGTTATGGGTTTAATGCATCCTTATTCACAGAGTTTGTGGCCTTTACCTTTATAATTCATCATATTGCATAGGAAGGACTTTATGATGGGATATTTATTGTTGGTAAATCAAGTAGTGAATTCATTAGAGTAAAACTAGAAAAGATTAGAATATTTAATATGTTTGTCTATAAGTGAACAAGCTTCTAAATTTTTTATTTTGATTAATCTATTAACCACTTGATTATCCTTTTGATAATGGGGCCTACCATAATTATATGGATTTATATGGATTGTATTTATATAGTTAAAATCTTGGATTATGTACTCATTCATTCTTTTGTCAATGATTTTGAAATGGGATGAGGAGGATGAAGATGCTTTAGAAGTGAGTGGTTGGTTTCAATAGAAAGATGATTGGATGCTTCACTAGTGGAAGGATTTTCAAATTGAAATGGAAGGAGTTGGTGTGTTAATTTGACCACTAAAAGGAGGGATTTGAAATAAAGTTTCAGGATGGACATAATTTTGAAGTGAAGGATAATCCTTAATGGTAGTAAAGTTGTCATCAGTCACTAGTAAATAATTTGATTTTTGGTATCTGCCTTCCAATAGCTTGTAATATTGGAAGGGTTGAAGATCACCATGAATAGTTAATTCCATACCTTCATGTGAAAATTTCAAACATTGATGTAGGGTGGATGGTTTAGCATTCATTGAATGTATTCATGGACATCCAATAAGTATGTTATAAAGTAAATTGAGATCAAGCACATGTACTAGAGTTTATTTTATAATAGACGCCACCCTCAAAAGAAGATAAATTATACCCATATATTACCACTCATTATTCTCATATGCCTTTATAGTGATAATATTAGTTTTCAATGCTATTGTTAGAGATCCTAAGTATTTTATTAAGCTTAATGTACATATATTTAATTCTGAGGCATTATCTATAAACATCTTTTTTACCTCGTGCCTAGAGATAATAACCTCTATGTACAATGGAAGATTATGAATAGATCCCAAAGGAAAGACATTATAATGGTCAAATGTTACTTGATTATTATTTGAAAAATTGCCTACTAATGCTTGGAAGCTTGTAGGGTTGATGTCTTGAAGGATGCTAGAATGTCAAAGGACTTTGTACGAGATGTATTTATATACAAGTGACTTGTTGAGAAGGTCTAATATGGAAATATTTGTGGATGTTTTCTCAAGATGATCAATAATGTTTTACTTGCATTCAACATTAGATGATGATGAACTTGGAATGGTAAGCTTGACACACTCTTGAGGTTGAAAAGTAATGACATTGACATGTTTGTTCATGAAATCAACACTAATAAATATAGAGTTGAAAGGATGACTAGCTTAGTTGACATTACAAGCTTCAAGTTTGTTGTCTCCCAAAAATAACAGCTATTTTTGAGACAACATTTGAATTATTTTGGTCCTACAGACCAAAATTGTATCTTCCATTTTCAAAAATTTGTCTTAGATATTCAGATTCCTCATTTTCAAAGCTTCTCAGAAAATCTATAGACTTTGCAAGTCAAGTTCAATGGATTTTACATGTTGATTTCTACGGACTTTGTATTTTCAGTTTCTACAGGTAGGTTCTTTTATACAGGTTCAAAGGCTTCTATAGGTGGTTTTCAGTCAAAAGAATTGATTTTCAACATTTGTTCATTTTTTGGGATTGGTTCAGAGTTTTGGTTCAAGTGAAAATCTTCATCAGCAAGCATCTGAGTGCAAAATGAGACTTGAACCATTGAACCGTTGAACCATTGAACCACTTTGGTTCAAAGGTTCAACGGGTTCAAGGTTCAACAAGTTCATGTTTGGTAAGAGTTAAGCGCTTCAAAATGGTTCAAAGTTCAATCGCTTCAATTGGTTCATCAGCTTTAAGGATGTTTGGCCAAATCATTCAATTGAACCATTGAACTGTTGAACCATTCTGGTTCAAAAGTTCAACAGGTTCAAAGTTCAATGGCATGTTCAACCAAAGGAATAGTTCAATGTTTCAGTTAAACCAAGTAGTTCAACTCTTTATTTCATTTAGTTGGTTCATTCTTTTAGTTCATTCTTTGGTTCAACGTCTATAGTTTCAAACAGAAGGTTGAAAGACATTTTACAAAGCTTTGTTTGAACCGTTGAGCCAACTGATTGGTTCAATGCCTTGGTTCAACCACTTGGTTCAACAAAATAATTCATCGGCCTTTGGTTCAAAGGGGCTCGGTGCACTTCATTGAACCATTGAACCGGTTCAATGGATTGGTTCAATGGGATTGGTTCGATCAAATGGTTTAACTGTTGGTTCAAAGGCAAGTTCAACATCTTGGTTCAATGCTTAGTTCATCGGCTTGTTTCATTCATTGAACCATCGGCTTGAACCATTTTTGGTTCAATTGATTGGTTCAACGTCAAAGATCATTCAATCATTCATCGGCCAAGTTCAAAGGGGCGGTTCAATGCTGAAAGGAACTTTTTTGAAGGACAAGTGCCCTTGCAGAGGACACTTAATCCATAAAAGCACCCTTCGAAAGGGTCATTTTTCAAGGAAGCCAAAAGGTAATTATTTTGGATCTGTTTAAGGCATTTGAAAATTGGCTTAACATTTAATTCTTTCAGACTTTTGTCTAAAGGAATTCCTTCAGACAAAAAGTTTGAAAGAATTCCATGTGACTGCGAAGGCAAAACCTGGAGATATTTTCAAAGGAGCAAATTGGCAGAATAAATTTCCACAGACTTTTTGTCCATGGGAATTTTCCTTGGATTTTTTGTTTACAAGAATTTTCCCTAGGGAAATGTCCACGGCAAAATTTTTTCTGTAGGGAACTTTCAAAAAACAAACACCTGGGGATTTGTCTGTGGGGATTGACAAAGCAAAGGGCTGCCGAAGGACCCCAAAGGGCAGGTGCCCTTGCAGGGGAATCTTGGCGGCCAAAATAAAGGACTATTTGACACAGATCATTTCTCAAAGCACAAAAGGGTAAGTCTAAGATGAAAGGGCAAAGTTGAAAGCCAAAAGAAGACCAAGGGGTGATGCCCACAAAGACGTCAAATTTAGGATAGTGAACTAGCCATTGAGATCACATTGATGGGCATGTAAACATCAATTTTAAAGACAGTGAAATAGCCATTGATCCTTTGATTTACAGACACGAATGCATTTCTAGAATTCAAGACAAAAACCAGTTGAAAATGAGGAAATAAAAAATAATGGATGAATCCAGGACCTGATTCAAGTAACCAGGAAAGGAGGAATGATAAAGACAAGATCAGACTGCCAGCTAAACATTGAAAGTTGCAATCTTTCAATTGCATGGCTTGTTTATCTACATTGAGAAGATCAAATGGGTAAAATTCCCCAAAGTTCTAGCTTATCTTCCTAATAGTTCCCAATGCATCATGATGTATTACTATTCTTGAGCCCTTCTTCAAGTGGCTATATAAGGGACTTTATTTCATTGTAACTGGATCTTTTTTTTGACAATATGAACGAAACTTTGCCCAAATTGAGAGGCATCATTGAGACTTTGTGCTCAGTCTGTTGATCATATTTTGTTATTGAAATAAGAAAGCAAGGAACTTTTTTAGACTTTGTGCTATGAATTCTTTGTTGTTAAGGAAGATGTTCTTATGTCTTTTTCCTTGATATATCTTCTATTTCATTAATTTAATAAGCAAGATTAGTAAAATTGATCAGGAAGGTGTCCTGAAGAATCAACTGTGGAGAGACTTTGTGCCCCCATACCTGCCTTCAGTGTTTTTTATTTATATTGCTATGTAAATGACTTTGAGAAGACTTTGAGCTTTCATTGCCCTTCGTATATTACTCTTGAGCATTTTAGGTAGAGACTTTGTGCTCTATCTTGATTTGCTGGTTACCATACTCTTAGTTACCTTTCTGCTTTTATTTCCAAGAGTATTCTTGCGTCTGGCTGAATAGTTTTTTTGAAAGAAGAGGAGAGCTATCTATCATTCCCTTGAGTTTTTCCTTTGTTTTGTATACATCATCTCTGAAGAAAGAGAGATGGATGCCTGGTCCTACCCTTGAGTATTGTTTTGTATTTATACATATACATAGCATATCCACAGGGAACCTCCCCTTGATGAGAAGAGAGAGCAGTCTCCTTCTGATGTGATAAACTTACACATTAGGATGACTAATCTTCTTGCTTTGGCTGAAAAGACCTATTTTGTTTACCAGTACGTTGATAAACAAAATATTCAACCAACAATTTTTGGTGACTCTGCTAGGGAATATAACCCATTATCATTATAACCCTTATCCATTACTCTAGTGACTCCATTCATGTCTTACCCATTATCCATTTATAGCCTTACCATTTTTATCCATCTCCATTTTCATTCATCTCCATTATATTATCTGGTCTGCAAAACTAGAGCTACTAGGAAAGAAAGCATAGTTTGAAGCCTCAAGCTTTAAGCTGAAGCAAGGCCAGTTTCTTTTCAATTTTTGTCCTATAATTTGGCAACTCCACTCAAATGTGTTAGTCCTATTGTTCATAATCCAATCATGGTAGTTCGAGGCTCCTAGGGTAACTCATTTGGCCCACTTAATCTAACTCCACCTCTGCATGAGCTACCACTCAGTTCAAGGAAGAATTTCCCCAAATTCTTTGGTGATGGAAGAGTCCACCTTGATGAACACATTATAGCCTTCACCATAGCTAGTGGTGTAATAGGGGTGGAATTTGAAGACGTGGCAGTCAGGATTTTCATGGAGACATTACAAGGTGCTGTTGCAGACTAGTTTTACCATATGCAGACTGGATCAGTGACTGGCTGGGACACTATCAAATCCAAGTTTGAAGCAAGATTCAAACTTGCAAAAGATGCTCATGCTTTGCTAGCCCAACTTACGTAGATGAAGAAGGAACCTCATGAGCCCATGAGGGATTTTATTGTTAAATTTGACAAGTTGAGAAATAGGATCCCTGTAATTTCTAGACCTATAGCTGAGAATCTCAAATGCTTTTTCATTCATTAATTCTCAGCTACCTAAAGTCAGTTACCTCTTGAGACGTCCTAGCCGTATAGATCTTGAAGCTTCTCAAGACTTAGCCACTGAGTTAGAAGATGACCTTATCTTGGTTGGAAAGATAAGAAGGGATTCAAATAGAGGCACATCTTCCTCATCTTCTAATAACTCACTTGTAGCCACCACTGATCCAATGGTGTAGAAGCTAGAAAATGAAGTGTTGGCCCTCAGAAGACAAATGGCACAAGGGATGTCATCTACTCCTTCATATAGAGATGTACCAAGGATGACATTCCCTAATCAGGCACATCAAGGGCAATCCAATTGTCTTCCTCCCCCATAGAGGAACCTTGCCATTGAAGCACCTTCAACCAACTCAGCAGTGGGGTATTTGGAAATAGAGCATGATTTCTCTTTTCAACCTGAGTTTAATCAAGAAAATGACACTAGTCTCTTCACAGAAGATCAAGAAGAGTCAGCTGGTGACTCCCACATCGGCTTCCTAGATTACCAAGATGAACCCAGAAGTAAAGGTGGAGCATCCAAAGGATCATATGCTATGATCACTTAGTCCCAAAATTAGTCAACTCAATAAGTTGATAAAGGCGAAACATAGGAGCAACCTCAGCCTGCAATTTTGATTGCTAAGAGTGGGACCACTCTGCCTATCCAGTTGAAGGACCTAGTGATTATTGAGAAAGTAAGTATCCCAAATGTCTATGCACCTTCTACTTCAACTTCACAGATCAGTCCTCTCACCCCTCCCATAAACCAAAAAGAAAAACTCCCATCCCCTATGCCTAGTCGAATCCAACCATTTGACATAATTGATCATGTCAAATATGTTGAGACCCAAATGGTGGTCCATGCAGCCCAAATTTTGTTTGAGTCTTTAGGCAGGGATGAAATAGTAAAAGAATTGGTTGAGAGTAGCATAAGTGTAGGAGAACCCTCCCTTCCAAATAAAGAAGAATCTAAGATATCTGAGGAGTTTGACTTGGATGATCCAATCATGTGCTAGACTGAACCAATAGAACAATAAGATATGATGGTGGATCATGCTACTACAAATCAAAATCAGGCAAAGGAATCCATCACCAAGAAATCAAGGAGTGATAGTTTCTATTTTGAAGACCACATCCTGCCTTGGAACAAGAAGAAGAAAAGGCCAAGAAGAAGACACAAAAAATCAGTTTCCTGGTGGAGAGCTCCATTCGCTCGTCATCATTTCTGGGGACAAAATGTCTTCTTGTTGGTTTACCAAGATGGTGTACTATTATCATTGTCTCACAATGGGCAGCATCTGAAACACTTCAACTCTTGAAGTATCAGATCGTTGCCTCTATATATATGTATATTTATATAGCTTTATTTCAATTTTATTTTGTTTATTTTCTTTTTGATGTCTTTCATGACTTCGTGGCATGACTCCACAACCCAATGGCATACTTGAAGACACTGGAGATTCTGCATTCTACTCCTTCTAGTTCATTTTGCAATTGACAGAAGTTCCCCAACTGGAGCCAGCTGTTGTTTCCCAAAAATAACAGCTATTTTTGAGTCAACATTTGAATTATTTTGGTCCTACAGACCAAAATTGTATCTTCCATTTTCAAAAATTTGTCTTAGATATTCTTATTCCTCATTTTCAAAGCTTCTCAAAAAATATATAGACTTTAAAAGTCAAGTTCAATGGATTTTACATGTTGATTTCTACGGACTTTGTATTTTCAGTTTCTACAGGCAGGTTCTTTTATACAGTTTCAAAGGCTTCTGCAGGCAGTTTTCAGTCAAAAGAATTGATTTTCAAAATTTGTTCATTTTTTGGGATTGGTTCAGAGTTTTGGTTCAAGTGAAAATCTTCATCGACAAGCATCTGAGTGCAAAAAGAGACTTGAACCATTAAACCGTTGAACCATTGAACCACTTTGGTTCAAAGGTTCAACAAGTTCATGTTTGGTAAGAGTTAAGCACTTCAAAATGGTTCAAAGTTCAATCATTTCAATTGGTTCATCAGCTTTAAGGATGTTTGGCCAAATCATTCAATTGAACCATTGAACCGTTGAACCATTGAACCATTCTGGTTCAAAAGTTCAACAGGTTCAAAGTTCAATGGCAGGTTCAACCAAAGGAATAGTTCAATGGTTCGGTTCAACCAAGCAATTCAAATCTTTATTTCATTTAGTTGGTTCATTCTTTTAGTTCATTCTTTGATTCAATGTCTACATGTTAAAACAATAGGTTCAAAGACATTTTACAAGGCTTTGTTTGAACCGTTGAACCAATCGATTGGTTCAATGCCTTGGTTCAACCACTTGGTTTAATGAAATAATTCATCAGCCTTTGGTTCAAAGGGGCTTGGCACACTTCATTAAACCATTGAACTGGTTCAATGGATTGGTTCAATGGGATTGGTTTGATCAAATGGTTCAACTGTTGGTTCAAAGGCAAGTTCAACATCTTGGTTAAATTCTTAGTTCATCGGCTTGTTTCATTCATTGAACCATCAGCTTGAACCATTTTTGGTTCAATCGATTGGTTCAACATCAAAATTCATTCAATGGTTCATCAGCCAAGTTCAAAGGGGTAGTTGAATGCTGAAAGGAACTTTTTCAAAGGACAAGTGCCCTTGTGGAGGACAATTAATCCATAAAAGCACCCTTCAAAAGGGTCATTTTTCAAGGAAGTCAAAAGGTAATTCTTTCAGATTTGTTTAAGGCATTTGAAAATTGGCTTAACATTTAATTCTTTCAGACTTTTATTTGAAGGAATTCCTTCAGACAAAAAGTCTGAAAGAATTCCAAGTGACTGCGAAGGCAAAACCCGGAGACATTTTCAAAGGAGCAAATTGGTGGAATAAATTTCTGTGGACTTTTTGTCCATGGGAATTTTCCCTGGGGAGATGTTCATGGGAAACTTTTGTCCACTGGGAACTTTCAAAAAATAAACACCCAGGGATTTGTCCGCAGGGATTGACAAAGCAAAGGGCTGCCGAAGGACCTCGAAGGGCAGGTGCCCTTACGGGGGACTCTTGGCGGCCAAAATAAAGGACTATTTGACATAGATCACTTCTCAAAGCCTGAAAAGGTAAGTATAATCCAAAAGGGCAAAGTTGAAATCCAAAAGAAGACCAAGGGGTGACGCCCACAAAGATGTCAAATTTAGGATAGTGAACTAGATGTTGAGATCACATTGACGGGCATGTAAACATCAATTTTAAGGATAGTGAAATAGCTGTTGATCCTTTGATTTATAGACACGAATGCATTTACAAAATTCAAGACAAAAACCAACTAAAAATGAGGAAAGACAGAATAATGGATGAATCGAGGACCCGATTCAAGTAACCAGGAAAGGAGGAACGATAAAGACAAGATCAGATCACCAACTAAACATTGAAAGTTGCAATCGTTCAATTGCGTGGCTTGTTTATCTACATTGAAAAGATCAAATGGGTAAAATTCCCCAAAGTTCTAGCTTATCTTCCTAATATTTCCCAACGCATCATGATGTATTACTGTTCTCGAGCCCTTCTTCAAGTGGCTATATAAGGGACTTTCTTTCATTGTAACTGGATCTTTTTTTTGACAATCTGAACGAAACTCTGCCCAAATTGAGAGGCATCATTGAGACTTTGTGCTTAGTCTGTTGATCATATTTTGTTATTGAAATAAGAAAGCAAGGAACTTTTTTAGACTTTGTGCTATGAATTCTTTGTTGTTAAGGAAGATGTTCTTATGTCTTTTTCCTTGATATATCTTCTATTTCATTAATTTAATAAGCAAGATTAGTAAAATTGATCAGGAAGGTATCCTGAAGAATCAACTGTGGAGAGACTTTGTGCCCCCATACCTACCTTCAGTGTTTTTTCTTTATATTGCTATGTAAATGACTTTGAGAAGACTTTGAGCTTTCATTGCCCTTCGTATATTACTCTTGAGCATTTCAGGTAGAGACTTTGAGCTCTGTCTTGATTTTTTGGTTACCATACTCTTAGTTACCTTTCTGCTTTTATTTCTAGGAGTATTCTTGCGTCTAGCTGAATAGTTTTTCTTAAAGAAGAGGAGAGCTATCTGTCATTCCCTTGAGTTTTTCCTTTGTTTTGTATACATCATCTCTGAAGAAAGAGAGATGGATGTCTGGTCTTACCCTTTAGTATTATTTTCTATTTATACATATACATAACATATCCACAGGAAACCTCCCCTTGATGAGAGGAGAGAGTAGTCTCCTTCTAATGTGATAAACTTACACATTAGGATGACTAATCTTCTTGCTTTGGCTGATAAGACCTATTTTGTTTGCCAGTACACTGATAAACAAAATATTCGACCAAAAGTTTTTGGTGACTTTGATGGGGAATATAACCCATTATCATTATAACCCTTATCCATTACAGACTCTGGCGACTCTATTTCATGTCTTACCCATTATCCATTTATAACCTTACCATTTTCATCCATCTCCATTTTCATTCATCTCCATTATATTATCTGGTCTACAAAACCAAAGCTGCTGGGAAAGAAAGCGCAGTTTGAAGCCTCAAGCTTTAAGCTGAAGCAAGGCCAGTTTCTTTTCCATTTTTATCCTATAATTTAGAAACTCCACTCAGATGTGTTATCCCTATTGTTCATAATATGATCATGGCAGTTTGAGGCCCCTGGGGTAACTCATTTGGCCCACTTAATCTAACTCCACCTCTGCATGAGCTACCACTCAGTTCAAGGAAGAATTTCCCAAAATTATTTGGTGATGGAAGAGTCCACCCTGATGAACACATTGCAACCTTCACCATAGCCTGTGTTGTAATAGGGGTGGAATTTGAAGATGTGGTAGTCAGGCTTTTCATGGATACATTACAAGGTGCTGCTGCAGACTGGTTTTACCATCTGTAGACTAGATTAGTGACTGGCTGGGACACTATCAAAGCCAAGTTTGAAGCAAGATTCAAACCTGCAAAAGATGCTCATGCTTTGCTAGCCCAACTTATGCAGATGAAGAAGGAACCTCATGAGCCCATGAGGGATTTTATTGCAAAATTTGACAAGCTGAGAAACAGGATCCCTGTAATTGCTAGACCTAAAATTGAGAATCTCAAAACCTTTTTCATTAATTCTCAGCTACCTAAAGTTAGTATTCTCTTGAGACATGCTGGCCACATAGATCTTGAAGCTGCTCAAGACTTAGCCACTGAGTTAGAAGATGACCTTATCTTGGTTGGAAAGATAAGAAGGGATTCAAATAGAGGTGCATCTTCCTCATCTTCTAATAACTCACTTGCAGCCACCACTAATCCAATGGTGCAGAAGCTAGCAAATGAAGTGCTGGCCCTCAGAAGAGAAATGGCACAAGGTGTAGACACCAATATTGTGTCAACCCCCCCTTGGTCTATTTTTAAACACTTACACAACTTATTAATTTAAAATAAACTACTTATTTTAAATTAATGGCCTCACCTAGACACCTCACCTTGGACACCTCACCCTAAGACCATTTCTTACCCTATGAGTCACCCTGAGACTAGGTCATCTAAACCCTAACTACCCATGATCTATTCTCACTCCATCCTAACCTCCTAACTAACTCTCATGCCTAATAAACCCATCTTTTGACCGTTGTCCAATGGCAAATGCACTTGGCGGATGGAGAAATGGGCAAAGGGCTAAAAATCACCCTTTTACCCATTGTCTAGCCGCCGATGTCAGTCAACTGTCGGTCGATGCCAGTGGGATCACCGACATTGGTTACATAAGCTAGACTCTAACCTTGAGTTTCCCCCTACCTCTTCACATATTGATGTGCACACTTTGAGACCAAGGATCAGACTTCGACTTTCGCTCTCCTGGCTATTGAAACTCTGCACAAGTCACTCTAGATTGGATTGAAACATTGTATGAGGACCTCGACATCAGCCACAATAGGAATAAGTGTTCTAACACCTCTAGTTCTTTACCAAGTAGAGCTAAGTATTCTTCTTCTCATTTCAGTATTTTAGAACACATTGGTAATTAGTTTCTATTTACTATTTCTAAAAACACTGTTAAGAAACCCGACTTCATTCATGGAGAGGCTGAAAGGCCTTCCTCTTATCCTTACCCTCTTTTCACACTTGTCCTCTACCTTTGTTCTTCCTTAGACCCTATTCACTTTCTTGCAACCTTGCACAAACTTTTAAACTCCCAGACCCTTCTGTCAACCACAGACATATTCCAAAACCCGTCCAAGGCCCATTGCCCCTACTGACATCGGCAGAATAATCGACGTCAGCATCATTAACCAACTGACATCGATAGAACTACTGACATCAGCAACTATGATAGATTGATTGCAGAGAATAGGTACACATTGTCTACTTTCTCTTTCTTAGTCTTTCACCATTTCTTTTCATACAACACTCTTTTCATTAAATAGTGGACTGTCATCCCTTACGGAGCTTCATGCTTCCGAGACCGAGCGTGTAGCTTGGCAGTCCACCATATCCTACTCTAACATTTTTTGTGTTTGAGTCTCTTTCTTTCTACAGGTGTTTCCTCCATAGCCAAAGAGGAGCTCTCACAATGCTTGGATACAGTGCACAACTTAATCTAGGTAACGTCAAACCCCAAACCTTTAACCTTTAGTTTCTTCTTTCTTATCTGAATGTAAATAGAAAAAAACTTAGAGAAACATTTCTAGCATGCTTGATGGGACCCCTAGAGTTTTCCTTGGGTTCATTCTCCTTTTTCTAAAAAGCAAACTTTCATATAGATGCACTAGAAAAAAAAATTCTCTTCTTGCATCCTTTTCTTCTATCTCTTTATTTCGAAAAGAAACCATTAGCACAATTTAAAAAGAGCATCTTTCTTTTTCTTCTTGTCACTTCTTGCCTGTATTTTAGAGTAGTGAAAATTCATACTCTTAACCTTTTCTCCACTTGTTTGCATCTGAACAAAATATTTCAATTTGGGTTAAAAACTATTGCATTTCATTCCTGCTTGAATGCATATTTAGCTCACTTAGTAATTAAAAGCATTATGAATAAATCGTAGTGCATAAATGTTACACAACCAGATCATAATCATAATCAAATTAAACATTTAAACATACTTGAGACAAGGCCCGTCTAGGATTTCATCACCTAGCGGATACCTTACCCTTCCTGGCGATCCTACTTGGACTTCACTACCAAGAGGAGGACCCACTCTGTTCTCTGGCAGAGTATAAACTATAGGCAAAGTATATATTGGCTAAGCAGCCCAGCTCAGCTCTGGGTTCGTGAAGTGAAGAGAGCAAGCCCCAGCACCAGGCCACATACTGAACCTAACATAGATATTTTGAGCACCATAACTAACTTGAAACCATCCATAGACTTCCTCTCTAGGACCCGTTCTACAAGCCCAATTCCCAAACACATTCTTTTAAGGCATAAGCCACCACGACTCTAAAATTTATTCCTAGGAATTTAACATTTTCGAGGTTACTTGCCTATTCATCTATTCTATTATTTTTATCTGATTGTTTGAGCTGGTGAGGTCGCATCATTCTGAGGTCCAAAAACAACTCAAAATTTTTCCTTCTTCCAAAAAACTATCAGTTTCCTGTGTTTCTAAAATTACACAAAAATTGACATTAGCTTTTCCACTGATGTCAGCAAAATTTTTTCACCAACATCGGTTATCTGACCGACATCAGCAACATATCTTCACTGACATCAATTTTTCAATCGACGTTGGTCACTATCAACAAATTTTCATCCCAAACAGCAAGCTTAAAACCTGATTTTCTTGCTATTAAACACAAATTCTGGTTTTTTGAAACTAAAATACACAATTTTTTGGAACCTAAACCCCTTTTGCCTTGAATGGTTCTGACATGCAGTCAAGCCAAATCTCTTGTTGACCACGTGAGTCAACAACCACTTCCACCTTTGCCTTTCATATCAAGTCACCAAATGGAGTATACTTCAAACACTGAGCGTACTCCTATCCAACCTACCCCAAATCAACCTCCTATTGTTCCCAAGGGGGATCAAGACTTTGAGAGATTCTTTGATCTCAACATCAAGGCTCTCCAACACTATCTCGCTAGAAGCCAAATGCGAGATCCTTTAGGTAATCCTATTTATGGGATCCCAACTTCCTTGGTTGAAATGATAATAATATCAATAGCCTCCATTACCCAACCTATCGTCACTCAGGCCATTGCCTCAACTAGTAACCCAACCATGGCCAATGTCCAAGATTTGGCCTTCCTTCTATTTTTGGACCTACCTCCATTGGGGTTTCCGTACCCCCTCAACCACAAACAATTTAACCAAGTTCGACACCTTTCCAGAACTTGATTGTCTCTATCCCACCCACTCTTATGCCTATAAACACGAGAGTGGCTACTCATCCTTTAACTAGTCTCACCACCATTCAACCACCCTTGGTAGCATCTAGTCAAGTTGTGCCCTCCAACTTCACAGCACAAGTCCCCATGGCCTTGACATCGGCCCCTATAATGAACTATCAATATGTTACACCTACACAAATGCAACCAAGTACGTCATACACCCCTACCAATGCTTTCTAGGTACCCTAAAACTTAGGGGGTGCCCCTCCTGTCAATCCATCAGCTGATCTAATCAAGATGCTGATGGATAAGATGTCCAACCTTGAGACATCTATTTCAGGTTTGAAGAATGTTCTTTCATACGAACAAATCTGTAATGAACCCATTCACCCTTCAGTTCCCATTCGAACATACCCTAGCCAGTGGGAACTCCCAAAGTTTACTAACTTTTAGAGTAAAGAGGACCCACAATAACATCTACGAGCGTTTAGACATGCTTGCTACCTCATAGCCCACGATGATGCGTTATTACTTTGCACATTTGCCATGTCACTTTCTGGCACCTCCCTTGATTGGTATAGCTCCATTACTAGTCATTCTCTCTTTACCTTCACTCAATTCGCCCAGCTATTTCTTGATCATTTCTCAATCAACATCACCAAGTAGGTCTCCATCACAGACCTATATTCTATTAGACAATTTGATGATGAATCAATAGCTAACTTCGTCACTCGTTGGAGAGGTTTGATCAACCAAATCTCCATCTCACTAGCTCAAACTAAGCTCATTGAACTCTTTTCAAGAGCATGTGCCAAGCACATCTCATCTATTTTGCGAGTTCAAACTTTTTGCACTTTTGATGAAGTTTTCACCATGGCCCATAAGCTTGAACTTTGCGCAGTCAAAGAGAATAAAGTCAAATTGCGTAGTAAAAATACCAACGCAAAATCCAATGACCCTTCTTCCAAATCTTCTTCCTCCCACCCCAAGTCCAAGGGATCAGCGAATGTTGTAGTCCTTAGGTCATCATCTTCGACTACAACTAACCAAATTGAACCTTTCACATCACAAAATATCACAAAACAATTCCAACAACGGTATATACAGCGTCAATACTCTCCAATAGGAGAATCATACGCTTTCGTATTGGATAAATTAGTGAAGCAGGGGGTCTTCAATCTCCCTCAAATCTGACTTGTCCAATTTAACCCCTCACAAGCCATCCCTGCATGGTATATGGAAAATGACTTTTGTAACTATCATCATGTCAATGGTCATGACACGGACAATTGTAAAACCTTCAAAAATGTTGTTGAAGACATGATAGACAAAGGGGACCTTATTTTGGATAACCCTAATGCGTCGGCTAACCAAAACATGGATGTCTTTAGACAACCATTTCCTAACCATCCCCCAAGTCAAAACGATGTTTAGACCATGGCTGAGGACCCTCAAGAGTGCAACATACACATGGTCGACATGGTCTCTCCTTTTATTCCTAACCAAACTCTCCCACAGTCTGAAGAGGTTAGTCAACCTATTTCTCCACCACAGGTAAAAGAGCCTATTCTACCCATATCACCCCCACGACATCAAACACCTCCTCTACCCATTCCTCTACATCGTAAGGAACCCATATTACCTGTTCTTCTTGCCCCCACCTTCCCTCTTCTTCTACCATTGGAAGAAGTTACCATTCATATCCCATACCCTCATATAGAAGGGGCCATCATCCCTCTACTTCACCCTTTAGAGGAGCCTTCCTCTCCTATTTGTCCTCAACTGATGGGGGATAGTCCTTCGTCCACCCCCCTTTCACACATAGGAGAGTCTACTCTGACCTCTCCCATATTGGAGGATGCATTGATGGTACCAACGCCGATGGCCTCGCCCTCATCCTTCTTATCACCAATGGGGGATCATACTTTCCACACTCCCAGACCACATGTGGATGGCATGATCATCCCTGTGCTCTATCCTCTCAAAGAGCCACTTTCTCCAATCCCTTCTCTACCAAGAGAAGAGCTCACCACCTCACCCACTTTGACTGAGAAATATTTGATGATGATTTTCTCTCACCTTTGGCCTGAGATCACTGCGTTTAACATGTTTCCACTCTCACAATCACCCAAATCCTCCAAAAGACCGACTGTAAGACCTCACGTGACATCACCTAAACCCTTCTCTCGATTGGCAGAAAACTTAGGATTTCTCCATTCTAGGAACCTAAAACATGAGGCGTTATGGGAGCGACTTAAGTCTCCTTATCTTACACATCCCATTTTGACTTATACTACCAAACCTTCCTCGACAATTCACCCCAAAGTCTCTGATGAAAAATTGGGCTTCCACTTCAAAATCTTCTAAAGCTCAACCGTCCACACCTAAACCCAAACCCACGCAGGCATCTACCATGCCAAAATAGATTAAATCTCTCAGTGTTCAACCTGTAACAAACCTCACTCACCCACAAGTGAAGGTAGATTTGAACCTTGCCCCGCACAATAGTGGTCCTCACACCAAAATAAAGAAGGATGTTAAACCACATCGGTCCCAACCTTCACCATTACCCTCTATCTTGGGTCCACATCCTTCTACTTTAATAGGAGTGCTCCCTACTCCAACACCTAACAAAAAAAATTTCCTTCATTACTCCCTCTACCCATCAAAAACATACTTCCACCAAAAAATTTGACACCTCTCACTAAGAAAGTGTCATCTACATGTGTGGCCACACCACCAACCAAAAAGGTGGTACAAAAACCTCCCCCTATAACTCCTAAACAAAATTTGTCAACCCCTACTATAGCAATGAGCGTAGATCCATTAGTGGGTTCCTATGCTTCGATGTTATGCCAATTGTTGCAGTCTTCTAGCATCATTCTCTTGCCCATTAAGCCATATCGACCTCTCGAACCAAAACCTTCTTGGTTTGATGACACTCAAATCTACTGGTATCATCACACACCTAGACATGATACTGAGTGTTGCTACGCCCTTAAGGTTGTCATTCACCAACACTTGGAAAAGGACACCCTTCACATTGAGGATTCTCCTGACCACCTTTGTGACAAACTATCGATGCCATCCCATGCCTCACAAACCTCTTCACCTAAATTGGGATCCCAATGCGAGACTATGGTCCCTCTACCACTGTCTCCCCATTTATTTGACATCAACACTATTAATGTGGCCACCAGGTCACAAACCCTAAAGGATAAAGGAAAAGAGTGGGTTTCTACCCCTTTGACATATTCATTTACCAAGCCCTCTCAACCACCAAAACCCAAGATTTCTATCTTGGGCACATCTCAACCAACATCTCTAAGGGAAATTCATCCTAACCTCTCTAGTCCACATGACGTTTGGTATAAACAACTTGTTAACTACTTGACTTATTCTATCATTCCTCCTAATCTCTCTAGCAATGGATGGCAGGCTTTTATCAAGAGTACTGCTCGATACACCATGCTAAGGGGTCTTCTCTACAAATGAGGCTTGGACGGCCTCCTTCTTCAATGCCTAACCACCACTGAGACATCTCATGCCATCAAACACGTCCATTATGGGTTTTGTGGGGGACATTTTAGTGGTAACTCGATAGCCAAGTGCATCCTCCACCTGGGCTATTATTGGCCCACTCTTAACCAAGACTGTAATGACTATGTTTGGCATTGTGTCAAATGCCAGCAACATGCTAACCGACTTCACGTCCAACATCGACCAAAACATGCCTACAACAAAAATTTGAAAGAGCAGGATTTCAAAATTGGAGATCTTGTCCTTAAAGAAAACCAACACATGACCAATATGGAAAGAAGAAAATGAGGCAAGTTTGCTCCTAATTGGATTGGACCTTATATAATAACACACAAGTATGGATCAGGGACTTATCTTCTGTCTTCTCTCAAAGGCCGGCCAGAACTTGAGCCCCTTAATGTCTTAGATCTTTGACCATTCTATTGTTAATCAAGTAATCATTCACTTGATGTTTAACTTGAGCTCGTCCCTTGAGCAACCCCCGTCATCCTCATACCTATTCCTTTTAACCCTTTTTCCCTACAAACATTAGTGAACCCTTTTTTAAAAGCAGTAAATGCTTTGTCTTAATGAAAGGGAAACCCCTAAACCTCTATAGTCTAGTCCATGACTAAAGCTTTAGTCAACAAAAATAAAATAAAAAATTGGGATGCCTATTAAAAGGTCATGAACTATAAATGTAGACTGCTCCCTCAAAGGACAGCTGCATTATTGCTGTAATTAATAGACTGCTCCCTTGAAGGACAACTATTCAAAGACATCCAAACATACAAAGCAAAATATAGACCACTCCCTCAAAGGATGGATATCACCTAATTTTTCTACAAACATCACCCTCTCAGAAGTTTCTCGCATTGATCAGCTTCACATGACCACAAAACAAAATAAAACAATAACCTAAGTAGACTTCCTGCATTGATCAGTCTACAAAAAAAAAAAGAGAGACTGACAAACTATTAAGTCATGCACTTGCCTATAGTCATTCTCAGGGTCACCTATAAAAGGGGCAAAGTTATCCCTGGTAAAAAGGGTTACGCTACCTCACATATCACATAATCACACCTATTACCCCAACATTCTCAAGGGGCTTTGAGCTCACTTAACGTCAAGTGATTAGAGTACTTTTCTAACACAAACCAATTGTCAAACGACGTAATGCATGAATGGGGATTTTGTTTTGCAAAAACCCTATCTATGCTATCATTATGGTCCTTGTCAATGAAAGAGAAATGTGCCTTTTACTTCTTACACACCTTCATCACATACCAAAACATACAACCACAACATTTTTCTACCACTGACATAACATCATAATTTATTAAATGCAAATACCAATTTGTGTTATATAAATTATCATAGCCCATTCACATTAGTTTCTATGAAAAATAATACACATGGAAAGTATCAACCAAATGCAATTTATGTCAAGAATATACCATCACCAATATGGAAACTTGCTGAAGCATAAATAAACTCATTTCATTTTTAGCATACACCATCACAAATATGGAAAATTGCTAAGGATGAAAAATCACATAACCCATGTTACATCATACACCATCACACAATATGGAAAAGGCTGTAACATCATCATACACTCATCATTTCAGACCTAACCAAAACAACTATCAACCAAACGCAATTTATGTCAAGCATAAGCCATTACCAATATGGAAACCTGGTGAAGCATAAATAACCTCATTTCATTTTTAGCATACACCATCACGAATGTGGAAAATTTTTAAGGATGAAAAACCACATAACCTATGTTACATCATACACCATCACACAATATGGAAAAGGCTGTAACATCATCATACACTCATCATTTCAAACATAACCAAAACAACTATCAACCAAACACAATTTATGTCAAGCATATACCATCACCAATATGGAAACTTGCTGAAGCATAAATAAATTCATTTCATTTTTAGCATACACCATCACTAATATGGAAAATTGCTAAGGATGAAAAACCACATAACCTATGTTACATCATACATCATCACACAATATGGAAAAGGCTGTAACATCATCATACACTTATCATTTCAAACATAACCAAAACAACTATCAACCAAACACAATTTATGTCAAGCATAAGCCATTACCAATATGGAAACCTGCTGAAGCATAAATAAACTCATTTCATTTTTAGCATACACCATCACTAATATGGAAAATTGCTAAGGATGAAAAACCACATAACCTATGTTACATCATACACCATCACACAATATGGAAAAGGCTATAACATCATCATACCCTCATCATTTCAAACATAACCAAAACAACTAACAACTTCTTTGACTCTTCCTCCCTTTTTGGGGAGAACTACATTGGCCTGAGGTCCTTAAAATAGGGGCTATGTAGGCAGCACTTAGTTGACATGGAGTCTTCTAAGGTTAGCTCAGCCATTCATTCGTCTGTCTACCTATGGACCAACTATCTAAACCAATCCAAAATCATGCCCACACAACCAGCCCTGACATTGTAGAAGTCACCTTGGACTTCTCATGGGGCACATTGGAGATCACATATATCTCCCTAACCATAAAAAACTACACTTGAGATCACTTCTATCTCATCCCAACTCGACAAATGACCTTGGAGATCGTGACTATCTCCTCAGACCATGACCACTTTTGAGACAACTCTGCCTTGGTTGTTTTGATTGCATATATGCTACCTCACGAATAGTTAGCAAATTATACACACCCCACATTATCCCCCTCACACGTATTGTCAGATCACGACCAAGTTGATCCCCAATATTTGTGACATTTTCATGTTTTCTAGGAGCACTTTTTTATCCTGAATACTTAGAACACGATGACCATTAGAGATACAGCTTTGATCGATCTGACCCAATTAGCTACGACCAAAAAGCTGATGACCGATTAGTTTGATTTTAGTCCTCCTTGACCATTAGAACTAAAACTTTGATTGATTAACCCAATCAGCTACCACTAATAAGCTGGGGACTTGTTACTTTAGTTTTAGTGCTCCTTAACCTTACCTGTGACAATTTGACCTACTTATCACGTGAAGTGGTATACGTGCAATCTCAACTATTGCAGCGTTCACACTCCCACCTCACCTTACCCATCTACTACTTATCAAATCAGCACCTAATTTTAGATTCCCTTCTCTCAACTCCTGCTTTGAGGGGGAATACCTCATCCCATACTTGGGGCAACCCACATCTATTTTTGTCTTGCAATTCATCAAGACAAACCACAAGACAAAAGGGGCAAATGTAGACACCAATATTGTGTCAACCCCCCTTTGGTCCATTTTTAAACACTTACACACCTTATTAATTTAAAATAAACTACTTATTTTAAATTAATGACCTCACCTAGACACCTCACCTTGGACACCTCACCCTAAGACCATTTCTTACCCTATGAGTCACCCTGAGACTAGGTCATCTAAACCCTAACTAACCATGACCTATTCTCACTCCATCCTAACCTCCTAACTAACTCTCGTGCCTAATAAACTCATCTTTTGACTGTTCTCCAATGAAAAATGCACTTGGAGGATGGAGAAATGGGAAAACGGCTAAAAATAGCCCTTTTACCCATTCTCTAGCCATCGATGTCGGTCAACTATCGGCCGACGCCGGTGGGATCGCCGACGTCAATTACATAAGTTAGACTCTAACCTTGAGTTTCCCCCCGCCTCTTCGCATATTGATGCACACACTCTAAGACCAAAGATCAGACTTTGACTTTCACTCTCCTAGCTACTGAAACTCTACATAAGTCACTCTAGATTGGATTGAAATATTGTACGAGGACCTCAACATTAGCCACAACAGGAATAAGCATTCTAACACCTCTGGTTCTTTACCAAATAGAGCTAAGTATTCTTCTTCTCATTTTAGTATTTTATAACATGTTGGTAATTAGTTTCTATTTACTATTTCTAAAAATATTGTTAAGAAACTTGACTTCATCCGTGGAGAGGCTGAAAGGCCTTCCTCTTATCCTTACCCTCTTTTCACACCTGTCCTCTACCTTTATTCTTCCTTAGACCCTATTTACTTTCCTGTAACCCTGCACAAACTTTTAAACTCTTGGACCCTTATGTTGACCATAGACATATTCCAAAACCCATCCAAGGCCCATTACCCCTATCGACATTGGCAAAATAACCGGTGTTGGCATCGTTAACCAACCAACATCGACAGAACTATCAACATCGGTGATTATGACAAACTGATTGAGAGAACAGGTACGCATTGTCTACTTTCTCTTTCTTAGTCTTTCACCATTTCTTTTCATACAACACTCTTTTCATTAAATAGTGGACTATCATCCCTTATGAAGCTTCATGCTTTCGGGACCG
Organism: Torreya grandis; assembly: GCA_037957365.1. Lineage (NCBI taxonomy): Eukaryota > Viridiplantae > Streptophyta > Pinopsida > Cupressales > Taxaceae > Torreya > Torreya grandis. The sequence continues at coordinate 6,944,075 of JARHVA010000091.1, forward strand.
AGCGTGTAGCTTGGTAGTCCACCATATCCTACTCTAACATTTTATGTGTTTGAGTTTCTTTCTTTCTATAGGTGTTTACTCCACAACCAAAGAGGAGCTCTCACAACGCTTGGATATGGTGCACAACTTAATTTGGGTAACGTCAAACCCCAAACCTTTAACCTTTAGTTTCTTCTTTCTTATCTAAATGTAAATAGCAAAAAACTTAGAGAAACACAAGGGATGGCATCTGCTCCTTCATACATAGATGTACCAAGGAGGACATTCCCTAATCAGGAACATCAAAGGTAACCCAATCATCTTCCTCCCCCATAGAGGAACCTTGCCATTGAAGCACCTTTAGCCAACTCAAATATTGGGTATTTGGAAATAGAACATGATTTCTCTTTCCAACCTAAGTTTAATAAAGAAAATGACGTTGATCTCTTCACAGAGGATCAAGAAGAGTCAGTGGGTGACTCCCACATCAGTTTCTTGGATTACCAGGATGAACCCAGAAGTAAAGGTGGAGCATTCGAAGGATCATAGGCTGTGATCACTTAGTCCTAGAATCAGTCAGCTCAACAAGCTGATAAAGGAGAAACAGAGGAGCGACCTCAGCCTACAATTTTGATTGCTAAGAGTGGGACCACTCTGCCTATCCAGCTGAAGGACCTAGTGATTGCTGAGAAAGTAAGTATCCCAAACATCTCTACACCTTCTACTTCAACTTTGTAGATTAGTCCTCTCAGCCCTCCCATAAACCAAAAAGAAGAACTCCCATCCCCTGTGCCTAGTCCAATCCAACCATTTGACATAATTGATCATGTCAAATATGTTGAGACCCAAACGGTGGTCCATGCAGCCCAAATTTTGTTTGAGTCTTCAGGTAGGGATGAAATTGTAAAAGAATTGGTTGAGTGCAGCATAAGTGTAGGAGAACCCTCCCTTCCAAATAAAGAAGAATTTGATATATTTGAGGAGTTTGACTTGGATGATCCAATCATGTGCTGGACTGAACTAGTAGAACAACAAGTTATGATGGTGGATCATGCTGCTGCAAATCAAAATTAGGCAAAGGAATCTGTCACCAAGAAAGCAAGGAGTGATAGTTTCCATTTCGAAGACCACATCCTGCCTTGGAATAACAAGAAGAAAAGGCCAAGAAAAAGACACAAAACATTAGTTTCTTGGTGGAGAGATCCATTCACCCATCACCGTTTCTGGGGACAAAATGTCTTCTTGTTGGTTTACCAAGATGGAGCACTATTATCATTATCTCAAAACGGGCAGCATCTGAAACACTTCAACTCTTGAAGTATCAGATCATTGCCTCTATATATATGTATATTTATACAGCTTTATTTGTATTTTGTTTTATTTATTTTCTTTTTGATGCCTTTCATGACTCCGTGGCATGACTCTGCAACCCAATGGCATACTTGAAGACACTAGAGATTTTGGATTCTACTACTTCCAATTCATTTTGCAATTGACAGAAGTTCCCCAATTGGAGCCAATTGTTGTCTCCCAAAAATAACAGTGATTTTTGAGACAACATTTGAATTATTTTGGTCTTACAGACCAAATTTATATCTTCCATTTTCAAAAATTTGTCTTAGATATTCAGATTCCTCATTTTCAAAGCTTCTCAAAAAATTTGCAGACTTTGCAAGTCAAGTTCAATGGATTTTACATGTTGATTTCTACGAACTTTGTATTTTCAGTTTCTACAGGGAGGTTCTTTTATACAGGTTCAAAGGCTTCTACAAGCGGTTTTCAGTCAAAAGAATTGATTTTCAACATTTGTTCATTTTTCAGGATTGGTTCAGAGTTTTTGTTCAAATGAAAATCTTCATTGACAAGCATCTGAGTGCAAAAAGAGACTTGAACCATTGAACCACTTTGGTTCAAAGGTTCAATAGGTTTAAGGTTCAACAAGTTCATGTTTGGTAAGAGTTAAGCACTTCAAAATGGTTCAAAGTTCAATTGCTTCAATTGGTTCATCAGCTTTAAGGATATTTGGCCAAATCATTCAATTGAACCATTGAACCGTTGAACCATTGAACCATTTTGGTTCAAAAGTTCAACAGGTTCAACCAAAGAAATAGTTCAATGGTTTGGTTCAACCAAGTAGTTCAACTCTTTATTTCATTTATTTGGTTCATTCTTTTAGTTCATTCTTTGGGTCAATGTCTACAGGTTCAAATAGCAGGTTCAAAGACATTTTACAAAGCTTTGTTTGAATCGTTGAACCAACCGATTGGTTCAATGCCTTGGTTCAACCACTTGGTTCAATGAAATAATTCATTGGCCTTTGGTTCAAAGGGGCTCGGTGCACTTCATTGAACCATTGAACCGGTTCAATGGATTGGTTCAATGGGATTGGTTCGATCAAATGGTTCAACTGTTGGTTCAAAGGCAAGTTCAACATCTTGGTTCAATGCTTAGTTCATCGGCTTGTTTCATTCATTGAACCATCAGCTTGAACCATTTTTGGTTCAACCGATTGGTTCAACATCAAAGTTCATTCAATGGTTCATCAGCCAAGTTCAAAGGGGTGGTTCAATGCTGAAAGGAACTTTTTCGAAGGACAAGTGCCCTTGCAGAGGACCCTTAATCCATAAAAGCACCCTTCAAAAGGGTCATTTTTCAAGGAAGCCGAAAGGTAATTCTTTCAGATTTGTTTAAAGCATTTGAAAATTGGCTTAACATTTAATTCTTTTGGACTTTTGTCTGAAGGAATTCCTTTAGACAAAAATTCTGAAAGAATTCCAAGTGACTGCGAAGGCAAAACCCGGAGACATTTTCAAAGGAGCAAATTGGTAGAATAAATTTCTGTAGACTTTTTATCCATAGGAATTTTCCCTGGACTTTTTGTCCACAGGAATTTTCCCCATGGAAATGTCCATGGGAAACTTTTGTCTATGGGGAAATTTTAAAAACCAAACACTTAGGGATTTGTCCGTGGGGATTGACAAAGCAAAGGGTTGCCGAAGGACCCCAAAGGACAGGTGCCCTTGCGGGGGACTCTTGGTAGCCAAAATAAAGGACTATTCGACACAGATCATTTCTCAAAGCTCGAAAGGGTAAGTCTAAGCTGAAAGGGCAAAGCTTAAAGCCAAAAGAAGACCAAGGGGTGATGCCCACAAAGACGTCAAATTTAGGATAGTGAACTAGCCATTGAGATCACATTGATGGGCATGTAAACATCAATTTTAAAGATAGTGAAATAGTTGTTGATCCTTTGATTTATAGACACATGCATTTCCAAAATTCAAGAGAAAAACCAGCTGAAAATGAGGAAAGACAGAATAATGGATGAATCCAAGACCCGATTCAAGTAACCAGGAAAGGAGGAACGATAAAGACAAGATCAGACCACCAACTAAACATTGAAAGTTGCAATCTTTCAATTATGTGGCTTGTTTATCTACATTAAGAAGATCAAATGGGTAAAATGCCCCAAAGTTCCATCTTATCTTCCTAACAGTTCCCAACGCATCATGATGTATTACTATTCCTGAGCCCTTCTTCAAGTGGCTATATAAGGGAGTTTCTTTCATTGTAATTGGATCTTTTTTTGACAATCTGAATGAAACTCTGCCCAAATTGAGAGGCATCATTGAGACTTTGTGCTCAGTCTATTGATCATATTTTGTTATTGAAATAAGAAAGCAAGGAACTTTTTTAGACTTTGTGCTATGAATTCTTTATTGTTAAGGAAGATGTTCTTATGTCTTTTTCCTTGATATATCTTTTATTTCATTAAATTTAATAAGTAGGATTAGTAAAATTGTTCAGGAAGGTGTCCTGAAGAATCAACTATGGAGAGACTTTGTGCCCCCATAGCTGCCTTCAGTGTGTTTTCTTTATATTGCTATGTAAAGGACTTTGAGAAGACTTTGAGCTTTCATTGCCCTTCGTATATTACTCTTGAGCATTTCAGGTAGAGACTTTGTGCTCTATCTCAATTTGTTGGTTACCATACTCTCAGTTACCTTTCTACTTTTATTTCTAGGAGTATTCTTGCATCTGGCTGAATAGTTTTTCTGAAAGAAGAGGAGAGCTATCTGTCATTCCCTTGAGTTTTTCCTTTGTTTTGTACACATCATCTCTGAAGAAAGAGAGATGGATGTCCAGTCCTACCCTTGAGTATTATTTTCTATTTATACATATACATAGTATATCCATAAGGAACCTCCCCTTGATGAGAGGAGAGAGCAATCTCCTTCTAATGTGATAAACTTACACATTAGGATGACTAATCTTCTTGCTTTGGCTGATAAGACCTATTTTGTTTACTAGTACGCTGATAAACAAAATATTCAACCAACAAAGTTGTTCTTGTTTTAGCTTACCATTTCCTTGCTCATGATTGGGGAATGGATCTTAGTATATCCATAACTTTTGGTTGTTAGATTTTTTAGGTGTTTGGTTTTCAGTCACTATGTCCCCTCGATCAATGAGGTCTTAAACATAGTGATTTAGGTGCATACACCAATTTGTAGAATATCCTTTTATCCTATGTTATTCACAATATTCATCTTCTTTATACCAATCAGGCTTAGGAACATTTTCATCAAAATTTTGGGTGTTTAGCCAAGTGATCATGTTAGCACAGGTCAAATTTTAGAAAACATTTTCATAAGTGTCACCCAATTGAGTGAACTTATGCTTTTGTTTTCCTTGTATGGGTTGACCACTGAGAATGGTTATGATATTAATGGGTTGATTGTAAGTTTCTATTTGATTTTGAGGTTTTTTAAATTTTTTTAACATCATTTAACCAATCTCCAACAATATTTTTATTCTTTGCAAAGAATTTAGGTTTCTCAGTTGGTTTGGAGGAATTATTTTTATGTTTAAATATCTTGATCACACCTTTATTAATTAATATTCTTTTAGTTTGGACTCCCTTTTCAATGATTTCATCAAATGACCATGGGTAAAGGAGTAATAAGTGATGTCCCCAGTCTGATTTTAGATTGTTCATAAAGATACCCATAAGTTTGGTTTCAAGAAATGACCATGTAAAATGACTTACCATTGCTCACCATATTTGTAGTAAGGAAGTAAAGGTTTCTCCATTGTGATGTTTGGCATTGTGTAAATCTAATGTGGTCAAATATTTTTAAATTTTATAGGAAACATGATGAACACAATTCTTATAAAGATCTTCAAAAGTGAATATAGATCCTTTCTAAAGGTGTGAAAACCATTCAAGGGCTTGAACCCCAAGACTTCATGTGAATAATCATATCATATAATAATTGATATAATAAATGTATGCCCATGCATCATACAAGCCTATAGCATTTTATTTAGGATCTCTTTTACCTTTTATTTATCAAATTTTGGGAGTTTGAAGTATTTGGGAAAGGGTGTTGTCATGGTACTTAAGTCATAAGGGTATGAACAAATTTCCTCAAATTTGAATTATTTTTGCCTATAATAAGAACCATATTGTAAGCCTTGAACCCTATATTTAATGTCTTATAACTCTTAAATAGAATATGGAGGTAGTTGGTGCATTTTAATTTTTCAATTATAGAAGTTGGATGGTTGAATAATGAATTGGTTTGTGTTAGTTTGATTTTATGAAAATTGATTAGGTGGTTGGTTGAAGTTATTTGGAGGTTGGTTGGTAAAGTTATTTTTTTTTAATTCACAAAAAGGTTGGGATTAGTGTTATAACTAATATTTTTTGGATTTGGATTAGTGTTATAACCAATGTTTATTGGATTAGGATTACTTGTAAAGTGAATGTTTGGGTTTGGTTGTTTTGATTTTGTGTTAAAGTCAAAGTTTGCTAGTGGAGGATTGGTGTTAAAGTTTTTGGGGTTTGAGTTAGTATTGTAACCAGATTTGGATTGGTTGAACAAGTTGGGATTAAATTATTGTGGATTCATGTCATAGTTTAGGTTGGTTTGATTTGGGTGAAGTTAGTTTTGGTTAAGGCTATAGTTAGGATTTATGTTTAAATTGTTTGGATTAAGGTTTGTGTTAAAGTTTGGGTTATTTGACTTAGTTGGGTTTAAGATTTGGTTTGGATATGAGCTAGTTATATGGTTAATATGGATGTTAGGGTTTGGATTGGAGTTAAAGGAAGGGTTTCAATTGGAGTTAATGTTAGTTGGAGTTGAATTTGGGTTGGGTGGAACTGATCTAAGAGTATTGGGATAAGAAAACTAATTTGGTAAACCACTAATTAAATTAGGATTCACATTCATATTAGGATTTTCTTGGATTGGTGAGATATAATGATGATTCAAGATTTGATTTTGATTTATATTTGTAATTATTGGTAAACCTTGGAGACTCTAATTTGGGTTGATTGATGACTTTGAATGAAGATTCAAACTCAGATTGATTTGGCCATGGAATTATGAAATTGAATGCACATTCAAATTTGGTGTGATAAAATTTGGATTGATTAAAATTGAATTCATATTCAAGTTTGGATTGGTTTTATGTGTTATTGGCAAACTTAAATAAAGATTCAAGTTTTGGTTGGTTAGATTAATGATTGGTGAGTTTGAATGCATTTTCAAACTTGGATTGGTTGGATAAATATGTAAATATAAATTATAATTCAAAATAACATTAGGATGACCAAGATTTGGATTACCAAAATAATTAATTGTTTGATGGGATTGGATATGTATAATCTCTTGGTTACCATGGTGTACATGGGTTTATATAGAAAATCTATGACTTGTTTGGGAGGATTCATCATGGAGGATAGATTTCCATTTTACTTGAGAGACTTAGGGATTATTATTTAAGGATCATAAAAGGAAATTTATACCATATAAATATCTTTGAGATGTAGATTGATCATGAATGAAAGGTGAAGGCTCTTTACTTGAAATCAAGTATCACATGTTTTGTACATCAAAATCAGGTGGGAATTTTGCTCATAATCCCAAGGCTTGAAGTAAGACTTTGTTTTTATTGGAAATGATGTATTGGTTAAAGGAAGGAGGAGGTTTGATAGATTTGGGGATAACCTTGTCTTGGTGAGCCCCTCCTTCTTGTTCAGTGATTTCATGTATTTCTATATGATGCTTTTGGCCTCTGAATTAAAAAGGGTCATTTCCAGATGGCACAACACTTTCTCTAGGATTATTAAGCATGGATATTTTCCTAGTGATAGGTGACATGACTATGGATAAATTACTTGATTCAAATAAATGAAAAATTTAAACTAACAAGAACCAAAGTGATTGATTTTTTTTGCTTTTTGACCAATTACTTATGAATTTTTAGGAAAGTTTAATTTTAAGATGTTTTGATAGATTTAAGACTTAAAATTAACTTCATTTTAAATCAAGGATATTATAACACATGGAAAATCACAAGGAAATAATAAAAAAAGTCCTAATTTAAACAATCAAGCAATTACATAAAAAGGTGACAATTTAGGATTAAGGTCATGAACAATGTTTACGCCTTTTGATGTCACTTTTATGTGCTTTCAGTCATAGCCTAATATTTCAAGGCACTAAATATGAATGATAATGTCATTTATATGGCCCAATGATTCCATTTTCAAAGGTGTATAGAAGGTTATTTCTCAATGTTAATCGCTAACCGATGCATCAAAGTCAAATGACAAATAGGCTTTTTTAAGATTAAGGTTTTCACAAGATTATCTAAAGGGGATTTTTATAAAATACCTTTTGGTATGTTGAGGCTTGATTATGTGTAAGAAATAAATTGAGTGGATTCACACTATTTGCTCTTATCCCAATGTGTCCAACACATTCATAGGGGTCTCAGTGTGTTGATAATCAATAAAATCATATTTTGAGGCAATTGTTGAAACCCTAGGTATTAGAGCATGAAATCCCCTCACATCATTATGTGCTTAAAAAATATAACCACTTATGATATTGAAATATTTAGATATAAATTTATATACCCTGATGGTACACAGAGGTTGGACTACTACATGGTGATGAAAACTACAGTCAATAGATCCCTATAAAAAGAAATAAAAAATTAATTATTGATTTTTATTTATAGGTATTGTCACAAATGTGATGCAAAAAAAATATCATACACAAGCACAAATTGGATAACAAAAAAGTTATAAAATTATTTTTAATTCCCAAGTATCATCAACAATGTGAAACCAAGGGAAGAGCATAGACAATTTCACAACACAAATAATGTTGGAAAACAAAAAAAATTAACCCTAAAAAATCAAGTGTGAGATAATTAATAGAAAATAAAAATGAAAATTGAAATAAAAAATTAGTAGAAAAAATAAAAATATTTTAGTTTTTGATTTAGCCTTTTTGTAATTTTTTTTTTACTAGCATCTTGTAAACAATTTGTTAAAAAATTTGTTTTGCCTTCGAGTCAAGGAAACCTACAACAATGTAAGAAAAAACCATAAAAATAAGAGAAAAATAAGCCTTTATTATAAATTCTCAAATATACAATCAAGGATAAATGCAAAATTGTTACTAGTTAGACACATAAAATAGATAGAAAGCATAAAATACACATAAAATGAATTCATAGTTTTAAAACAATTTTGCAAATATACTCACCGATTTTGATGATACAGTTACCAATTTTTCAAATGAAAATAACAATTTCATAGTTGATGATGATGATTTCACAATTGAGGATAATGATTTTTTAGTTTATGATCATGATTTTTTAACCAACTTGCATAACTTTGTAATACTATAGAAAAGATAGAAAACATAGGGAATGATTTTGTAGTTTAGAACAATTTCATAGGTGATTTGATAAATTTCACAGTTAATAACTATATTTTTTATATTGAACTCACTGAGTTCATAGTTAAATTGAAATAAAGAGTTACAAAAAAAAATAGACATAATTAGAAATCAAGTAGAAAGATGCTGGAAAGAAGAAAATTGTGAAAAAGGCTATAAAAATAGGGTAAATAATGATTTTATAATTCTTAATTATAATTTCACTGTTAACCTTTTTGAATTCGTAGTTACACAGTAGTTATGCACAACAAAATTTTAACAACTAGAACAAGACCTGTAACTTCAAACATCACTTCCAAAACCAAGATTAAATGTATATGCAAAAGAAAAACAACAATAATTAATTAAAAAATACATCTACATGCATCTATGATGGTGTGAGATGAAAAATATGAGGGAAAGGTCCCATCGAGCGTGTCAACATGTATTGAATGAAATATATAAATGCAATTAAACTAATAAATCTTAATCTAAACTAACTTAATCTAAGTTAGAGCTACAAACAAAATAAACAACAAAAACTTAAATCTTAGTTCCAAAAATATTCTTCCATTGTGATGTAAATTTGATTAGCTCTCTTTGAATTATGGTTGCTCACTCTTACAATGCAAGGTAAAATGGTTAGCATTTTGATGGAAAAATTCTCTTTGATAGCTTTGATTTTCTCTGGATTCACTTATTTTTTTTATAACACTTCGTTAACATAAGTCATGATGATGAAAGTGATGAATTTAATGTTTATTTATAGATTTTTGGAGGAAATATAATGATGGAGGATTATTTAGATATTTCAAAAAATCCAAATAATCTATGGTGGCTAATGAGTCCTCATCCATGAGGATGATGACCATTTCAAATGAGTAAAACTATTTGACAACTCAAGGGATGGCTCAAAGGTAGTTGAATAAGTTATGGGATTGGTTGGGGTGAGTCAACATGTGAGGGAGATAAAAGTGGAATATGTTGGGTGAGGTTTAAAATCTATATTTAATAATTAAATTTATATTTAAAGAGTGCATAATCGATTAAATTTGATTTATTCATTTATTGAAATAAGGAAGGAGATGTCATTAATTATAATTCAAATTTAGGAAGAAGAATTAATGATGTTTGGGTGCATTTCAACACTAAATGTAATTTAGGTGTCTAAAATAAGAATCAAAACTATATTACATTTGATTATGAATGTGTGACTATTACCATTTTAAGAGAAGAAGAATATTCAAATCAAGAAAATAAATCACAAACTATTTCATCAAAAGATGATACAAATAATAGAAAAATCCAACAAATGGTTAATTACTTATACATATTCTGTGATAGATAATTAATGTAATGTAAATCATGCTAGTGAAAATGTTATTAAGAATACAATATCACAGTTAAAACATCATAATTTAGTTACTCATGTGGATTCATATCATGCATATCTATTAATTTAGTGTGGTTGATCAGAGAATTATTACACACCCCATACAATCATTTTGGGCAATCCCATATATTATTTGATCACATATAATCTATTGTACATAGATTCTTACTAACTACCTCTATTATTCTATTCTGGCATACATTTTTTGCATATGGTCTTACATTGATCATCTTTTTTATCCCTTGGATTTGTTTTCATTTTTCCATTTAATTTTAATTATTTTTATTTATTTTAGCATCCACGACATATATCCTACATTGAAATATCATTGAAAATAGCTTCAGTCTAATACACATCCTATGATAGCATATAATTTACTCACCCATACATATTGACTATATAGCATATGATATGGATTCCATTGAACTTACATGATCACATACATTTATATCTACATATCACATGAGCACACATAGATTCTTTCCCACTGGGGGCATACATATCCTTATCTACACATACACTATTGAGTTACATTATTATAATTCTAATATATAGTGGGGGAATGTTGGTTGCTCACATTTCCTACACATGGGAATGCTAGTACAATTTTTGTGCACACTTTGACTTGACACATGTTGCAAGTTGTTCATATCCATCACATTATTATTTTTTCAAAGCCTTTATACTTGGTCTTGCTTGATAGTATTAATATATATCAAAATTTCAAGATAATTAAAAATAAATAAAAAAAAAATGAAAAAAATAAAAAGCATTTAAATATTTAAAAAAATAAAATAAAAAAAATTAGCACCTAAGCATGATATGATTACTAGATTACACTATTTTTATTTTTTATTTATCACATATTTGGTGGATCACATATTATTTGTTAGTATATTTAATTTTTCATACACTATTATATGGTTTAAAGATGCCCTTGTATAATTTTTAATTTGTGGGTAGGCACTAATTGGTGCATACCTACCCAAAACCTATTATTGGAGAAGATTATCAATTAATTAAATACATAATTTAATTTTAATAATAATAATAATAATTTTGTCTTAAAATAATTTTAACAAAAAGTGAGGATGCTCCAAGCGAATAGAGGAGTGAATGGTGAAGGGTTTTCTAGAGCATTAAAAAAAGAGTAATGAAAGGGATTTTAGTGCACCAAAAGAAAGTCCTTGGAAGATCAAAAAGCATCGATCGTGCTTCAATTCCAAAAATAATCTAAAGTGAAAAGTAAATTAGGAGGTAATCATGGGAGGAAAGATCATTATAATATTTTGGATACAGTGATTGAGGAAGAAAAGTAGTGGTGGGATGAGGAGTCGAGTGGGGGTAATATTGGTAAAAAATGGAAAGGGAAGAATTTGGGCCAGCTTCTTCAAGATTCAAAGGTTTTTGTTGGTAGTAATCTTGGTATTGAGGTTCTAGAGAATCGGGGGAGGGAAGAGGTTGTATTAAATTTCCCTCAGGAGAAGGTGGGTTTTGAGAGATTAGTGGCTAAGGATCTTAGATTGGGGGTGTCGTGTAAAGATGATGAGAATAAGGGCGATTCTAAAACCTTGGATTGGTCTTCAAATCAATTTAATTCTAAGATTTAGTTGTTGTCTAATTGTGCCATTATCTATAAAGGTGATAGTAAATGGCTAATGATTCATTCCATAGATCTTTAGGTCAAAGAAAATTAGGGTAATAATTTCAAGGTGAGTTTTTTACCTAAGGGATTATTTATGGCAACTTTTCTTTCCAAATAATAAAAAGATAAAGTCTTGAAGGTTAAAAATTGGTCTTTAGAGGGTTTGGGTTTTTGGATTCAAAATTGGATCCCTAATTTTGAACCTTTAAAAGACATAAGGGGATCTACCCTCACTAGATAATATTTTATGGTCTTCCCTTGGAATACTAGAGCAAAGATTGTTTTATGGCTCTAGGTAGTTTGGTGGGGGGTGATGGATATTGATGTGGTTTCCCTAAAAGGAGAGAGAGCGGCCTATGCTAGGGTTAGGGTCAAATTATATTTGGATATGGAGATCCCTAAGTTTGTTATTATCAAAATAGTAGGGAGAGAATGACATCAAAGAATAGATGTGGAAAATATCCCTTTTATATGTTATGGTTGTCACTAACCTAGGCATATTCATAAATATTGTAAGAATAAAAAGAGCCCTCTTCAAACCAAATCAAATAAATTTGACCCTCAATGGAAATAGAAGCAACCTTATCAAGAAAATAATTAATTTTTGACTTCACCTAAATCAAAGTCATCATAATAACTTTTGGAGAAGTCGGTTAGCATTAATGTCTTAGGGAAAATCAAGGTAATAGAGGACGTCTTGGTTAAGATACGATCCACTAAAGTCATTTTCCCTTCTTCAATGATTAAAAATTGTGAATTTTTGAAACAAGAATAAATTAATACTAGAGAGATGGTTTTGAAGAATCAGTTGTCCTTGGAAAGTAATAAAGAGAAGAAGGATTTAGAGGAAAAACACCAGTTATCCTCTAATGCTGCATATGAAGGTTTAAATATTAAAGTTAAATCAAAAGAAGAGATAGAAGTGGATTCAAAATGAGATTTAAATTCCAATGAATTTATCTATTGATAAATCTAAGAGTAAAAATTATACTCCCAATTGGGGCCAAAAATAAAAAAGGGAAGGAAAAATAGTGCTGAGCACACAGAAGGGGAAGTCTTAGTAGGAACTCAAGGTACTTTGGAAGGTTTTATATATGTTGCAAAGAATGGGGTGTAATTACCCCCTCTATCATTATGAAGGTAATCTCTTGGAATGTTAAGGGCTTGAATACCCCTAAAAAAATAGCTTGTTAAGTGCCTTTTAAGCTTAGAAAGACCATATATTTTTTTATTGCAAGAAACTAAACTTAACAGTAGGGGAGTAGAAGGTTGTTTAAGTTTGTTAGGGAAATATTGGAAAGGGTAATTTGTGGAAGCTCAGGGTGATTCAGAGGGCATAGGTATTTTTTGGTCTCCTTTTTCTATCAATCTTGAAATTTTGGCTTCTAGCCAATTTTGGCAAGTGGGTAAGATTTTTAGTTTTTAGTCAGATCTTCAGTTTGTGCTGGTTAACATTTATGGTCTACAAGGAAGGGGTTAAAATTTATCTCTTTGGGTAGAGATTTATAATTTTATTAAATGTTTTCAATAGTTAAAGGTAGTTTTAGGTGGTGATTTTAACATCCTTTTGAGCCAGAATGATAAGCAAGTGGATCTTTATCTATTTCTCAGGCAAGTCAGTGGTTTGGACTCTTTTAGAACATAATGATTTTGAAGATATCACTCCAAAATTAGGTTAGTTTAAATGGAACAATAGGTAGTTGGGCAAGATATTATTTTAAAAATATTGGATAAGTTTTTCTCTTCCTCAGATTGGCTTCAAAGTAATAGTAATTTGGATTGTTGGGTCTCTCAACATGCAAGGTCTGATCACCTTCTGGTTGTTTTGACTATTAATCTAAATTCTCCTCCTAAAAGATGTCCTTTTAAGTTTGAACTTATGTGGCTTTGTGATGGTTCCCTTTTTGATCTAGTAAGGTAATGGTGGAAAAATTATCCGTTGCCTCAAGGTTCAAAAATGGTGCAAATGTCTAAACAAATTAATTTTGTATAAGAGAAACTAAAATGTTGGAATCAAGAAAACTTTAAGAATTCTTTCAAGAGAAATCCATGATTGAATTTGAGTTAACCTCCTCGAATGAGAAAGTGTTTAACTATGGGATGTTTGTTGTATCTTATCTTTTATAAAAAAAATTGTCTAATGCGTATGAAGAAATTATTTATAGGGAAGAGATTTATTGGAAATAAAAATCAATAGAAATTTGGATTAAATAATGGGATAAAAATTCTACCTATTTCCATCAATCGATGAAAGCAAGAAGATAGGTAAATAGAATAGCCCACATTTTTCTAAGCAAAGGGTGGCATTAGATTCACCAGAGGAAATAAGATAAGAAGCAGTTCAATTTTTTCATCACTTATTGAATGATGATGAATTTTATAATCTACATGCTCGAATTCATTTCATTTCATTTATACTAGAAGTTATCACTCAAGTTATGAATGAGAGGCTGATGGCCCCTGATGGTTTTCTCTATGATAAAAAATTAAGCTTCATGTTTGGATTATTTCCCTATAGCTTTATTCCAATATTTTAAAGAAATTATAAGTTTGGATGTTTTGGAAATGGTGTAAGAATCTAGGATCAAGAGGAGAGTGCAATAAAAAATAAACACAACCTTCAACTCCTTATTTCCTAAAGGTGAGACTCAGGATTCTTTTTTGGATTTTAGACCTGTTGCTTTGTGTAACACAATTTACAAGATTATTTCTAAAGCCATAGATAAAATAATAAAACCTCTATTGGATCTTATCATCTCTGGTAATCAAGCTGTTTTGTGCTAGGAAAAAGTATTTAAGAAAGTATTATAGGCTCATGTAATCATGCATTCCTTAAATCATAATCATCAAAAAGGCATGATGATAAAATTGGATATTAGTAAAGCATATGATCAAGTCAATTAGATATTCTTGTTCAAGATTATTTCAAAATTTGGATTTAATAAAGATCAGTGTGATTGGATATATAGCTGTCTCAAATCCTATATTATCTATGTTAGTGAATGGTATCCCTTCTAGTTTCTTTTATATTACAAGAGGTTTGAGGTAATGTGATCCTTCATCACCTTTTCTATTCATCAACATGGCTGAAGCTTTGGGGAGAGCTATGAAATTGACACAAATTAGTGAAAGGGTACAAGGCTTACAAGTTGTGGATTAGTTTGAATGTCTCACTCATCACCAATTTGTAGATGATACCTTTTTATTTGGCAAAGCTTCAATTAAGGAAGCAGATGAATTTAAAATTATTTTGAAAGGTTATGAAGTAGCTTTTGGTCAAAAATTCAATGAGGCTAAGTCATAAATTTTTTTGTCAATAATGGGAGAAGGATTGTAAATAATTTGAGAAGGATTCTTAGATTTAAAATCAAGAATATTCCAAATAAATATCCTGGGGTGCCTTTCTTCAAAGGTTCTAATTATAAATAAATGTGGAAAAATATTTTGGATATATTTAAAACTTGGATAAGTTCTTGGAAAGGAAGGTGGATATCCTTGGAAGGAAGAATTAAGTTAATCAAAGCAGTCTTAAGTGCTCTTCCTACTTAATGCTTTTCGGTTCTCTCCCCCTAGAGCACGTCATTAACTCCATGAATAAAATCATGAGAGATTTCCTTTGGAAAGGATGTGGGGAAGATAAAAAAATCCCTTTGATAAAATGGGAGAGTGTGTGTAAGAGAAAACTAAAAGGAGGGGCAGTTGTTAAGAATATTTCATTGTAAAATATAGCTCTTGGAGCTAAATTGGTTTGGAAAATGATTACCAACCTTGGAAAATTTTGGTGTAGGTTGTTGAGAGCAAAATATTTAGATTCAGATTCTCCAAAAAGAATTGTCTCCATAGTAGATCCTCTTAGAGGATCTCATATCTAAAATTTCATGTTAAAATGCAGATCAATGATACATCAATGTGCCTCCTAGATGGTTAATTATGGTAGGAAAGTAGATTTTTGGATAGATTCTTGGAATGGTCATTTGCCTTTGGTAGAGGATTTTGCTAAAAGTTAGATCAAAGTTTACCTAGAAAATATTTGGAGTAGTTCAGTTAGGGTTTACGTGGATCTTGAGTCTCTCTCCAACAAAGTTGCTAGCAGTTGGAAATTTTTTCATAATTTTCTAGTTCCTCATGAAGAAATTGAGTCTTTAGAATCTTATCTTAATTTAAGAAAAATCTTTCTTAAAAATAAAGTAGATCAACTACATTATATTGGAGCTAAGATAGGTCTTTACTCAGTTAAGTTAGGCTATCAGATGGTAGAAGCAGAAGATGATACTCTAGGCTAGGCAAATTTTATTTGTTAGAATAAATAGGGTCTTCAAAAATTAGGAGCTTTTACATGGTTGGCAATTCATGGACGTATTCTGACCCAAGATCATCTGAGAAAGATTGGGTTTATAGGTCCTTCAAGATGTTGTATGTGCAAAGAAGAGGAAGAAATGATAGACCATTTATTGTATAATTATTTGTTTTCCCACTAGTGTTGGGCTTGGATATGTAATAGGATTAATTGGTTATGGGCATGGCTTGAGATGCTTTTCCAAGTCTTTGCCTCTTGGTCAATATGTGATGTAAAGAATTTTCTTTATAGTTTATGGAGAAGTAGTCCAACTATTCTTTTCTAGACTATTTAGAAGGAAATGAACGCTCGTATTTTTCAAAATAAAGAGCACTCATTGTTTATGGTTTTAAAAGATATTAAAATGTCCATATCTAAAGTATTGTTCACTCACTTTCTCTAAAAAAAAGGTATGCTTTCACAATGGGATATGAAAACATGTGCTGATTAGAAATACATTAAAATTCCTCTTGTTAAGGTGTCATTGGTAGATAAGAAAAATAAAAAAGAAACAAAAGAGGTAGTATGGAATCTACCCAAGCTTGGGTGGTTCAAACTAAATTTTGATGGATCCTATAGAGGCAATCTAGGAGCCTCAAGGGCAGGTGTAATAAAATACTGCATCAATTCTTTGATAAGAACTTTATCCCTTAAGCTTTATGATGGCATAAATAACAAAGAAAAATCCCAAGCCCTTGTTGTAGGGGTTAATATGGATTTGAAATGTGGAATATCTTTCCTTGAAATTAAAGGGGACTCAAAGGTGGTGATCCAAGCCTTGAGTAAGTTGAGGGCTAAATCCTAAAAGATGACAAATATTTTATATGTTATATGGGCTAAGCTGGAAGTTTTTGAGGGTTGGAATTGCTCCCACTATTTTTGTGAAAGTAATCAAATAAAGGATTTATTGTAAAATATGGCAATTGATCAAAGTGAAGAATAAAATAAGGATAATATTAGTATTAGATGGGTAGATGGCATGCATTTTGAGCAAATTAATTTTTAATCAGCCTCTTTTGGAAGGAAGTATTTCTAAAGGCTGATTGTGTCTTCTAATTTTATAATTTCCTCAAATTAACATGTTTTTTTGGTGGATTTATTTAACATATTTTTAAAACTTATTTTAAATATTTTAAAGAAAATGATTTTGGATTTTATCATAAATAAGAAAATCATAATTTTAGATTGCAAAGGTCAATTTGCTCAATAGAGAAATCATGTCCTTCAGGTGGAGTGGCTGACGTAAGCTAGAACATGCAGAGGGGTTTTCTAATGGTGCAAGTCATTTGATATTTGAGATAAATGATGGTACATTTAGTTTCATGATGACTTTTCTCAATTATTTAATAATGAAATTTATTATTTTGTATTGGATAATGAGAATCATTTTTATAAGGTGGTTTCTTTTGCTTTGTTTGAGCATCAAGTTTGTTGCCTAGATGTGGGGTAAGATGGATCATATGAGTGTGAAATAGATAGGATGGTCATTTGATTTTGGATGTGATAAGATTAGGGAGATGGGTTTCAATGGGTCAGTCTCTAGAATGAGGCTATTCAACGTATTCTAGGTTCTGGTTTCTGAGATGGTAGAGGCCATAGAAAAGGTATTGGGTTTGGAGTTTTTGGCTAATAGTAGGTGAGTGAGAATGAAATCAGACCTAGCCTCTTTATTTGAGATAAATATTTTCTTGATAATGATATATAGGGATCAAATCTAACCAATGGTTGAGTTTTTTGTCTAGTTGGAATATCATTTGGAGTTAATTCTAGAATTGGATGCCCTGCCTCTTAGGCCTTTTCCAACCATGTTTTTTTCTAGAAAACATTTTCTTGGGTTTGTTCTATTATCAATGTTTAGAGTATTTTAGGCTCATTTATTGTCTTTAATAAACTTTTATAAATAGGTGGAGGCCATTTTTTTGGTTCAATTATATATTTTAGAGAGTTAGGGGGTTAACATGCCGATTATCAAAGATTTGCTAAGTCCCATTTTTGGTATTGAAGAATGGAGGGCTATAAGGCATTCAAAAAAAAGGGTTAAGGAAATTAAATTTATTTAGAAATGCATTACATGGGGTGTGTTTAAAGTTACACCTTGGTGGAAGGGGAAACAACAACAATAGTTATGGGTGGCCTTGGGGTAGGTTTAGAAGCACCTAATTTTTTATTTGATGAAGTAGCCTGTTAGTGAGGAAGGGGGAAGGAAGATAGCTAAGACTAGATTTTCATGGACAAGGAAGGAGTAGGAAGTATTATTAGTCAAAGGGATTTGTTTTGGTCAAAAGGTAGCTTTAGGTAACTTGGTGCCTTGTAATGGCAAAATGATTGAACTAGTTATCTTAGAGTAAGATGTAGCCAGTTTCAACTGTTTTGTTTTATTGGTCAATAGTTGTTAATATTTGACAAACTATTCATTCTTTGTATTGGTTTTGTATAATTTTTTTTATATCTATGTGGTCATATGCCTTAACAAGTTTTACTATTAAGCTAGATCAAATATGCTCTTTTTATATTTTTTGCTGATAAGGTTGGGGACCTAGTATTTCCTCAATGTCGATTTAAAAATAATAATTTTATCCTATTTTTGTAACTACTCTCCAAATACCTTAACCTCAACACTAGCCTCCTCTCTTATCTATATAAGAACATAGAGGGCTAGTGGGTGAGGCATGTTATGGATTAGAGTTACTATTATATTGGAAAATTAGTCTAGTGTTCTTAATCAAAAGAGGTAGCTATGATACTTAGATGAATTTATGTTACTTTGATTTCAAGGTTTCATAGATTTACTATGCAAGTATTGTGGGTGTTTGTCTTATGGTAGCTAACTTGATTCTAAAGTATATCCCATAATATAATATGGTATCAAATCCATGATTTTATAATTTGGTATCAGAGCTAGAGACAATTTACCTCATTATGCATTTAGGTTTAAGGATCGGATATATGATTTTTCATTCCTTTTTTTTGAATATTCAAAATTATTTTCAATTTATAGATTTATAGTTTTTTTTTTCTGTATTTTAGGTCTCAAGCCCAAATCTAGTGGCTTACTAAAAATACCCAATATTATGATCTTATTTCACTCTTATAGGATCTTGGTTGATTAAAAAAAATGATGAACATATTAGGGTACTAAAATTTTAAGAAAATTTTATTTTATAGAAATATCTTAGGTTAGAACTATGTTCTGATAGTTTTAAAACTCAAAGGAAGCCATCATTTTGAGAAATGCAATAAGTAACTTTACCTGATCTATGGTGTGAGGGGTACTAACCCAATACTTTAGCCGTCAAACAAAACTATGTAAGGATCTTGGCTTCAAAATAACTTATGGTATATAATAAGTGCTTAGGATTTTTATTTATTTTTCCAATAGGAAGCCTATTGATTGTTTGACTTTGTGATGCACCGGTGAGTAGTCAACCCTAAGAAGTTACTCTTTACATAACTCTAAAATGAGATAGGGTAGTTTTAATATGATGAAAACATTTGTAGTTAATTTCATTTGGCTTTATTCACTATTTACAATCATGGATCAATATATTAGAGAGCCTATAAATCAAACACACCTTAGTCTAGCACATCCTAAAATAATTTAATTACACCATTGTGATTTTGGAAATTATTTTTAGCCTCTAGGTAGATTACACCATTGTGATTTTATCATTGAGATGATCTTTTTAACATGTATTTTTGGAAATATTTTTCATATTTTATTTTCATACAATTTATTTGTGTTATTTTCACTCAATTTTTAATGTTAGTAATGGCAAAGAAAAAGAAACCCCTTTCAAGTTCCAACTACTATAGCTAGAAAAGATACATTCTTAATTTGATCCTTAGAAAGGGTCTCTAACACATTGCAATGAATGAAGAATATACTCCTTTATATCTTATTAAAAAAAAAAATGGAAAAACATTTTGATGAAGTTAGAGGCATTATTGGTTAGTTAGAATCCTTTGAATTGAAGTTTCATTTTTAGGTCATTGTGGAACCTTATAAAGTTTTAATTACCTTGGAGGAAATTTTTAGAAAGCAAATTAATCTTAGGGCATTCCAATTGGAAAATGAGCTCACTAATCTTAGTCCAAAAAACTATCCTCACATTAAGGAATTCATCACTCAAGTCAAGAGCTTGAGGCTTCTACACATTGAGACTGGTGAAACTAAAATCGATGAAAAACTCTTTATGACTATTTTATTTAAATTTGGTTGTCCTTATTTTTTATTTCAGACTATTACATACATCAAGACTCTATGGGATCTACATATGTGGTACTAAATTTTGACAAGTTCTATGAGAAAATTTATAAACAACAAGAAAAAAAAATTTAATATGAGAAATATGACTTGAAGATACTAAGAAACATGCATTAGTGGTGAATGATACTAATGCAATTTTACAATCCAACTCTAGGAAAGGCAAAGGCCCTACCAATAAAAAAAGGGAAAGTAAATTCCAAGTCCAAAGAAAATCAATCATCTTAGAAGAGTCTTCCCCCAAGTCAAAACAAAGGCAAAGGAAAAGTAAATGCCAACATTGAAAAAAAGTGTTACAATTAGTGCAATAAACCAAACCATAATGAACATCAATGTTTCAAGAAAATGGAATAATTTAAAGTAGAGAAGGAAAAAATGTACCATCCCCCATCAAAAGACAAGATTAATACTTTTTGAAACAACATGGTCACTTGTGTCTAAATGAATTATGTATTTAGGATCCTTTCACCATATGGTGCATGATGTCTTACTGATTGAAAATATTGATCAATGTCAGACAACTAAATTTTTTATGGGAAACTATAGCCCTATAGTTGTTGAGGGTTAAGGGATAAATGAGATGAATAATGACAAATTAAACAAAGTTATCCATGCTCTAGGCTTGTCTATGAACCTCCTCTCCATATATTAGATCACACAATTAGGCAAAATCAAAACAAGTGAGTTTACACCTAGTGATTTTGTCAGAACAAATCGAAAGACTAGTCCACTATTATACAAACTTGAAAGGTTGATCATATAAAATAATTGTATAAATTTGAAAACTTTGTGTTCACTCAACATTCACTATCCATAATTGTATATGCTAATGACTTGAGTAAACTTTGATGAGTGTTATGGTCACCTCAACTATCACTCATTATAGGGCATCACTAAACATCACATGATTATTAGTTTTCCATAAGTATATCTCAAAGATGACATTTATCTAGGTTTGTGCACTTAGATAAAAACACAGGGGTCTATTTACCATAGTAAAATCATTGAGGCCAAGTGATATATTATAATTGGTTCATAGTGATCTTATGTCCTTTCCCAAGGTTTCTTTTTATAAATATAAATATGTGCTTAAATTCATTGGTGATTTATTCATAGAACTTGGATCTAATTTATAAAAAATTAAATTTAAGTCTTTGAACGCTTCAAAAATTTTAAGGCCTTTTTTGAAATCCTATCATAGATAAATGTAGTGTCTCAATAAATAATGGAGGGGAATTTTTCAAAAATTAGATGCTTAGTTTCTGTGTATAAGATGACATTCAAATTCAACATGTTATATCATACAAACCTCAAAAAATTGGTGTAGTTGAGTGGAAAAACTACACATTAAAATATATATCCAACTACATAGTATATTCTAAAGACTTACCTCCATAGTATGGGATAAGTAAATTTAGTGTACAACCTACTGTTGATAATTTGACCTCCCAAGATAAATTTCAACCCCTATAATCAAAAACATCTTCATGAAACCCCTCCAAGCCTATACATGGTGGTCTACATGCCTTTTGATGTCCTCTTTTGGTCTCATTTTAAGCCTTTTAGTATTATTTAAGGTGTCATAGTATGTGATAGACATTTCTTAAGAGATCCTTATGCAATAGCTATTTTGGGTCCTTGGATGATATGCTAAGCTGTAAAATGACTTTTGAAGTTTAGAAAATGGTCTTTTCCTTGTTTGATAAAGTTAATGTTTCTTAACAAAAATTAAGGTATTTAGAGGGATTAAGGTTTATGGTTCTAATAGTATTTGTTTCTGTTTTAGCCATTTATTATGAGAGATAGCTTTATAGAAAGATGGTGAAGGGTGTCCAAGAATTGTTTAAGTCTTAACATAGTGGTTAATGATGTATCTAAGGTTGATTTCAATGGTCTACACGGTCAAGGTTGTTTCAACTCCTAATTAATAATACAAGACATCATGTACCCTTCAAACATGTCATATGAAGAAACCTTACAGTTATAAATCCATTTAAATAAGGTGACACATTGAAATAAGGGTTCTTAAAATGTTTCATAAACATTCCAAGTCATGATAAGGTAATTTTATGTGCAAAAGATCTCCTTTTAGAAGCCAAGTGCTTTCATTCATCAAAAGGGCTCCACACACATGTAAATGTGAATTTTCAGATTCCCATAACCATACCTTATGTTATATATTTTTATTGACCTCCTTATTTCCCACTTCATGTCCACAAATGACATTTCAAGATATGAAACTAGAAAAAATGTAGAAAAGAAGGGGTTTTGCAAGTGTTTCAGGCTTGCATGAACATGCCAAGATTAGAGGAGGTTATAAATATTCAAAGGGAACTCATATTAGACATTATAAATAGAATATATTATTTTTAAATTAAAACAAGTTAAAAACTAACCCCCTCCTTCCATTGAGCTCCTAGGCAGCTTAGAAGAGCTAGTCAGGTTTGTGAATGGTACAAACAAGAGAGAGAAGATGGTGAGCTAATTTTTTGGGTAGAGGAAGGGGGTATCATGAAATATTCATTATTTATGATTTTTTTTAAAGAATCTAAGTAATCAAAATTATCTTCTTCATCTGTACAAGGGTCAACTTTACAATGGTTTTAGTGCATAATTAAAATGGTTTTATGAATTGGTGATTGCATGCATTTTCCATGGGTATATAAATTATTTAAATATTATTAATCACCATTGTATTTAATATGTAAACCCATTCTAGAGTAAAATCTCCATGATATTCTAAGTTGTAGGTTTGTTCATATAAAATTGAGCTACCAAAAGTGTTAACACCTAGGGAATGAGCAAAATATTGTAATAAGAACTATTGAAAAGCCTTAAAGACTTCACTTGATTCATATGAGTCTTATTACATGAAAAATTAACTTATAAACATAATAAACAATTTCCTAGTCTCACATTATCTTCATCTATGAAGCGACCTTGCTAGTTACAGGTCTATACAAAAGAATGTGTCATCCTGGTGTGCAAGAAAGGTGTGATAAAGATGATTTAAATGGAATGTAAGTTAGTAAAAAGGTATATGAAGAATATTTTTTTCATTCATAGTATCATAGTATATAAAATAGATACCTAAGACCTTTATGGATACCTATATCCAGTTATGCCTCTTAATCCTTCAAGGTTGCAGATAGTGAAGAGGTTTCTTGTTCTTTCCACAAGTTCAAGATGAAAAGGGAATATTAAAACCACCTAGAAGGAATTGAGGATTCATGAGGAGAATATGTATCATGAATAATCATGAGGATTATAGGATTAGAGTTCATGATGACCAAACTCACTCTAAGAGGAGATAAACTTAGTCAAGAACCCTAAGTGTACACACAGGGCTGTGTTTACAAGTTGAGGAAACATTAACGTAGTGATGAGTTGGAGTAGTTATATAGGTGTGAGAATTAAAAAAATAATATAATGTTAAACTATTCAATGGATAATTGAATAATATTTCAAGGAAGGATTCAAACCCTTAAGCACAATCAAGAATACATAATACCATCATACAGGCTTACAAGTATGAATGATAAGGTGTATTGAATGTCACAGAAGAGAAAGGGTATGCTAAGGGATGAAAATAAAATATATATTATTTAATAACACATAATGATTCATAATCCATATTTGAAATAAAAATGTGATTCAAACATAGATAAACTTGTTTAGGTCTGTGAGTCCTAAAACTAATTGCACAAGTGGTATACATAGTGGGAAGGAAGTTACAAGGAATAATGGTGAAAATGGTTTGTGTTGGAAGGTGTAAAAATGTTAAATAACTCATTTGAGGTCTGTAAAAATTTAAATATGAATTTGGATGGATGACCAAATAGGGGTCACCCAAGATCTATATATACCAAACCAAATGAAGACCTTTTTCTTGGTCTAAGGTCAAAGGGTGAGAAGATGTATAGTAAGAACAATGAGAAACATGGTGAAATTAAATTTTAATCCTATAAGGATCTTGGTAAGGTAAGAAAATAGATGTCAGGGTTATAAATGTATCTAAATCAAAGGGTCACTCTCACACAGTCAAGGGACATAGAACACCTATAGGTAGGTAGACAAAGTCATGAAGATCAAAGTGAATAAGTTTATAATGACTATAAAAGTTTTATGGGTATCTAAATATGAAAATAATATGATTACAATGATTAATATGACCCCAAAATGTTATAAAAAAAGAGGTCTATACTCATAGTCTCAAGCAGACTTAGTTTCCACCTAATGACAGAGTGCAAGAAGAGTTAAAGTAAGTTTGATCCTTAAATAAAAGTGAGGTTTATGAGTGAAAATAAGGAATTTAATGTTTTTTATAAAGTATCTCATCCCACTTTGATTGCTTGGGTTCATTAATTTCAAAGGAGAGCCTTTGATAGGTTGATTAGACCTATTAGGCCTAAATAGGTAGGCAGGTAGGCAGAGTAAAAGAGATTTGTTAAAACCTACATAAAAGTGAAATATAAGACTATAAATAGGGTTTCTCACTTACCAAATAAATATTCATAGTGTTTTCCACTAAAAGTTTTTGGTGCTTGGAATCAACAAGAGCCTAATGGCCTAAATGCACATGTACATGCCTAGATTGAGAATTGGGGATAAAATTGTAGTTAGGAGGTGTTTTAAGGATTGATAAATTAGGGAGGTGAGTAAAAAAATTCCTAAATACATGATCTTAAAGTTTGAACTCAAGAAAGTAAAGAGAGATTCCAAGAAATATTCCATTAGGGTCGGGTTGGTCTAGTGTCTCACAAACCCTAGGCAGATGTATGAGGGGTCTACAGACACTTGAAAGAGTGAAAAAGGAAAATAAAACATGGGAATTGATTAGGTATGTTTTCAAAGAACTATATGAGGTGTTGGAAGATATAACCAAATATGTTTTGCTCTCTTACACCCTTTTTCTCTCTTTTGACCTCCCAGAACACAAGGTTTTGAGCCCAAGAGCAACTTTATTCATGTCATAATAGCATAGAGGATCTACATGGGGATATAATATACTAGGTAATATTGAAGAGGGTTTTATACTTCATGTTCTTGTCATTTTTTGTAGTTCAATCCCCTATGGCTATGAATAATCGTTAAGAGTTCATGACACTCAAACCCTGCCTAAACCAGTCCTAGAGACTCAATGGAGGAGATAAATTTAAACTCATATTCATTTAATTGACTCAATAAACACCTATAAATCATAGTGAACTCTGAGGAGGTCCCATTCATGATAGTAGTTGTAGGACACCTATATGGATTCGTCATAAATTATACTTTTATAGAGTTTAAGGGTTTATATATTGATGAAAGGTTGAATATAATTTAATATAGTGTTATGATGTGTATTACACCCTATTAGGCCAAAAAAATCTCAAAAATCTCCCTGAAAATGTTCCTATAGGTCTGCACCAAAAAGCTAGTCTAAAAAAGCTAGTGGGAGGTGACCTAGTCACCTAAATGAGGTAGAGTTGTAGGTGTGAAATTATTAGAAGGAATAATTCATGGAATAAAATGTTTTTTAATACTTTAATTATCCTAAATATTTAATTTTAAAGGATTTATGCAAGCATCATGGTCATCCAAGCAACTAACATCAAAAGACTAGGCCTAATTGCCTAATAGGCCTACTTGGTCAGCTAAAGGAGATGTTTCTTGGTGTGGAGGGATGATAGGTGAGTAAATGAAGGGAAACGATCACCCTTGTAACTGATAAATTTAATTAAACATGCACACTTCATGGAAATTATGGAGCATTAAGTGGTTTTGTCCTAGTCAACATACACAAGGGGAAGGGCAGGCTACTTAATGTTTCTTTGAAGCCTAATTGGACTATTTTTTTGACTTTGTAACTATAATGAGATGAGATAGTTGACAAATTTTACATTTCCATGACTTGTATGAGGTTAAAAAATACTGAATTATCCTCCACCACTCCATATTTATGCCATACTCTCATTGAAGGACATCAACTAGTCAATGCAATGCATGGAGAGATCATGGGGCTATTAAGGTTGCTTGTAACTACAGTATAAAGTGAATGATGACCATTATGACCTCTTATCCAAAATTACATGCCAAGATTACCTTATATCACATTTTATTCTCCTATAAATTGAGGTAAGAAGGTCATTGTATTTATCCCTCTACTGGGTATGACTATATTCTATCCAAATTTATACTTAGTAACCTATTTAACTAAATGAAATACCATTTAATATTATCTAATACTTGTTTATTGTGTTTATTCTTGTTTATTTACATAAGTGGTAGGTTTATCTCCCTTTTTATGTCCTTGTCTCACCTAGATACCAGTACACTTTTCTATGCAGGTCACATAGTGTGTTAAGGTTTTAGTGGTTGAACTTGGAATGGAAGTTGATTAGTAAGTGTATTGAATCATAAATTATCTTCATGACATAATTTTTGATCATCTAGTACAACCTCTACATGAAATACTTATTCTTATAAGCCTTTGGAGAGAGTGGTTAAGTTATTTGTCTTGTTCATTAGTGTTATTAAAATGTCAAATAGAGTAGACATATCATATTGGTACATCACGTCCAATAGCATAGGTTTCATTTCATGTTTCACTTTTATCCCTTTTAACTATCAAAATAGGTAGGTTTAAAATTTGAGCTCAATTGATGTACCAGGAGAGCTAACTCCATAAACTAGAGGTTTATTCCATCCATAGGCTACCCATAGCCTTGGACTAATCTCATGTTACCCCAAACTTGTAAATGGTCTAAACAATCTTCTCCTAAGGGTGTAGTTTGGTAGTTAACGATTTTGGCATGCTTGATGGGATTAGATTCAATAATCTTAGAACACATTCCATCATCATTCAATGATCTCAAGTAGTTGCAATCATTGAAGATGCAAACCAACACTAAAAAATTCATTTCAAGGGTCATCATAAGATCTTCATTGAAGGGTAAGAATAAGACGGATTTGTTCATGGTTTCTTTCATTCTTTATTAACTCATCATGCTTAAATTTCTAGATATAGAGGATATCTCTATCATAAATTTCTTTATCAGCCCTATTTACACCCATACTAGCCTCACTATGATCATTATCAACCCTATAATGAGCCTTATCAATATTATGATGGATAATACCAGTCATATTGTACCCCTCTCAGTCTCCTTGGTAGCCTTCCTATAAGGAGTACTATCTTTCCTTCCCTCTTTAACCACCATTTTGTGCTAGACATAGTTTCTTTGAGGAGTTGGAAGAGTTGACGAAGGATAATCAACCTCAATACAACCAATCTTATGATTTCCCATCTCCTACTACCCCTTTATAATATCCTTGGACTACTAATCCCATGTCAAACCCAAACTAGGAAGAGAGGAGGGTTACATAAGTCATGGCAAGGAGATTAATTTTTTTTATAAAACCCCCCACCTCTTCCTCAATATAAATTTTCCTATTAACATCTAGGAGTACAAAGATATAATGAAGTTGTGAGTACCAAGCCTAGAGAGTTCCCAAGTTGGAAGAGTGCCCCTTTACCCTACAAATCCACTCAATAACAACCCATAGAACCCTATGTTCCAACTCCTTTAGTTGGAAATTCTTGTCCTCCTATTATCTCCCTATTTAAATGAGGACCTATGGTTTGGAGAGAAGATTAAGAGTAACTAAATGAAGAGAAAGACTTATCACAAAAGGGTGAATAAGGCATGAATACATGGCAACATTCTTGGTATTACTGCTCTGGTTACAAAATGCTTGATCTTTGTACCATTCAAGTGGAATAACTAGGCTTTAACAAGGAAAAAATTAATTAAATTATAGTCTACATCAAGTAGAATTTAGGAGTATCTCCAAGTATACCTCAAGGCTTTCACCATGAAAAATGTTCAAATGATAACTATAGTGAATGATCAATTTGGGAGTCCTTAAAATACTTTTAGTGGCTAAGACAAAGTAATATCTCTAGGTGAGCTCCCTT
This sequence comes from Torreya grandis, assembly GCA_037957365.1. Taxonomy (NCBI): domain Eukaryota; kingdom Viridiplantae; phylum Streptophyta; class Pinopsida; order Cupressales; family Taxaceae; genus Torreya; species Torreya grandis. The sequence goes on from JARHVA010000091.1 coordinate 6,972,390, forward strand.
GCTTCATTAAGGATGATGCTTAAGATGAAATAATTTAGTCACATGACCATAGTATTGATGAAGGGGAAACTACTCAAAACAACCACTATTTTCTTGAAGGATTTTATGTAGTTTCAGACCTTATGGAACATGATGAGCACAATGATAGAGTTGAGCTTATGGATGAAGAGATAGAGGTTGAACAAGGTATTAAAGAGAAGCATATGTTACAAGAAGAGCCTCCAAGAGAACCAACCCAAAACTCATTGTCTTCTCCTCAAGAACCCAAATTTTTTCCATCTTGGAGACACATCCAAGAAAATATGAAAAATAAGAGGGAGATTCTAATTGAGAATGTTGAAAATCAGTTCACAGCTGTCGAAAGACCCCAAGAAGGCTATGAGAAATGTGAATTAATTTTTAAAGAGAATGAAATACCTATTGCCCAACTCAACTTGATTTACATTCAAGAGTTCCTAGAGGATTCCACTATGTCCATTGCAAAAATCCCACCATGTATTTCATACTCCCATTCCAACTCATGAACCCATTTGTCACCCTCCCACCATTTCCCTCCTTAAAGAGGAACCTATCATATGGGAAGAAAGTAAAGAAGAGATTGAAACTACAGGTGAGGTGCAAGAAGAGTGTGATGATTATTCTTCAAGTGATTTTGATGAGGATATATTCATTGGGACCCCTCTTGGTGAGGAAATGGGTAGATCAGTTTTTAGGTTTGAGCAAAAAGATGAACTAAAATAAATAGTACAATTTGAAATCTTAGATGAAGTTAAGGTGATTAATAAAAAGAAAGTGTTTGAATTTGAAGAGACTGATCCCAAACTATATTATGAATCCATAGAGAGCCTCTTGGTCCTTAATAGTCATATGGATCCTAAGGGAAATGATGAAGGTGTATCCCAATAAGTCCCACTTCTCAAGGTTAAGCATGAAGATGATGAAAATATGTGGTAGCAATATTAGAAAGTTTGTGATGAGTTTGAAGCTTTCCTAAGGTCTACATCTTCTATTGGAAAAAATAAGAATGTTTTTGGGACTATTATTCTTCCTAGAGAATAATGTGTGGATCATAAGGATAATTAAGGAAAGGTATTTGATCATCTTACAATAGACAATCCTTTGATTGAGAGTATTCAAGTTATCAAAATGGTTGGTTTAGATCCTAAAGAAAGACTCCTTAAGCCTAAAAGGAAGTTTAATATTAAGGTTATAATGAAATATGAGTATTTAAATATGAACCTGATCATATGATTCAGAAGGAAGGCTTGATTTTACCTGATCTCTTTGAGATGGTAGCCGGTCAACATGATGGAGTTTCAAAAAATAATGCTTTACTTCAAGTGGACATGTCTAACCAAGGGGACTGTATTGATGATGCAAAAAGGATGTTATTGTAGAATAAAAAATACTCTACATTTCATTCTTCTTTTTAGTTGTGCATTGCAAAATTTTGTCCCCGCACACTTTGATTTTGAGACGGCAAAGTTTACACTCAGAGCACAGGCTAAAATTTCCTTTTGACTCATTTTACTCTAAGTATCAAAGTCAAGCGGACACTGCCAAGTGTTATCAGTCGAGGCACCTTTCATAATTTTTATAAGTTGGTCACGACGTGCCACGTATCTCATAATAACTCAGTGGAATGTGACATGTGTTAGCATCTACATTTCATATCGGCATCCACGTTTCATATCAACATCTACGTTTCAAATCTCTTTTGAATGGAAGGTTTCAACTAGCTAAAAGTTAGGATCAAGCGAAAGGTGCCAGTGGCAACAATGGAAAGTTTCAATGTGCTTTTCTAAAAGCAACGGAAGATACCACGTATACCCAGCTAAAGAAAGCAGAAGCCATCATGTGTCAACCTTTGAATTATCTTCATTTTGTTTCATTGACAAGTAAAGGCTGTAATGGGTCCTGGGTTTTTATTCTAAGGCAAGTAGATGCTGCCAAGTGTCGCCGTCCACGTAAGTATGAAATGAGGCCTAATTATTTCTATAGTATAGATAGGGAAACATAGAGATGGACACGTGTCACTTTCCACAAGTTTAACAAAAGGTAGCTAAAGGCAGTGGAGATCACCGCATGTCCTTTGTGAAGAAAGCAGAAGGTGCCACATGTCCCTATTTCCTTTTGGAAGTTGCTCAGGCAAGAACTGCTTTGGGTCCCATTTTTTATAAAAGTTGTTTAAAATTTTGGAGAAGTGGATAGTGACAGATGCCAAGGACCGAACACTTCCAAGCAAAGATACAGTAAGAGTATAAGTAATGCAAAAAGTGCCGTGTGTCTTCAGTGAGTGCTGCAGAAGCTACCAAGTGTCATGTTCTGGTGCTTCCTAAATAATAAGAAGGTTTTCAAGTAAAATAGGGGAAAATCTACCAAGTGTCCTCTTCCGTTTGATAAAAGGGAATGTCCCATGTATCTATTTCAACCAATGAATTATAGGAAGATAAAACATTTTAGAATCTAAGAAATATCTCTGTTAAACACTTCCAGTCAGTTAAAGTTTGATTGGGCCATTAGATTGAGAACACAAACAATTTGTAGCAAATCCAATGTTATAAAAAGGGATGCATAGATCACCAGAGGGATCATCATCAGATAATTGGAGAGAATTTTTTGTGAGAGACTATTTTCAAGAGTTTTAGACTTTTAGAGCAGTGATTAGGAATATCATTTGCCTTTGTTCTATTTTCTTGAGTTGGAAAGTTTATGTAACTATGCATGTTTCTGTGCCTTTTATATGATTGGAGAATTAATAAGAAAATAGAGTTTTGTGCTTTTGTTGATTTTTTTTGTGTCATTGTAAAAAGTAGTCTAAGCTATGAGCCTTTGTTTCTATTATTTCTATCTTTTACATTGATCATTCCTTGTTCGCTCTTTAATGTAATTGAATCTTACATATAGTTTCACTGTGCTTAGAATTAAGGATCGAATTACATTCAGGTGCATTGCCATAGTTAGATTTTCTTTCTTTGCAATTATGTTTTCTGTTTAAATTCCTATCCCTTTCCTCCCAACATTTGAGATAAAGAAGAGACCAGCTTCTTAAAAATATGGAGGTCATTTCAAGTTGCAAGTCCCACATTCTTGGAACTTCCCATTGTTGGTGTTAGAACAAAGCACAATTTTAAACATCAATAGTTTTTGGCACGCTCAGTGGGACGAGTCTTGAAGTTTCTTTCAAGATCGTATGAACCAGAGAGCTATAAGGAGTCAGAGTTGTAGACCAGTAACTAGATCTCAATCTACTGTAAATCCAGATATTCTTTTACCACCTTTGGTAACTAGTCCAAGAAGAACAGTCAATCAGTTTATACCAATACCAAGAGTAAATATGGGAGCCCCTATACCCCCAAGAAATTATGCAAGTTGGAACACTGGTAGTCCTTTGATTCTCCCAATACCACCAGCCACTTGGGACCCTATCCTAGTAAATGCCTTGAAAGCTCTACCCAAATTCAATGGGCAAGATTTTAAAACACCTGCTGAACATCTTCAAGTTGTATCAGATGTCTATGCTATACATGTTGTCACACAATAGAATGTGGCTATAAAGTTATTAGCAGCTTCATTTAAAGGGAAGGATCTAGAGTGGTACCGGTCCTTGACCCCAAATACCATATATATGTGGGATCAGCTCAGAGATATTTTCTTTGAAATATTTGAAGAGAAGGGTGATAAGTCTTCTTTGTTACAGCAACTGATTACCATCCAAAGGGCACCACAAGAAGCAATGACTGACTTCAATTCCAAATTTCAAAAGACTTGGGAAAGGATTCCTACTACCACTAGACCATTACTAGGTATGGCTATAGTGTTTTATCTTAAGGCTCTAAATTTAGATATATCTGTTATGATTCAGTCACTTGGAGGTCAAACTCTGCTAGAGGCTTATGACTATGTAGTCAAATCTGAAAATAATTTGATAGATGCTGAAAAGTTGCCCCCAAGGCCTCCCATGCCCATGTTCCTAGAAATTACCTTACCATTACCTCAAGAAGCCCCTAAATCCATATCCCCACCTGTGTCTATGTATCAATATCCTCAACCACCTGCTAAAGAACTTGTTCCTGCTCAGTCATCTAAGATGGATGATATTAAGAATATCTTAAGGACATTTTCTAATGAGTTGATTAACATAAAGAGACAACATAATCCTTATCCTAGACCCCAATATCAAGGCTAATAAGGAAATATATTTTCATCACAACCAAACCAATATCAAGGTCCTCAAAGGCAAAATAACCCTCAGCCAACAAACCAATTAGTTACAGTCCCTACACCTTCACAAAATGTTCCCCCCAATTCGAATAGGGAGATTGTTCAAGGGAAAAATAATTATGTAGATAGCACCAATGCTTGGTGTTTCCATTGTAATAATTCCCATACACCTAGAGATTTTCCCATGGGTAATCTACAACAAAAGGTAGTAGAGCAAAGAAGAATGGATGGACAATTTGCAAGTACTAATAACAATCAAGCTTACCAATCTCCTGGTATGCAAAATTCAGTCCTAATGGCTCAGATGCAAGGGATGTCTTTACAATAAGAGGAAGAAATAGCCCCTAAAAATGCTTTGTTCTCATGGGTTGAAGATGAATAATCAATTTTCTTGAATCTTCTACTTCCAATAAACCAGTGGTGCAATCAGACTACTATACTAGATCAAAGAGAAGAATGGTGGAATAGCCTAAGGTTGAAAATAATCAAGTTATGGAAAGTCCTCCATTTCAAGGTCAAAGAAACATAGCTATTAGGAAAGAAGTGCCACAACTAGTGCTAAATAAAGTAGTTCCTGGACAAGTTCAAGAAAAAGCAAGGTATCTTTACTTTCCAAGAACCCAGACTCTGGGACCCATGAATGTGGTGGATCAGTTAAAGAGGACTCCAACACAAGTATCAATCTGGGACATATTAGATATCCCTAAAAAAAACACTGTTACAATAAGCTCTGTAAGGCCAAGTAGTGCCTAAACATGCTGAGATCAAAGAAATATTTGCTGAAAAAGAAAAGCTCAAGGACACAGTTCATCTGCAGACAATAGCCCTAGTGAACAATCCACCAGAGGTAAGCAAATCAAAACCAGACCCCTTTTATTTGACTTTGATATTTGTCAAGAAAATTCTACATAATGAAATGATAGATTTAGGGGATAGTACCATAGTAATGCCAAAGGCAATAGCAGATGCTTTAAAGATAAAGTATGAGCCACTCACTAAAGGAGTTATGCAGCTAGATGGTAGATCAGTGCAGACAATAGGGAGAATTAGACAACTCCCATTACAATTATATACTTGTCCCAATATAATATTTAATCAAGATATATTAGTCATAGATATACCTCCTATTTTTGGTTTATGTTTATCAAGAGACTTTATAGCCAAGATGGGAGGATATATGTCTCTTGATTGGTCTCACCTTATTCTAAGAACCAAATATGGTTCAAAGATGAAAATTCTATCTGAACCATTATTAAAGGATCATATTACAAATGAACCAACATAAAAATTAAAGGCAGATCATGCCATGTTAAATAAGGAAGAAAGGGTTTTTGTTGAAGAGTTAGGCGACTAGAATGAGCATGATCAAGAAGAAGAAAATAACCAGTTGTTAGCTATGATGCATAGTGACCCATATAGGAATTATGACTCTACTGGTCTAGGCACTTATGTCATTTTTGATGAGGACCATAAAATCCATAATGTTTTAAGGGAAGAGACACCAACTACTCAAGAATCTGAAAAAGGTTCAGAAATCTAGACCTTAAACTTTGATGGGGCTAGAAGTAAAAATGGTGTTGGAGCAGGAATTTGTCTTACTGCTCCAAATGGTGAGAAAATTTTAAGGGATATTCGTTTTCAATTTTCCTGTATAAATAATGATGATGAGTATGAATCTATAGTACATGGGTTCTTATTACCCAAGAAAAAGGGAATAAAGAATCTAATAGTAAAAGGAGATTCAAAATTAGTAGTAAAGCAAATCAGAGAAAAGGCAATAGCCAAAAATGAAAGAATGAGATCCTACAGACATAGAATTTGGGACTTAATAGAAGATTTTGAAGCTTTCAATATTGAAGTAGTCCCTAGGATTCAAAATTATGAACCTGAGAGGATGGCCTAGATTGGCTCACAAGTTGATCTAGCAACTAGCGTGTTAGTTAACAACGAGTCAGTAAAAGTTACAGTGAAGCCAACCATTCCAGACAATGATGAGAATTGGCAAGTATTTGAAAATGATTCTCAGGTACTTTCATTCTTATAACAATTAGATGAGTTTGTTGATCAATTGCAAACCAAAATTGAAGAAGCGTATGGAGATCAAGTCATACAATTAAGGACTAATAAGCTTCCCAAAGGCTTGATCACTTTAGAAAATCTATTTGATCCAGAAGATGTAAGTCTAGAGAATAAAAGATTCCAAGTAAAAAAAGAAGACTATTCTGAAATAAAGGTGAGTGAAGGGAAAAAATTAAAAGTTGGAAATTTTGCAACTCAAGGAGAAAAGGAAAGACTAGTTGAATTGTGTAAAAAATATGATAGAGTCATAGCCTAGAGCTATGAAGACCTTCATGGATACAATAGAGACATTATTCAACACATAATAGAACTGACTAAAGGATCTAAGCCCATTAGACAGAAACAGAGACCAATAAATCCAAGGATTGAGCCTCTAATGGTAGATGAGTTGCAAAAACTTTTAGATTCTAAAATAATTTTTCCAATCAAACACTCAACCTGGGTATCAAATATGGTACCAATTAGGAAAAAGAATGGATATATAAAACTTTGTGTAGATTTCAGAGATCTAAATAGAGCATCTCTAAAAGATCACTATCCCTTGGCCTCCATGGAACAAATTCTACAAACTGCGGCTGGATCAGAGAGATTTTCTTTGGTAGATGGTTTTTCTAGATACAATCAGATTTGGTTGGTTGATGAAGACCAATACAAAACCACTTTTACTACCAAATGGGGAACATTTGCATATGCTAAGATGCCATTTGGCTGTTGGGGATCAACCAATAATAGATTACACTTGTGAAAGCAATAAACGTGAAAATAAATTAGATAGACAAGTAACTAGAATGATAAACAACAAGAACAAGAGATACATTAAACCACCCTAAAAACTTATATTATTAAACTCTTTACAAAAGGAATACAATTGAAGAAACTTTTTTCTTCCACACCTCTCCTAGATGTATAGATCTCTCACTAGATCTCTATTCCTCAAGAGCTCTCTCTCTCAAGAACAATCAACTCCAACAAACCTGGATTGATTCAATTTTATACTGTTCTTCTACATACCAATTCTACAATAACTACTACAACAACAAGCTAAGAAGATCTAATTCTACATATAGAATTAGGAGACTTGAGCATGCACTTACAACAAACAGTTAAGCCACTTGAACAAGGGCTCTAAAAATAATATTACTAATAATAGAGACGCGAGCTTAAGACTACAACTTAAACTCATCATGCAAACACTCGCTTCTATCCTCAGAAATAACATTCTAGACGCACAGGTAACCGATGCCGATTCCTGCTGCTTGCCTGTGACCACCGTCGGCCGACCCACTACCGACGCCGGTGTCTCTGCAACTGCACCTAACCGACGTCAGTCTCTCCTGACCGATGCTGGTGACTATGTAGACCTGAACCTGTTAAAGTGTGCTCTTTGGTGAAGCTTTTAGCTCCACACCCTAACAATCTCCCACTTGGAGATAAACAGCTGCACTAGTACCTGTACAACAATATCTTCTAGCTCCTCCATCTTCAACTCAATCATGAAGACCAACAGAAGTTGAATGAAGATTCAAATTCTCCTTTGTAACCAGCTTGGTTAACATATCAGTAGGATTCCTATCTGTATGGATCTTCTCCAGCTTCAACTCACCATCTTCCAATACTTGTCATATGAAATGGTACCTTAGCTGTATATGCTTTGTTCTTGAATGAAAGGCTGAATTCTTAGCCAAATGGATTGCACTCTGACTGTCACTATACAATCTGAAACTCTCATGCTCCCTACCAAGCTCATCCATGAACCGTGTCATCCATATCATCTCTTTGCTAGCCTCTGTGGCTGCAATATACTCTGCTTCTATAGTTGACAAGGCAACAACCTTCTGCAACGTAGATATCCAGCTAACCGCCATTCCACCTACAGTGAAAACATAACCTATAGTGGTCCTCCTGCCATCCAAATCACCTGCTATATCTGAATCTACATAACCATGTAGAGAAGTATCTGAACCTCCATAGCACAAGTGCCTACTACTGGTTCCTCTCAGATATTTAAGGATCCACTGAACTACTTTCCAATGTTCCTTACTTGGATTAGCCATATACTTACTTACCACTCCCACTGCTTGGGCAATATCCGATCTAGTGCACACCATTGCATACATCAAACTCCCTACTGCGGAAGAATATGGAACCTTACTCATGTACTCTACCTCATCATATGAATTAGGACATTGTTCTTTACTCAACTTAAAATGTCCAGCCAAAGGTGTGCTTACCGATTTAGCATCCTGCATATTGAACCGTTTCAACACCTTGTCCACATAATCTTCTTGAGACAATATCAACCTGTGATTTTTCCTGTCTCTCTTAATGCTCATGCCAAGGATTTTCTTTGCTGCTCCCAAATCCTTCATAACAAACGTTTGAGCTAATTTCACCTTAAGCTCAGAGATATCCTGCATGTGTGATCCTACAACCAGCATATCATCTACATACAAAAATAGAATAATATATCTACCGTTATCAAATCTCTTGAAATACACACAATGGTCAGATTGACACCTACTATAGCCATGCTCAATCATAAACCTGTCAAATTTTAAATACCATTGCCTAGGAGCTTGCTTGAGGCCATACAAGCTTTTCTTCAATCTGCACACTAACTTCTCCTTACCCTTGACCTCAAATCCTTCCAGTTGTTCCATATAAATTTCCTCATCCAAATATCCATGAAGAAACGTTGTCTTAACATCTAGCTGCTCAAGATGCAAATCCTCAAAAGCAACCAAAGATAATACAACCTTTATAGAAGTCATTTTAACAACAAGAGAAAAAATCTCACCAAAGTCAATACCTGGCTTTTGTGCAAATCCTTTTACCACCAATCTGGCCTTATATCTCATCTGTCCATTCTCACCTTCTTTCAACCTGTAAGTCCATGTATTCTTTAGTGTCCTTTTACCTACTGGCAACTCAACCAAATCCCATGTTTGGTTCTCTCTTAAGGACTCCATCTACTCAACCATGCCATGCTCCCACTGACTCTTGGACTCCATCTGTATTGCTTCTTCAAAACTCTCTAGTTCTCCACCATCAGTTAGCAATAAATAAAATAATGAAGGAGAATATCTAATTGGAGGCTTACTCACCCTTTCTGACCTCCTGATGGGTGTCTGAGACTCATTCACAACACGCTGTTCACCCAAATTCTCTAACAGTGACCGACCTCGGTCACCTCCAGACCTGTTACTGGTCGACGTCAATTCTGCCTGATCGATGTCGGTGCCTGTCCTGCCGATGTCGGTCTCTGTATGGCTGACACCGATCTCTATTCTGTCAATGCCAGTTCCTACCCTGCCGACGTCAGTCTCTGTGTTTTCCTGTAAGTAATTATTTCTTTTTCTCGTGAGCTCATATTAGACCTTCACCTCATCCAATTCACCATTGCTCTGCTCAGATTGATTCAACTTCCTTAGCTGATCACAATACATCACTCTTTCATTGAAAACAACATCACGGCTCCTAATTACGTTGTTAGTTTCTAGATTCCACAATCTGTAACCAAAATCATCTGAGCCATAGCCAATAAACGTGCACCTCATAGACTTAGCATCAAGCTTCTTTCTATTTTCTTTATCTATGTGCACAAAGGCTTCACAACCAAAAACTTTGAGAAAAGAGAGATCTACCTTTTTACCTGTCCATGCCTCTTCTGGAATACCACCATCTAGAGCTGTAGAGGGTCCTCTGTTAATTAGGTATACTACAATGTCAACAGCTTGTGCCCAAAACTGTAAGGGCAAATCGGCATGCAATCTCATACATCTTGCACGCTTCATTATTGTCCTGTTCATCCTTTTAGCAATTCCATTCTGCTGAGGTGTCCTTGGAACCATCCTTTGCCTGCAAATTCCATGCATATAACAATAATCTCTAAACTTATAGCTGCAGAACTCACCGCCATTGTCAGATCTCAGGCACTTCAATCTTTTACCTGTTTCATTCTCAACCATAGCTTTCCAAATCTTAAAAGTCTCAAATACATCAGATTTTCTTCTAATACAATAGATCCATACCTTCCTTGTAGCATCATCTATGAAAGATACATAGTACTGTGATCCTCCAATGGAAGCAACCTGAGCCGGTCCCCACACATCTGTGTGAACAAGCTGCAACTTATGCCTCTTCTTAGTAGACCCAGTCTTGAGAAAACTAACCCTTTTCTGTTTTCCAAATACGCAGTGCTCACAAAACTCTAGATCTATGCCTTTTAAATCTAAAAGCATACCTTTGGACTTAAGAATTGACATCCCCTTCTCACTCATGTGGCCAAGCCTTGAGTGCCACAGTTTAGCATCCACATTTGAAGTAGATAATATAGAAGGAGATTTGTTAGTAACACAATTACACAAATAGAGAGTACTTTCTCTCTTACCTCTGGCCATAACAAGTGCACCCTTGGTCACCTTCCAAGATTCTGCTGTGAGAGTTACTATACAACCCTCATCCCCTAAATTTCCTACAAAAATCAAATTTCTCTTCAAGCTAGGAACATGCATCACATCTCTCAACACCCATGTGTTGCTATTTTGCATCTTCAGCTGCACTTTACCTTTTCCAATTATTTTACAGGGCTCATCATCCCCTAGATACACTATTCCAAAATCTCCATGGATATAGTCACTGAAATATTCCCTGTTAGGGGTAGCATGAAAAGATGCACCAGAATCTAATACCCAAGATTCTATATTATTATGCAGAGAGAATATTAAAGCATCTTGTGCAATACCTAAAACCTTGGCTTCTTCCTTTCCTTCGTGTTGATTGTCCTCCTTAGGCTTTGACCAACAATCTCTGCTTATGTGCCTAATCTTTCCACAATTCCAGCATTGTGGCTTCCTGCCATTCCTGGATTTGGATCTTCCTCTCACCTTAGACTTAGATTTTGATCTCCTCTTGCTCTTATCTTTCTACCTCCCCCTGCTCTCAAAACTTAAAGCATTCCCAGATGTCTCTTCTATGATTTTCTTGTGTATTTCCTCATTCAAGATAACACTAACAACATCCTCTACTTTCAAAATATTTGATGCAGATGCAGTATTACTAACTGCCATTACTAAGCCATGCTAGCTTTCAGGCAAAGAACAATATATTAAAAGAGCTTTTATTTCATCATCAAACACTATATTGACTAAACTTAATTGATTCACAATTCCATTGAAATAATTCAGATGACTAGAAATAGATCCACCTTCATTCATATGCAAATTAAATAACTGCTTCATAAGATATACCTTATTAGAAGCAGAGGGTTTTTCATACAAGTTTGCTAAAGTAGTCATCAACTCTACCGTAGACTTTGCCTGTGATAAATTAGATATCGCAGTGGATGCTAGACTCAGTCTTATAGACCCCAGAGCCTTTCTGTCAAGAACTTCCCATTCTTCATCCTCCATGTCTTTGGGCTTCTTTGCAACCCCACCTAACGGTAAGTAGAGATCTTTCTGATACAAATAACCCTCTATCTGCATTCTCCAATGTTGGTAATTTTTGCCATTGAACTTTTCCATTCTCAGTTTACTTTCATCTGCCATTGCTTCTCCCACTCAAACAAAAATCCTTGCAAAAACCCCTGTGAGAACCTGTAATCAATACACACTACACAGATCTGAACCACCTGTTAGTGAACCTGAGCTCTGTTACCAATTATTGGATATCAAACTCTAAACCTTCAACCAATGCTCTTATACCACTTGTTGGGGATCAACCAACAATAGATTACACTTGTGAAAGCAATAAACACGGAAATAAATTAGATAGAAAAGTAACTAGAATGATAAACAACAAGAACAAGAGATACAAGAAACCACCCTGAAAACTTGTATTAACAAACTCTTTACACAAGGAATACAATTGAAGAAACTTCTTTCTTCCACACCTCTCCTAGATGTATAGATCTCTCACTAGATCTCTATTCCTCAAGAGCTCTCTCTCTCAAGAAAAATCAACTCCAACAAACCTGGATTGATTCAATTTTGTACTGTTCTTCTACATACCAATTCTACAATAACTACTACAACAACAAGCTAAGAAGATCTAATTCTACATATAGAATTAGGAGACTTGAGCATGCACTTACAACAAACAGTTAAGCCACTTGAACAAGGGCTCTAAAAATAATATTACTAATAATAGAGATGCGAGCTTAAGACTACAACTTAAACTCATCATGCAAACACTCGCTTCTGTCCTCGGAAATAGCATTCTGGACGCACAAGTAACCAACGCCGGTTCCTGTTGCTTGCGTGTGACCACCGTCAGCCGACCCACTGCCGACGCCAGCATCTCTGCAACTGTACCTGATTGACGTCAGTCTCTCTTGAACGATGCCGGCGACTGTGTAGACCCGAACCTATTAAACTGTGCTCCTTGGTGAAGCTTTTAGCTCCACACCCTAACATTGGCTTGTCAAATGCAGGAGCCACTTTCCAAAGAGCTATGGATGTAGCATTTAGGGAACTTATAAATAAAATCATCCTGATTTATCTGGATGATCTTACTATTTTTCAAAAAATATTGTTGATCATTTTGATCATTTAGAATCTATTTTCAAAAAATGTCAGGAATTTGGAATATCACTGAATCCCAAGAAATGCATCTTTGTTGTACCTCAAGGCAAATTATTGGGACATATAGTATCTAAAGAAGGAGTTTCCATAGATCCTGAAAGAGTGACAACTATAATGAACCTACCTCTTCCAATAAATAAAAAGGTAGTTCAATCCTTTTTGGGGAAGATTAATTTTGTTAGTAGATTCATATCTGATTTTGCAGGCTTAGTAAGACCAATGACACTCTTGTTAAAGAAAGACCTAATTTTCAAGTGGACTACAGAAGGAAGGCAAGCCTTTGAAGAGGTCAAGAGGGCTATCTCAACAGCCCCAGTACTTAGAAACCCAGATTTTTCTAAGCCTTTTGTGATGTATGTCTACGGAGGAGAGTTAAGTATTGTTGTTGTCTTAACACAAAAGGATGATAGACAAGAGGGAGAACACCCAATAGCCTTTTTCTCAAGAACACTTAGGGAGTATGAAACCAGATACAACTTTATCGAGAAACAAGCATATGCTATGGTAAAAGCCCTCAATAAATTTAGGCATATGGTATCAGGAAGCAAAATTATGATACTTGTAGCCTACCCAAGTGTCAAAGAATACATCATGGAGGGAGAAATTATTGAAAAAAGAGATAATTGGATAACCAAGATCCTTGAATATGATGTAGAGGTCAAACCCACTAAATTGGTTAGAGGCAGGGGTTTGTGCCAATATATGACTCAAGAGCTTGAAAAGATGATACCTGAAGAGACAAATTCAAAAGAAGAAAAGGAAATTGTATTAATGATACAAGAGGTTGATCAAGAATCCTAGGTCACAAGCAAGATTCATTTCATTAAATATGGAATTTACCCAAGAGAGCTCCCTCAAAATAAGAGAAGATACTATAGGATATAAGGAGGTCATTTTGTTTTAATTGAACAGGTTATTTTCAAGAGAAATTATGATGGCAAATTGTTAAGATGTGTAGAAAAGGCTGAGGCTAATAAAATACTACATGAAATGCATCATGGAATATTAGGGGGATATTTTTTTGCAAAGACCATAGCTATAAAGATAAGTGAGGTAGGTTATTTCTGGCCTACTTTATTTACAGATTGTTATCAGCTGGTTAAAAAATGTCAATCATGTCAATATTATATGGGGATGAGAAGGAATGCAGCAATGCCCCTTAGTCCTATAATTATGGATAAACATTTTTCTCAATGGGGTCTTGACTTCATTGGAATGATAAATCCATTGTCTATTATGGGTCACAAATGGATATTAACTACCACAGATTATTTCACCAGATGGACCGAGGCAGTGCCACTTAAAGAAGTAACAAAAAATGTGATCCTAGATTTTCTAGGGAATATCACTACTCGCTTTGGGGATCCTCGCACCATAATTTTAGATAATGCTAAAGCATTTTTAGGGTTTAAAGTATCTAACTTTGCATTAAAGCATGGAATATATCTGAAAACTTCATCTGACTATTACCCTCATGGTAATGGTTTGGCAGAATCAACTAATAAGAACCTGATTAGACTCATCAAAAGAATAGGGGCTGATCATCACAAGGAATGGCATAAAGTGCTTAATTTAGCACTGTGGGCTGATAGAATCATGCCTAAGTAGGTGATCAAAATGTCCCCATATGAATTGGTATATGGAAAATCTACAGTAATACCCCTAAGCTTGGAGATTCCTGCTCTCTAACTGATTAAATAGATTGAAATTGAAGAAAATGGCCCCATGCAGGTCAGACTTGCAAAAATTTTGGAAGTTCAAGAAAAGAGGGATGCAACCCATGATTCATTGGTAAAGCATCAGAAAATAGTTAAAGACTCTTTTGATAAAAGGACTTGCAATCCCCAGTTCAAAATAGGCTCAATTTTTTTGAAATGGGATGCAAAAGCCGCCAAGCTGAGTCAACACACTAAGTTTGAAGCATTATGGACTGGCCCTTATAAAATTCGTGCATGTAAACAGCAAAATTTATTTGAGCTAGAAACAATGGAGGGTGAACCTGAAGAGATTCCTGTGAATGGAATCTATTTGAAACATTTTAGTTAAGTTGCATCACTTATGTATCATAGATAGATAGTGTCCCTTTCTTAGTTTTTGTTTTCCCATTTTGCTTTCCCACTTTCTTTTAAATAAGTTTTCTTTGAACACGTAGCAACAGCTCAGAGTTTTTTCAAAAAAATTCAAAAAATCCTCAATACATTGAATATCTCCCAAATCTTTAGAAATCCCTAAGGTACCTTGCGCTGCCACTTGCATAACATGTCTATCTCGCTGTCCCATAAAGATTGAGTAAGATTTGCCAACGGTTATCCGAGTTTAATGCCATTTTCAGACTTGATAGGTCAATAAATACCTCATGGCAAGAGTTAAAGCTTACAAGTTTTTCAAACATTCCTGCATCTACGAGACAATTCCTGCTACTTGCATTATCAATTTTGAGTAAACTTGCTTAAGCGAAAGTGCTTTCTATTTTGCAAAAGTTCATACCAGTTATCACAGAATAGATATAGAGATGGAGGGAGGATAGTCTTCACAATAAGGAACTGGGATTTATGAATCCCTTGATAAGTTTCTTACAAGAAAGTCATACGCTTCAGCCCCCATGCAACCATTGAAGACCTACTCATAAACCAGAGTCCCTGAAGTTGGTCAAGCAAGTGACCCAACAAAGATAAAAGATTATGCAGATGGAGTCATGGACCCAATTCTTCAAAGAACTAGTAGCAAAACTCTCAGAGAAGGGGCACATCAAAGGTGTCTTCAAAGGGCCAGAGTGGAGCAATATGAGACATTTGAAATGAGGAATTGGACTTCACAACTGGCAGAATTCATTATCCCAGGAGTGCATCCATGCCCTGACTTGGTCAAACTATGTGCATAATTGTTCCATGCACCTTCAAGCACCATACAACAGGGTCCATTCATGGTGCAAATCACACTGCAAGCTATCCAAGACATGTTAGCCCTGTATCATGATAAGATAGATAAATTTCCCACTGTTGCTAAAATGCAAAGAACGTGGGAAAACATCAATACTTAGCCAAGGTTCTTAAGATCTGAATTGCAAATGGACAATGATGATACCACTGTGCTGACACTATTTACAGCAAGAGCCCAATTCACACAAGCTAGCCAAGATGCATTGTCTATGATGGCTTTCATCTTCAGAATGAAGGATGATATGGCAGTCTATGGAGAACAAATGTCTATCCTCTTTAGGCTGAAGACTATCGACAAAACTCAAGAGTATCGGCTTGATTTTTTTGAACAAATTGCATACTAAATGGTGGAGCAACAGGCCCAATTCAAATCAAAAGGAGTTTTTAGGTACTCTTCTTATTTGTTTCACCTCATGCTGTATCAGAACTTTGACATCTTTGTCCAACATATGAATCTTGATATGTATGACCCAAGTTTTGATTTACAAAGAACCACTCCTGTGTCTACATGGACACATATTTTGTCAAAAACTAGTGATCCATATGAATTTTGGGAACTATTTATTACTCCTACCTTTTGTAACCTGAGCCCAGAACCAGTTATAAATATACTTTTTCCAAGTGTTTCAAACCTTCTGGCCAATTGCCCAATCCCTTGTGATTTCTTTTTTGGATCTCACCATACAATTATTAGAGTCCATGGTTTTTGTGGGGAACCAATGTTGCTACCTAGGATTTTGACTCTTAGGTTAGCATTCTTAGAGCTTACCAGGTAGGTGTCCATAGTAGATAATGAATATGGCTTTGGGAAGAGGAAGAGGAAGATGTATGACCTCCCGTGGATGACACACAACATGGTACTAGAAACCAGAGATGCTGAAATTGCGTTGCTTAAAAAGCTAGCCTTCCTGGGTTTCCTTCTAATCAAAGATAAATGGGTATATGACCCAAATAATTTCATAGTTACATGGATTAGGACTAATAGGGTTGCTACTAGAATTGCACATGAGGGCTGCCCCTTTTGGGAAAATAAGAAAAATTCTAGGGAAGATACTCCTGGATTTTATGTTGAATTAACAGATTTACCCCTTCAACAAAATAGACCCTGAGAAACATTCTATGTCAAGCAGAGGGATTTTGACCCTAAAATGAGAATGACTTTTGGCTTAAGAAGGGCACTAAAGAATAAAGATTGGGATGCTGAGAAAATAGAAGCCTATTGGAAATATAGGCAAGAAATTTGTCAGACAACCCATTCTTTTGGGAACGTGGACTCAGATGAGAGATGGGAGGAACTTTGGGATGAATGCCATCTCTCCCCTATATCTAGCCCTGAGATAATAAATTTTTTGACACAAGGTGTAGAGCTAGAGCAAGAGCAGGGTCCAACCAAGAATCACAAGCCCCAGGGCAAACTGCAGCTGCAGTCACTATAACAGTTTGGCCCTAATCTCTTAGCGTCATGGAACAACAAAAGAGTGTGGTGCCTTCACCACCAAAAGCTTCCCCATCGACATCAGTTATTGAAATTCCTAGTTCCCCACAAGCACCACTGATAGTAGTGGTAAATATTGAAGAGAGGGGAGCACAACTAGAAGAAGTAATACCGAAGAAGTGAAAGAGGGTGCAGTTTCAGTTTGATTCAAAGGAGGAAGAAGAATCTTCACTTATAAAGTACTATAATTGCTCCTCAGGTAAGTATTACTCCTCCTTCTCCTTCTCAATCCCTTCCTTCTCTTATAGGCATGATGATTCCATCTGGCCAGATGACATCCCCTACCACCTCTGCCATTCCCATTTCTCACTTTGCCCCATCTATCCCTACTCAAGCTTTAACATTACCTCACTTTTCCCCCTTTATTACCAATAAACTTCCCCTTCAAATTGCTCATAGCCAACAATTGGCTATTCAATATGTTTTGCCACAAGGACATCCTTTTGTGGGTGGGCACATTGCCTCTCCTTCTACCTTCTAAACTCAAGTAGACACTACTAGGAAGGCAAGGGAAACCTGAAGAGAGAAAAAGAGAATCAAGGAAAATAAGGCCTTGGCTATGCCACATCTGTGGTCATAATTTGACCCAATTTAGTAGTAACTGACGATGACTCATTTGTCACCAAATGTAATCAAGCCAAGTGAGCATATGTAGCTAAAAGACTACACAATGAACGTTGTGGCCATAGAAATGTCCCTATTCAAGCCACAGGATAAAATTTAGCTTCTAACTAAATCTACTTCTGTAGTTGTTGAAGACTACTTGAAGACATCAAGGAAGCTATAGAAGATGGAGGCAGATCTAGCCAAAGAGAGGGCAAACTATAATAGTTTGACCACAAAAATCAATAGAAAAGTCAATGAAATAGAGAGTCTGAATAAATAGTTGTAAGATATTGTTTCTCTTCAGACTCACTGGGCAATCCAAGGCCAAAATGATTCCTTAAAAGTAGGGCTAACGTAGGTAAAAGATGTAGTGATGACCCTAAGGTGAGAAAAAACATCATTGTAAGCAAAATGTGAGGAAAATCTGCTATAGGTTACCCAATTGCAACAAAAGCTGCTGAGTGAACAGAATAATACCACGGCTATACAAGCCCATTTTCAAGTAGAGCAACAAAGAGAAGAAAAATTGACATTGGAGCTGGCCAATAGTCCAAAGAATGTAAGAGTGTTAAGTCTGGTGAAGGAGCTTTATGAGTCCATGTGGAAAAGAATCTCTTTAGAGATTATTTAGCTTAAGCCTTCTCTCACCTTCTTACTAAATGCACAGAAATTGTGTGAAAAGGTGGGGAAATCCATTGAAGACACTCTGGCTACTATTTTTGGGAGAGTTTTGGATTTCAAAATGCTACTGCAAAAGCTTTATGATGCAACAGATGGAACATTGTCAGTAGCAAGAATTGATAATAGAATGGTCATTACTAAGCGAGTGAATGAGGTTCTCAATTGCAATTTTGTAGCCATCAATTATAGAGAGCTTCTCGATGTAATGGAAGAAGGAATCAATGAAATGAAATAGCACATTGAAGACCTAGTGCAATTAGGCCTTCCTTCTCCATTTCTAGATGACAACACTGTGCTAATGATTGATGAAATTAAACCTTTATTGTTGGCCAAATAGAATGACTAGATAGTTTTTTAGGATTTATGGGATGATTCATCAGTCCCTAAAGTAGAAGTGGTTTAGATTCATTATTTCCCATCTTGAGTTCAAATTGAAGGCTATGGTTCAAATTTTGAAAAAAAATTCACACAAGGATATTATTAACCTTGATTTAGACTTCAATGAATTACAGAATAAGCAGGGGTTATCTGACGATGAGTGGTCCGCCTACCAAACAGCATTGCTAAAGCTATAATTTTTTGACATTTTGATCAAGTGAGAATTGTGGTTTCTTTTTGAGTAGGCTCAAAAGTCCTTGGGGTCACCAATAACTATAGAGTAAAAATACTCTATGTTTCATTTTGCTTTTCAATTTCACATTGCAAAATTTTGTCCCCGCACACTTTGATTTTGAGATGACAAATTTTACACTTAGAGCACAGGATTGAATTTCCTTTTAACTCATTTTTCTCTAAGTATTGAAGTCAAGTAGAAGCTGCCAAGTGTCATCGGTTGAGGCACCTTTCATAATTTTTATAGGTTGGTCAGGATGTGCCACGTATCTCATAATAACTCAACGGAACATGACATGTGTTGATATCTACGTTTCATATTGGCATCTACATTTAATATCAGCATTTGCATTTCAAATCTCTTTTGAGTGGAAGGTTTCAAAAAACTAAAAGTTAGGATCGAGTCGAAGGCACCAGGTGGCAACATTGGAAAGTTTCAATGTGCTTTTCTAAAAGCAACAAAAGATGCCACATATACCCAGCTGAAGAAAGTGGAAGCCATCATCTGTCAACCTCCAAATTATATTCATTTTGTTTCATTGACAAGTAAAGGCTATGGTGGGTCCTGAGTTTTTGTTCTAAGGCAAGCAGATGCTACCAAGTGTCACCATCCATGTAAGTATGAAATGAGGCCCGATTGTTTCTATAGTATAGACAGGGCAATGCAGAGACAGACACGTGTCACTTTCCATAGGTTTAACAAAAGGTAGTGGAGATCACCACGTGTCCCTTGTGAAGAAAGTGAAAGGTGCCACATGTCCCTGTTTCCTTTTAGAAGTTGCTTGGGCAAGAACTGCTTTGGGTCCCATTTTTTATAAAAGTTGTTTAAAGTTTTGGAGAAGCGGATAGTGACAGATGTCAAGGACTGAAAACTTCCAAGAAAAGATATAGTAAGAGTATAAGTAATGCAAAAAGTTATGTGTGTCTTCAGTGAGTGTTGTGGAAGCTGCCAAGTGTCATGTTCTAGTGCTTCCTAAATAATAAGAAGGTTTTCAAGTAAAATAGGGGAAAATCTACCAAGTGTCCTCTTTCGTTTGATAGAAGGGAATGTCTCGTGTATCTATTTCAACCAATGAACTATAGGAAGATAGAATGTTTTAGAATCTAAGAAATATCTCTGTTAAACACTTCCAATTAGTTAGAGTTCGATTAGGTCGTTAGATTGAGAACACACAGACAATCTATAGTGAATCCAATGTTATAAAAAGGGGTGCAAAGATCACCATAGGGATCATCATTAGATAATTGGAAAGAATTTTATACGAGAGACTATTTTCAAGAGTTTTAGACTTTTAGAGCAGTGATTAGGAATATCATTTGCCTTTGTTCTATTTTCTTGAATTGGAAAGTTTATGTAACTGTGCATGTTTCTGTGCCTTTTATATGATTGGAGAATTAATAAGAAAATAGAGTTTTGTGCCTTTGTTGATGTTTTTTGTGTCATTGAAAAAATTAGTCTAAGCTGTGAGCCTCTATTTCTATTGTTTCTATCTTTTACATTGATCATGCCTTGTTCGCTCTTTAATGTAATTGAATCTTACATATAGTTTCACTATGCTTAGAATTAAGGATCGAATTACATTCAAGTGCATCACCATAGTTAGATTTTATTTATTTTAAATTGTGTTTTCTATTTAAATTCCTATCCCTTTCCTCCCAACATTCGAGATAAAGAAGAGACCAGCTTCTTAAAAATCTGGAGGTCATTTCAAGTTGTAAGTCCCACATTCTTGGAACTTCCCATTGTTGGTGTTAGAACAAAGCAAAATTTCAAACATCAATAGTTATTTGTACCAATAAATAAGATTTAGGATGATTATTAATTTATCCTTAGTCCACATATCCAACCCATGTATAAGGAAATGAAGTAAGAAGGTATGGTCACTACCCAAAGAGACCAATAGTACATCAACATCTTAACACGTGAGTGTAGGTTCTCACTCCATAAGTAGTACATGATTACACTCCACTAAACATATGTAAATCTAATCTCATGGTAACATGATGATCCAATAATTTTCCCCTTTGATCCATGTCAAATTTTAGGGCTTGAGACCTTATATGGATGTTTGAACTATGAAATGGCTAAAACCCTAGTTTAAGTGCTTGTACATGCTCAAGAGGCAATTAGATTAGTTTCTCAAGACATTTTTAGGTTCTAATGATTGAAAATGGTTTTTTGAGGCCTATACCATCATGGGTCAACTTCATATGCTGGATGAGATTTCTTTTGTTGTATTCCATAGGTTTGTAGATAGGATTTCTAGCTAGAAAATAGTGCATTTCTCCCTTCTTGATCTAGCTTGGTGACTTAAATTATTAGATGTCACCTTGAGAGACCTAAAAAATTTATGTATATGATAATTTAACCTTTTCCTTGTCTTGATAAGCCTCTATTTTTTATTTGGATGTTATTTCTTGCCTTGCATACTCATAAATAGACCTACAACCATGCATTTTAGTCAATTCCATATAGTGAAATCTTGGAAGATGCCAAAAAATAACATGTTTATGTGTCTATAATACCTATGAAGATAATATTGGTAATTATAAAGCTAAACCAATCCATTATAATCCATGTGGTCCAACTTCTATCTCATTAGGTCACTACAAGGCTTCTTGACAACTTGTGAGTGCCTTGTACTCTTATGAATGGTTCATAGAGCTTAGTCCCTTGATTAACATATAAATTCCATACATAATTAGTTCATAAGGGTGTAGTATTATGCCTATTATCTTATGTCACCATGCACCTCTTCATGTAAGATATGATGATCTTAAATTTCCTTTCAAGCTGGCAGACTGTGACTATGAAGGCTAGAAGTAGGTTCTTAAGCTTAAAAGCCTTTAAAATGTTGTCTATTTATAAAAAATGCCTCAAAGGGATTGAAACACAAAATATGAGGTTATATAATGTTTTTTCAAACATATTTACCCCTAAAATGGTCTATAACAAGGTCTACTCCCACATGAGGGTTTATTAGCAACTTGAACTAATTTACCCTAAAGGTTTGTTTCTAGTGATTTTGATCATTTCAAGACATAAAAACACCTTATAATCATTATTTGATATTTTATCAGACCTTTGAAATAATATTCACACTTTAATTCAAATCAAACTTTCATGCTTCCTTGGTAAAGATACACATAGTCCTGTGTATGACCCTTTTAGTCTTATTTGGTCAAATTAGACCTCTTGTTCTCTATACTTCCACCAATAACCTTGTGAGGTATTTGAAACTTTATGATTTTTTTTAAAATTATTTATTATTATTCTCATATTTCCTATGGCTTCTCTTAATCATGCTCCAAATTCATTTGGTTTACTATAAGTTCCTTTACTCACACTGCCTAAAAACATGCATGATTGTAGATTGAGGTTGAAATTGAGGTTTGATATAGGTCAAAAGTAGGTATTTAATGAAATATTTGACCTACATTGTATGTAAACATATCAATAGTGTTTATTAATAATTTACACACTTCATTCATCCCTTTGAACATCATTTTAGGTAAGAGTGATTGAATTTTATGCCAAAAGGAGACCTACAAGTCTTTAGACCTATAGGTCTGCCTTTTGCCATTTTAGGCTACTTTCTCATGAATCTAGGACCATATTATCATTGAAAATAAAATTGAAATGTTTCATACCCTATATAATGAGGTTATGTCATTATAACAATACTTACAATGCAATATTTGTCACCTTTTGGTGCATTCTTGAGGATGATAGGCTTGTAATATAGTCTATGGCCTAAAATGGCACTAGGATTGCCTTGGTAGATTAGTGGTGAAATTTAACACTTTAAGGATTCCATATATATATATATTAAATTACATTTAATCTCACATGGAATCACTGCTCATTCATTTACATTATCATTAGACATTGATTCTCATTTGATGATTTTTATGAGCCTGTAGGTCCATATCTAGACCCTATACTTGTAGGTTCCATTATATAATCTCTTATTAAGAATATTTTAGTCTATTTATGAGTAAAATTAAGGTTAATTTGATACCATTTATTTCATTGGTATTTAGGACCTATCAACTTATCACTTCATCATTGAAACTAGTATATTTTTCTTTTAAGACTGCAACAATCCAATGTATGCACATTGGGCTCTCTTGAGACTTAAGACTCAAGGTATGAGTATCTTGAAATTTTGAAGGTTTATTACCTATAATATTTGTTCAATTTAATCCTTTAAAACAATATATACATGATCATTATTTAATCATATATCTCTTGAACATGCAAAAATGTATTTTGCCCAACTTAAATGGTGTACTTCTCAATGCACACAACCACTAGCACATTGATTGAGGTGGATATAAATGTTTATTTGAATAGGAGATATTAATGAGGTATTTTTATACAATTAAAATTATTTTATTCAAACCATATATTCACAAGAAAACTCTTATAGACCCCAAAACATTGCCTACAACTTGACTGAAACTTGCCCCTTGCACAAAAGGAGGTTTTGCTCACTTTCCACTACCACATGTATTTAAAAAACTTCCTTTATCACCAATGAGTTCATATGTGCATGAAAGTTCCCAAAATCAAGCTTGGAGGGTTTAGGTAAGGTTTACGACCGACCTGTCTTCTTAAGGATTCTTCATAAGGGAGGGGAAACTAAAATTATTACTATGTAAATTAATTTTAATTCCATTATTACCACTTAAGATGGTAAAATTTTCAATTCCCAACTCTCTTTGTGATGTACAGACCAATCATGAAGTTGGCCCTTATGAGCTTGCCAAAAGAGCGATAGGAGAGAAAGTGTGTTTTTTGACTTTATGAGACATATACCTACATTCCAAGAAATGGATTTTAAATTTTTAATATTAATATACACTCCTAAACTATTTTCACCTGAAAATAAGTCTTCTTGGTCTGTACAAGTGAGTGATAAGCTTTTTTTTAAGTGTTGAAACTCACTTGTAACTACTTATCATTATTTTAAAATGACTTATCATCAAATACCTACCAAATTCACATTATATCATTATTAATAAATCATTTTAGAGTATATATATATGTTATATTCACCTTTTTTTGAGCTAAAATTTATTTTTGACACTTTTACACATGCTAGAAACCTATACAAGAGTTTGAAACATGATTTATTGACCTTGAACATAACATGAAACCCATTTTGGCACTTTATTGGACTAGAGGGAGTATGAAATGACTTTTACACATAAAATATGACTTGAAAATATATAATTAACCTTTAACACCTCTTGAACCATCCTAAAACATGACATGAAGTGGTTACACAAGCATAATATTAGAATAAGCCATTACCTTAATTTTATCAAATTTACCCTAATATATGCTAAACATGACCTACAAGGAGATTATTAAGATGAAAAATCAAGGTAGAGTATTTAATGATAAAGTTTTTTATAAAACCCTTAAATGGTATCCAAATTTTGGCTAACAGAATGCATGTGTATCCTTGTTTAGACTTTCTCTATACTAAATAAACTCATGTATCCATATATTTCTTAGACTTTCCATAGATCATTTTAGGTTGCATAAACCTCCATATAGTTGATCATATAACCTTACCCTTTTTTCACTGTAGAAAATTGATACTACCTTGATGGTCTTAGTGTTTTAAAAAATAACCATGATAGACACCAAAAATAATAGGACGTGGTATGAGCTGGATGACTCAACAAAGGATCACCAAATAGGCACAACATTAATGATGAAGGAACATCACAAAAATTCAAGTAAACATGGTCAACCATGAGTTGACTATGTGTTATTTTTGTTTGGGGTCTCATAAGATCTCTTGGAAGGTATTTGAGTTGTTGAAAGAGTTTCTAGGTGTCTTTTAGTATCCCTTTGGCATTTTCTTACCAAAAAGGCCAATTTGAATATTTGAATATTGTATGAGAGTTTAAGAGTATTTTGAGGGTTGTCATGAAATTTAATATTGGTAATATGTTAGTATAAGGTCTTAAATGGGCCTATAAGTTTGTATAAGATGTTCTATGTGCATGATATGGAGTATAGGAGTGATAAATTAAGTGTCTTAATATAACTACCAACTTAAGTGAAATGAACTTGAAAGTAGGGAAGTTTCCCTTGTCTGTACAAAAGAATGTAACAAGAATTTTGGATTGACATGAGAAGGTAGGATGTATGAGAGTCATATTATAGTCTTAGGTTGGTAATGTGATATAGGTACATGGGAAATAGTGAATAAAATAAAATAAAAATAAGCATACTGGTACTGTCCATGATGGAAAAGAAAGAAATAGTGTTTATAGTTGTAAATATTTGGTTCAATCAATAATAAATAAATATTATCTGTAATGTACCCCTTATTCAACATGTTATAGGTTCCATTAATTTTTATGTGTTTTAATAACCTTCAAGATCTTGGAATAATATTATTTAGTTAAGTTGCAGGGTTATTTTATATAGGACTATGCCAAGTTTTGTATGTGTTACCATTTCTATCTATGAGAAAAATGTATGAGATAGTCCTTTAATGAATAGTGGTAGATTACAAAGAGATATTCAAGTGAAATTAACTCTACATGGTGTCTTTTAGTTAGACAAGATTATAGTTGAACATAAATGAGAAATGATTGTGAGTTGTAGCCTTAGAACTAAGCTCTATCTAGGTGACAATCATGACAAGAGTATATTGGGGAAGGTTGTTCGAAAGAATGCAAGAGATAGATGGAGTAAACATATTATATAATTTATAGGAAGGAATAAAGAGTTTTGATTTATGATCTGACTCAATTATTACTTCAATATATTATAAAGGAAACCTTATGTTAGTTACCATGTTAACTGTATTCCCATAATTATGAGAAAGTGGAATTTGGAAGGTGTTTGGCATTGTTCAAGGAAGAATGATGGTTGGATATGATTAATAATAACAATACAAACCAAATCTAGGTGGTATTAAAGTTATAATTTGTCTATAAGACATTTTATCTCATTTTAACTCCTCTCGACCATACATAGGCCTACACAGTCTACTAACTAGGGTTTAGAATATAAACCTCAATATATTTTGTTCTAGTCATTGGAAATTAAAGAAATTTTTTAATCATCTAATTTTTGTGATGTAATAAAGGATTAATGAGTATTTATATTGGAATGGTATAGATATGTATGGATTTAGTGATTGAGCGAGTGGAAGAAGGACTCCTAAGAACCCCATTGTAATGTTCAAACTAAGGAAGTTTGTATAAAAAAAGGCTACAAGGAAGTAGTCTCATTATTATTCTTGAGGTGTGTAAGTGGGTGTTCATAATGAGTCAAGAAATCAAATAAGTTTTGTCTAGTAGTTTATGCCTACGATAATTCATCTAAAGTGAAAAGAGGTTTCTGCATAGTCTCATTTAAGACTTTAAGTGATTGAAGGAACATAGTTAAGTCTATGAGACTACTTAGTGAAAGATTGATTTTGCAAGAGAATTGAAAAGTAGAGTGAGTTTATTGAGGTGTGAATATCATCAATAGGTTAAAATTTGAAAATATTATATAATTAAAGACAAAAAATCATATATTAAAAGTGCATTAGAAATAATTAGAGCTAGGAGTAGTTGTAGTAGAGCAAGGTGAATGGTGTGAAAGTACATGATTGTACTTTTTGGGTCATTGGTTTGTGATCCAAAATAGTGAGCTCTACATCAATTAGTTAAAAAAATAATCAACATGAAAAAAATTACAAGGTTTTAAAACTAAGAAACATTAGGACTCACCTAACCTAATAGCCATAAAGAAAATCCCATATGATAGTAGTAGAAATAATATTGATAATGTGATTCTAACATGTAGTATAGGGATGAGAGCAAATGATAAAATAGTTGACTTAGATCTGAATTCCCATTATTTCTAGATGGGTTGAGTAGAATTAGGTGGACTCATAATTATCCTCTAAAGTTACTAAAACTCCTATAAGAATTTGAGTCTTGATTGGGAAAAATAGAGAGGCAAGATGGAAACAATGTACTACTGGATTACTAAGAGATAATAAAAAACTTGATATTACTAAGGACCAAGGGGTTCATTTTGTAATCATGAATCTAAAAAATTAATAGAAATGTTATTTTGGTCTATTTTTATTTACCCCATGGGACTCTTATCCTAATTATGTTTGGTTAGATTATTAATAGTAATTAGAAAAAGATATCTACCTGCTCATATTGTTGCTCAACTAGTAATACACTCTAGATGTGTTTACATGATTGAATGATAATTACCTTGGTTAGATCATTTAAAAATAATCCAAACTTACCCATATTCCACTCTCTTTGTTCTTTTGGTGAACACATGATTCTAAACTCACGTGATATGTCGACATAGTAGGTGTTAGGATGAGTGTTAAACATACAACGAGATAAGTGCACTAGTTACCACTGGAATTAAAACATAACATTTTGGATCCATTCCTAGGATAGGTCACTTTTATTGGTGTAATGGTGATACAACATTATGTAATATATCTCCTAAGAAAACATTGATCATTAGTTATATCAAACAAAGCTAAAGTTTGTAAAATACCACCCTAGTTGTGGTAACTAGAGGCTAAATAAATGGGTCAAGGAGAATCTACATAACCTTCTATATGAGATATTATACTAAAAGATACCAGGAAACTTGAATGCATGGATTGCATCTCATTCTATAGATAATACAAGAAATTTTGGGTAGAAGTATCCATGGACTAAATAATTCATGGAGTAACTCAAGATCTTGGATGTAGTTTGGAATAGAATTGTGGATGTTTGGTGGTGTGGTACATTGAATAACTATGTATTATAATTTACTTTATCCACATACTCCCACCCTAATGAAGATGAGTACTAGTTATTTCATAAGCCAATGGGTCTATAATTTAAATAATTATCATTGAGATCAAGAAGCTAATGGTAGATAACAGACTCAAAGATATGACAACTGTAAACTAAGTCCCTTTGTGTTTGGGCATCATGGAAGGATGAGGGTTGGAAAAGATTTGGTGTATAAGTGGTATAAATATAAGGATACCTCAAAATGATAAAAATAATTTATATTGAGAGGTATGAGTATGAGAAAGATCAATTAGGGAGGGTGCCCACAAGGGAACCTATGAGGGGGAAGGAGTTTGACTTAGGATATGACACAAACATGTAGAAAATGAGGGAATGGCATGAGGATAACTCTTGCACAAAGTTTTTGTGCCCCAAATGAGAAAAATGTATGAACTAAGGATAAAGAGAGAGTCTTGAGGAGAGATTCAAAGGTAATATAGTAGAAGGCTTATCTAGTAAGACCACAATGAAAATCCCTGATCTATTATTAATTGAAGCCCTTGTCCAAGCACTTTGTCTAGTATCAACATGAATTCAAGGAAAAGTGTGTATAATTGTGAAAGTGGATTTTGTATATTTTATATCCTAATAATAAGGGAGGTGGTGTGTTGATAAACAATAATATTTATTATCCTGTTAAGATAATGAATTAAATGAAACACACACATCTTGAATTTATACAATATAGGATGAAACAACACCAACTAGAGGGGGTTTGGCCCCTCAATTGAGTAGATCAACACTATGAGGAGTGGATAGGACTTGAGGATAACCAATGAATAAATATGTTATTTAAGTATTTTTTAAGACCATATTACCATCCATCATAGAAGGTAGTGGGTCATACTATCAATGCAAGGAACTTCCATAGGAGGTCAAAGTTCAGAAGTACCCATGGGCATTACTCTGGTACAATAGGTGCATGTCATCTATGAAATGTATCTCAAGATACTAGAGTATCAAGGGGTGTAAAATGTTGTGAAACACATTCAAAAATGTGAAATTATCTAGTGTGCTAATGGGATCACATAGCCAGAGTGAAAATGATGTTAATTTGCCATAACATTACAAGATTTCACCCATACCTAGTACAAGAAGCATGAATTGAGTAAAAATATTATGGACTATGACCTCATAAAGGTGGATTTACTAAAGGAGTTAAATATTCATAAGTTTAAACAATATAGAATCATAATATTGAAGGATATTAATAAAGAATAAACTGAGAGTGTATGTGCCTATGACACCTAGTTTAAAAAATTGGTGTCTAAACTCTCATATGCACTCTACCCATCAAAACATGCTCAATGGTTCATTGATGGATTTTTTTCCCCTATCAACACACCCTTGTGATGAGGACCCTCACCAATCTAAAAGAGGATCTGAAAGCCACATTGAAAACCAAAGTAGTAGGAAGAAAATATTTTGGGGTAAGTCTGACCCTATGGACACATATTACACATATGAACTTGATGATGTATAAGATAGCTGCCAATAATGCACATGGAATTCATAGTGAATTTTGGCGATTAGATTGTGAAGTGTAAGGGCACACTAAGAATAGTTTCCATAAGAGGAATGTGTGTATCCTGATGTCCTCCTACTAGCTCTATGTTCAAGTCCATCATGTGTTAAATTTCCCCTACTACTATAGGAAACCCAAACATAGACTTCACCATATTGAAATATTTATGACATCACCATACATAATATTGAGGATTGTAAAATGATAAATGAATTAAGAGAGCAAGGTGTGAAATAGGTGATAGTCAGACTTGTAGACCAACCATATGATGGATACAAGGATCAAATTAGAAAGAGAGGACATGAGGGAGGAGTATTTTTGGGGGGAATATTCCCACCACAAGGTTTTTTTAGATGTAGAGCATCAAATCATTTTGATCATGATTATCCTATACATATTTTACGTATTGATGTAGTAGTCATAAGGTCAAGGAATGTATAGACCTATATAATAATCTCATCACCAAGCTAAGGATAGAAAAGGGAAACAAAATGATCCAATGTAGATGAAAACCCAATCAATGTGCCCCAAGGCCCTGATTATAAATAAATCAATCCTTAAGGTGCACGTAACAATGAGAAGCGACCAAACCAATTAGCCAACTACCATTCCAAATATAAAGGTCAATAAGGGATAAGGATTACATAGTGCACTAGGACCCCCAAAAAATACTATAACCTAATGAAAGGTGTCATAAGGTATTACTCTTGGAGGCCATAAATGTCATACATAATATACAATGGTGATTTTAACATGCCCTTGAGTTATAATAAAAATAAAGAAAAACATCCTAGCTCAAGTCACCAATGGAATACAAGGAAGATATATAATATAAATATTATCCCTCTTGTTCCTTCATGGGGTGATCCCAACAATGAATAACCTTCTCATTGAGTATAAGCAAAAAACAACCCGTTAATGTGATGGGCCCAAGCATGGCTAGAGGATGGTACCTATGAGTCACCATGAACTTAGGTTATGATAAAGAGTTAATATTAGATGCAAATATAAATGGGTGGTTAGTCTGAAATATTTTTGTATACATTGGTATATAGGTCAATATCTTAACAATGGATGCTTGGCATAAAGTGCATAGTCCTTCTCTATGATTATCCCCCCATGTGTTGTTCATGATAAACAAAACTAAGGCCCAACCTATTGGAATTATTATTGATGCCAACATATAGATATTTGGCATAAATATTTGGGTGGAATTTGAAGTAATTAAACTTGTAGAGGTTGATAATTACCCAACATCACTTGGTAGGCAATGGTGTTATAAGAATAATGTAGACATGCACTTTAAGCAACACTTTATGAGATTTAAAAATGGAAAGGATTGTGTAATTATCCCTGTATCATTAGTATTAGGGCCTTCATATTTATAAAGTTTTTAACTTAAGTATGAAATCAAAAATATATATAATATTACTATACTAGTAGTGAAAAATATGAATATTGATGTGAAAGGTGTCCTACACTAGAACGATGCTTGTTCAGTTTCTACTGCTACAACTATTAACTATGAATGGTGGGTACATCAATCTCATGATGAGATTAGACATAAGTGTGGAATCATAAGATATATAATCTTCTCTCAACAAACATAAATGATCATTTTAACAAATTCTAAGTCCGGTCCCTTGTGTAATAAGATTTGTGTAATGTGCACTATGATGCATGTTAAACACATTATGAAAATAAGTAAAATAAAAATTGATAAACTAGCCCACTTTACCAGATTCACCAATCTCAAATTATATGTGTAGGATTTGAAATCATGCATCCCATAGGATAAGGATCAAATTTGTGCTTTGGTGTATACTTTGAAAAGTACTATTTTGTACTAGTGGGCCACTCACAAACCCAATCTTCTGACATGTACAAAAAAAAATGCCATGCATCCCTGATTTGAATAAAGTAACCATTATCCAAAACTAATAATTATAAAGGCAACTCTAACCCTAATGCACATTTATAATCCTATGAAGTAACTAAGGTAGGAGTCCCTCTTTATTTATTAATCAAGATTTGGGTTCATGATTTATAATGGTCATTAAGCTCTTGAGATCATGCCTGGTATATTATGAGTGAAAAACATAGGGAAATGTCTAATTGGAATAATCTAAAAAACAATTTTGTTTATTCTTTCTCTTTTGCCTTCCCAGAACAAAGACTATCCAAGACTTTAAAAGTCATTTGTCATTCCATGTTTGAAGAAGATACCATAATAGAAGAGAAAATTATGTAGTTACATTATGAAAAGTTGCTAGGATTACCAAATTTATTTTTGGAATGAATTATGAACAATAATTCTAGTAAAGAAGATGAGGTTATGTGGAGACATGTAACTCATAATATCTATCCAAAAAATAAAATATTATGTGCAAGTGGAAGAAGAGTCCGATGAAGGATAAACCAATAACCTACATGTGAAAACCACTTAAAGGGAACACAAAGTAGTCAATATACCATATAAGAAACACCAATGCTACTGAGACCTTTTGAATATGACCAAGGTAAATATTAGATTGGAAGAGGAAAAAATATTGATACTATTGCTAACTATTGGTTTGATGCAGACTTCATGTACATCATTGAGCTCCTCTATGAACTTTAGGATCTCTTCCCCAAAATATACAAGGAAATGGAGAAGGTACATCCCTCCTTAAAATGGATGAAAATCACTTAGTTGAAGGTTTTCAACCCATAAAGAAGTGTCCATACCTAATGAACCCCAACTTGTGAACTAAGGTAAATATTTAAATGATAACATGTTAACTATAGGTGTGATATATCTAATGGAAGAGTTCAAATGGGTAATCCCCATGGTTATCAACATAAAAAAATATGGGTGCATCAGGATATGTGTCAACTACCACCCACTTAATTCTACATTCATAACATACCTCTTTCCCACACCCTTCATCGAGAAAATACTTCAAGGGTGGTAGGCTATGAGATATACACATTTATTGGTGGTTTCTATGAGTACCACCGAGTTCATATTTATTATGAGGACAAGCCAAATACTACCTTCACAATGGAGTGGTGCTCTTTTCCTATAATGTTATGCCTTTTGGCTTAAATAATACTCCTACAATATTATCGTGGATAGTTAATATTGCCTTCAAATACTTTGTCCATTATTTCCTATAAGTATATCTTGATGATTGGACTATATAAGGCCTTGTTAATGATCACCATAAAAAAATATGATTCATGTTTGAATGCTGCCAATAGCTCAAAAAAATCCTAAATTTGAATAATTGTTTTTTTCCACACCCTTCATTCTCACTTCTCAAAAATGTTATTTATAAGGAAGTTCTTCTACTTGATCCTATAAAATTGATGATTATTCTTCAACTCAAGGCTCCTAAAAATTAGTGGGTGGCAAATTATATCCTAGGACATACTAGTTACTACCTAAAATTCATCTAGAACTACGTTAAAATCATTGTGCCATTAAAGAGTTCCTACAGAAACATCAACCATTTGAATGTGGAGAAGTGAAGAATGAAGCTTTTGAAACTTTGAATCATAAATTATCTAGCATTCTCATCTTATAGTTCCTATATTAGAATAACCCATTCCACATCCATGTTGATGCTTTATGAATGTTAATTAGTACATCTTGACATAACTAGGAGAGAATAAGATCGATCACCTAATCTACTTTGTGAGCCAAAATCTCATCCTTACTACACAAAACTACACCATAACTAAATGAGAGGCTTTGAAAATAATCTATGCACTCCAAATTTTTTATCATTATCTCTTGACCACTCCTTTTTTATTTTTCATTAACTACAAGGCCTTTAAATACTTGCTTAACAAAATTTTTCTCCATGGGTGCATATGTCGGTAGATAATTCTCATCTAAGAATAATATTTCTTAATGGTTGTAAAGATAGGGAAATAAAACTTGGGCCTTGATCATATTTAGAGACTAAATAATGTGAAGGTCATATGCCCAATCAAGGATGATATGCTATATGCTTAATTATACAAAGTAAAATGCATCTTAAAGGAGCTTGCTAAGATTATCGCTTTCCCCACCTCTGACTTGTCAAAGGAGAATAAGTAGTTAGCCATTTGAGCTACCCCTTACTAAATAGTAGAAGGATATATATACAATCTAAGTTTCCACAAAGTTATAAAATAGGGCATCCTCGATCATGAGTGTAAACAAATACTACCATAGGTATATGAAGGAATAGTTGGAGGTCACTTTACTAGTGAGACAACAACTTATAAAATTATACTATCTTGACTCTGGTGGTCTACCATATTTCATGATGATAAAAAATATATTTGTAAGTGTGATATATTCTAAAGAAAAGTAAATAAAAACCATCTAGATGAGGCACTTTTAATTCCCATCTGTACATATGTACATTTTGAAAAATGGGCCATTAATTTTGTATGCCCTATTACCCTAGCTGCACGAAGGACCATTGCATACTACACCATTATTACAATAGGTTACTTCAGTAGATGGGTCAGGATTATGCATACTAAACATATAGAACTGCATGTTTATTATAGGATAATGTCATAGTTGTGTATGTCCCCTTAGTCTAAATAGTGATAAGGGCACCCACTTTGTCAATGAAATTGAGTGAATTCTACTTTATAAATTCATGATCATGCACCATAAGACCAACTTATCATCCTTAGGCTAGTATAACTATATAGTCATTTAATAAAATACTAGTGAACTACCTCACTAATATTTATGACATTGGATGTAGTGACTAGGATGATAGAATGTCTGTGGTACTCTAGGATTTTTTCACCAACTACAAATGACTGAACAAGTCCACCTTTATTTATGCCTGTGTTCAAGATGTAAGCTATCCTCCTCATGGAGTTCATGGTGCCTTCCTTATGCATCACCCAAGTTGACTACCTTGATTATTTTTAGTCTTTGACTGAGTGTCTTGAATACATACTCAAATTAGATGAATAATATGGCATTTATCCATGGATCTAGACTACAAAAAAGACCTGATAGAAGGCTTGAAATGACAAACACATTAAGGGAAATATATTGATTAAGGGTACCCTAATTATTCTTCATGAATATATATATATATATATGTATGTATGTATGTATGTATGTATGTATGTGTGTGTGTGTGTGTGTGTGTGTGTGTGTGTGTGTGTGTGTGTGTCTATATATATATATATATATATATATATAACACCTAGGAAAGCTTTAGATTCATTAGATCATACCCTATGTTATACACAATATTTTGGACATTGGTGCATGTAAGTTGTGTACTTTAGATAGTGAGATGCTCTTTGGGAATTTCAATAGCAACAGGATAAATCCATACCAAACTTAGTATGTCTAAGCATAAATATAATAATGCTTATGTCATTTACCTTGTGTATTTTATTTTTTTATTTATGTTAAGATAGTTTGACTTTGATTTTGGGTCACCTGAGCTTTACATCATCAATATGATATTGCATGTGTTGGGTGAATATTTTGTCAACTAGCTAACTAGTGAGCAAAATAGGTATCTACAACCACAGCATAGGGAGATTGGTTGACCAGATGTGCAGGTTTACTACATCAACAGGGGACAAATCTCTCCTCTCATTAAGGGGAGGTTCCCTATGAATATGCAAGAGATATACACTATATATAAATAGAAAATAACACTCAGGGGTAGGATACACCATCCATCTCTCTTTTTTCAGAGATGATGCTCACAGATAAAGGAAAAATCTTGGTGAAAAAACAGAAGGCACTTCTCTTTTTCTAGAATTGATCTTACAAGGAACAACAAGAGTTCTTTCAGGTAGGATAAGTAACTGGTAACAAAGTGTAACAACTAGCAGAATGAGGTGTAGCACAAAGTCTCCACCTTAGTTGCCCAAAGAGTGAGATACAAAGAACAATGAGGGCACAAAGTCATCCCAAGGTCCTTTACATAGAAAA
Source organism: Torreya grandis (assembly GCA_037957365.1). Classification (NCBI taxonomy): domain Eukaryota; kingdom Viridiplantae; phylum Streptophyta; class Pinopsida; order Cupressales; family Taxaceae; genus Torreya; species Torreya grandis. The sequence goes on from JARHVA010000091.1 coordinate 7,007,935, forward strand.
TAGAAAAAGACAAACACACTAAAGGTAACTGTAGGCATCACAAAGTCTTCTTACAGTTAGCTTTAGGACACCTTCCTGATTACCTCCACAAGTTCTGCTTGTTATATTAAATAAACAAGAACACAATCAAAAGATAGACATAAAAACAATCTCCTAAAATGATACAAGCTATAACAACACAAAGTCTACAGGTAACTTACTTTCTCATTCAGATAAAATAATATGAACAACAATCTAAGCTCAAAGTCTCAGTATTTGACTTTCAATTTGGGTAGAGGTTTGCTTCTATATTGGGAAGATCTCCTTTTGCACCCCATAAGAGATCACATTATATAGCAGCCAAGAAAGGCCTGACACTTCATTCCATGGAATGGCTCATGCTTCATTCAATGCCTTGAATGCATTTTCAGTTTTGTCAAGGGGGCATGATGGAACAGGGTGGCTGCCTTAACTATGGCATGTCATTTTATCTCAACTATCCTCTTCTGGGTCTGGATCATCTTGTTAGTTCCTTCTGATGTCTGTGCAGTTGTTCATTTTGCCTTTACTCCCAAGGAGACAAATAGGTCATGTCTTCAATGTTTAAGGGCTCAAGAAATCTACCTCGTGGACTGTCTGCCTATCGAGTTTAACTATTGCGTAGATACTTCTAATTTTTTGTATTGTTTTCTCTTCCCCATAATAATTAGGGCTCTCGAGCTCTTTTTTTAGCCAGTTTCTTTTTTTACTTTTCAAATTTTGCACCATATTCAAATATTAACAGATATTCTATCATCTTAAATTTGACGTCCATGAGGCCGTCACTGGTCACCACTTCAATAGTCTAGGTGGCCTTTGATTTTTATTCCCTTCATGTCTTTCCTTCTTACTTTGGCCACTTTTCATTGATCTTAACAATTGACACGTGGCATGTTCCATTGAAAAACAAGCTAAGACACTTGGCAGTATCCACTGGTCTCTATCAAGGACATGTGGCAACCTCCGTAGCTTTTAGAAACAAATTATAATGGGTCTCAGCAGATGACACCTAGTAGCTTCCACTAGACTCTGAGGGATGCTTATTGAAAGAAGACTTGAAACTTATAAGAAACCTGAAGCTTCAGATGGAGACACTTGTCGCGCTCTGCCAAGAAACAGGTGAGGACACATGGTAGCTTTCACTTGTCCATAAAAACTTTAGAAACATTTTTGAGAGTCTTGCAGAAGATGACACATGGCAGTCTCCACTGAGCTTTAGCAACAAAACCTGGGGCCCACCATAGTCTTTACTCAAAATGAATAAACTGTAGATGCTAACACGTGGTGGCTTCCACTAAGCTTCATCAGGGACACGTGGCATGTTTTGGTGTCTTTTGAGAATCATGTAGAGGACGACACATGGTGGCTTGCATTGAGCCTTAGCAACACTATAGAAACATTTGGGGCTCATTTGGGTCCTCACAAATGATGACACTTGTCACGTTCCACTTATTTTAGCCATTCACCTAGGACCCACCATGATCCTTACTCAATATAGTGAAATGAAAGGAAGGAATTGTGGATATTGACACTTGGAGGCTTCTGACAAGCTTTACAAGGGACACGTGGCAGCCTCCACCACTTTTTAGAAACAAAGTATAATGGGGCTTGGCAGCATGCGCTAGATTCTGAGAGAAGCTTGGGAGACACCTAAATTTGATGTCTGTGGGGACGTCACTAGTTGCTTGGTGCTTAAACTAGCCTTAAAAAGCATCTAAGCATTGGAAACTTGCCCTTTTTTATTTAACTTACATGAAGAAGCCATTGAACCTGTTGAACTAACTATTCCCTTTACTGAAAAAGCTTGGAAAATAAGGAAATTGAATGCTCAGAACAAATTTTGTAAAAGGAAGAGACTATTTTGGTTTTATAGGACCAAAATAGTTCACATGTTGTTCTAAAAATAAGTGACATTTTTGGGGACAATAGCTAGCTCCAGTTGGAGAACTTCTTTTAGTTGAAAACTTGGAACGGCTGAGGGGAGTAGAAACTAGAATCTCCAGTGCCTTGAAGTATGCCATTGGGCTATGGAGTCATGCTACCCAAAAATAAAGGCTCCAAAAATGAAAAATGAACAACACAAAGTAGAAACAAAGACTCTACAAATATACATATGTACAAGTGAACTCATCTGATACTTCAAGCACTGAAGTGCTTCAGATGATGCCCATTGTGAGGTAGAGAAAAGAGTGTGCCATCTTGATGCTTCAACAAGAAGCTATTTTCACCATTGAGCTCATAGATAGTAAAAGGGCCTCTCCATAGGGAATCAAACTTTCCATGCATTCCCTTTGGTTCTCTTCTCTTGTCCCACAACAGGACTTGATCTCTAATCTGGAAATCTTAGTTTTTTGCTTTTTGATCGAAGAGCTTCTTCACTAAACTTTGATGGGAAGCAATTTAGTCCACCACCATAGTTCTCTGCTCATCCAGCTTAGTCAAGCACATGATCCTTGTATCAATGGAGCTTTCATATGTCTGATCCTCAATTTCCTTAGCCAATTTCAATGTTGGCAATTCTAGGGTGATTGGTATCTCAACATTGAGCCCATAAAGAAGTTGGAAAGGAGACATACCAATTTCTCTTTTTGGTGTAATTCTATTTGACCATAGAGCATAAACCAATGCTTTATGCCATGTCGTTTGGTTGTCATCTACCAGCTTCCTAATGATAGTCACCAGGTTCTTATTGCTTGATTCAGCTTGTCCATTCCCTTGTGGAAAGTAATCAAAAGAGTGGGAGAGTGTAATCCTATAGTAGAAACAAAATTGAGTGATATCTTGAGAAGTGAAACAAGCTCCATTGTCAATGACAATCTTGGTGGGGACCCCAAACCTGGAAATGATATTCTCTTTGAGGAAATTGCACACTACTTCTGAAGTAGCATGTTTGGTTGGGATAGCCTCCACCCACTTGGTGAAGTAATATGTGGTTGTAAGGACATAGTCATGTCCAACACTTGAAGATGGGTTTATAGCACCAATGAAATCGATGCCCCATTACTAAAATGGCTCTTCTATTACTACTGGCTTGAGATCTAGGGCAGCCAACTTGGGTCTTCCAACAGATTATTGGCATAGTTCACATTTCCTTACCCACTTATATGCATCTTGAAAGAGAGTTGGCCAGTAATACCTGTCTCTCAAAACCGTAGGGGTAGTTACAGGAGCAGAGAAATGTCCTCCACAGGCCAAATTATGGAAGGATTTTAGAATTTGGCTCTGTTGTTCTTTGTCCATGCAGTGAAGGAACACTCCATCAAGGCTCCTCTTGTATAGGCCATTGTCCCAGAAGACAAAATTGGTAGCTTTTAACTTGATAGTCCTTTCCTTATAAGATAGGTGAGTAGGACACTCAACATAAGTAAGGAAATGAGTGATATCTGAATATGACTCATTTATAGTGGATATAAAGAGGACTATTGGTGTGTCTTTAATTTCTTCATCGTCATGCTCTGTTCCTTCTGGCTTGTTATCAACAATCAATTGGCATAGGCCCTTTCCATGCACTAGCTTTGTTGGCTTGATGACTAGATCAAACTCCTAGATCTTTGCAACCCAATTGCCTCTTTTCATCCCAAACTCCTACTGAGTTAGTATGGATTTGACCGTGGTGTCAGGAACCAAGGCAGTAGTGTGTGAATTCAAGATGTAGAAGCAGAAATGATTTACTGCCTTCACCACTGCATAAACATGCTTCTCCATGTTCAAGTACTTCAGCTCATGAGCTTTGAGAGGATAACTCATGAAGGAAATGGGGGATTCCATACCTTCTTTATTTTGTTGAACCAGGATTTTTGAAAGCATGTATTATGAAGCATAAATGTATATGGTGAACTCTTTGTTATAGTCTGGACAAACCAAAATTAGAACATGGGCAATGGCAATCTTGATATCCTCAAATGCTGACTTGTCTTCTTTAGTCCAACTGAAGGTAGCCTTTCCCTTCATCATGTTTACAATATGTCTAGTCTTCTTAGCAAACTCGGGGATGAACCTCTATAAGAAATTCACCTTTCCAAAGAAAGAGTGAACAATAGTCTTACGGGTGGGCAAGGTAAGCTCTTGGATAGACTTGACTCTGCCTGAGTCAATCTTTATGCCTCCTTTGGACACAATGTGTCTGAGAAGTTTCCCCTCTATTACTCTAAAAACTGACTTCTTAGGGTTTAAGAAAATGCCATTTTGGTAGCAGCATTCCAAAACTTGTTGCAAATGGCGTATATGATCTAGGTGATTCTTAGAAAAGGTGGTCAAGTCATCAAGATAAACTATAACAAACTTACCCATTTCATCTTTGAAGGTGAGGTCCATTGCTCTTTAGAAGGTGGTGCCAACATTTATCAAATTGAAATGCATCCTTCTGTATGCAAATGTGCCCTAAGGTGTGGTAAACGTAGTCTTATACTAGTCTACCTCACTAACTTCAACCTGATTATATCCTGAGAAGTTGTCTAGCATTGATAACATCTCTGAACCAGTCACTGTCTGAAGCACTTGATCCAAGATTGGTAAAGGATAGTTATCCTTCAAGGATGACTGATTTAAATTCCTAAAATCCACACAGAGGTGAATTTCACCATTCTTCTTCCTTACAAGTACTATATTGGCAATCCATGTGGAATGATGGATTGGGAAGATTATCCTGGCATTTAGCATTTTTTGTATCTTGGACAAAATGGTACCTGATATTTTTGGATTATACTACCTAGAATTTTACCAAGGTGCCAAATCAGCCTTGAGAGGAATGTCATGTTAAATTTCATCAAGCTGGAGTGAATTCAAGTCATCATAGGAGTTATCCAAGATGTCCATGTACTGGTTGAGCAAATTATTGAACTTGAACCTCTCCTCAGGAGTACAACATTTCCCCATGTTCACCATCTTGGGATCTTCCTTGGTTCCCAGATTTACTTTATCAAACTCCTAGAAGGAGCTTGAATCTGTTTGCTATTGTTTGATGAATCTATCATGTTTGTCAAATAATTTCTCGAGGGAAACTAAGCCTTTGGGAATCTTATTCCATTTAAGTTGCAAGAACTCTTTATTTGTGCTTGAACTTGATTTAGGGGCTAGTTCAAGCTTTTAAGGTTCACTACCTTCAAAATCCAACCGTTTAAAGTTATCCTTTTGCTCCAAGAAAGCAATGATTTGGCTGTCATTGTTAAACACCTACCAATGATTGGCATTATCAGGCACACTTGGCCAAAAGACCTGCTCAATAATGTACTTGTCTCCTTTGAAGCCTAGGTGGGAGACCAAGAGAGTAGCTAAAATAGCCAGTGCATCAGCCCAGTCATTGAATTCTCTAAGAATGGCAGAGATGCTGAAAGCATCAAAGCTTTCAATTTAGTCCCATACTAGATTATAGTAGTGGTGAAACCTCTCATTCTTGGTTTGATGCAGGTTCCTTACCTGACAAACCACCAATTTAGCATCTATTTTAGCATGAAGGAGTTTGATGCCTTTGTCCTTAGTAGCTTTCAATCCAAGCAACAGAGATTCATACTCAGCCATATTATTGGTGTTACTAAACTGTAACTTGTATGATAAAGGAAAAATATCTCCTCGATGAGATATCAGTACAACCCTAGCTCCTAAACTAGTAGAAGAGTAGCTGCCATCAAATTCAAGAACCCATACCTCATTAGACATTACTTTTCCTTTGGATTCTTCTTTATTCAGAGGTGGAGATCTTTCCACATTGGTATTGCACTTCACCAATTCTCCTGTTGTTCCAGCTGAATGCATTTCTAGGTGGTCATCTATAGGAGCTTCATCAGATGCCTCATGAACTTCATCCATGGATAGAAAGTAATTACCCATGCTTAAAGACTCAATTAGAATTTGAGATTTAGGTGTTGAGGTCTGGGTAACCACATATTTCACTTCTTTCTCAGGGATCAACCTCTTCATAACACCTTTGATTGGAATCCTCACCTCAGATAAGTCCATGGTCAATTCACCACCAACATCCCTGTAGAAATTCTACCCAAGAAGGATGCCATATGATGCTGGGACATCAACTACCAAGACAGTCATCTTGACTCTTTTGTCTGGAAATGCTACAAATGCAAATTGGGCATCCTTAATTTGTCCCAGTAGAGGTACTTGTTTGTTCTCCATGGAGAAGAATCTACCAAATGTCTTGGTCAGTGTGAGGCTAAGGGATTTAGCCACTTTGGTGGGCATGATATTGTCTGAAGCTCTAGAATCAGTGATGTAATTGTTCAGTTGATGTCCATTTATCAGTAATGAGACATAGAAAGGTTCAGTCTTACCAGGAGCAGCATTAGGGGTAATGACAAGGTTGTTCCTGGTGGGTGCATTCTTGGGGGAATCACGAGTCACTTTCTTAGCTTCTTATCTTATAGGGATGGCTTGGTTTTTAACACATTAGACCAGTTTATCTAATTGATCGGGGTTGGACTATAGAAATTCAAATAAAGACATTTGAATTTTTTTTTTTTTATGTGGTCAATAATGCCAAATGTCTGGAATGAGCTAGGAGTAGAGGATGGGAGTTCATCCTTTCGACTTTTGGGAGGGGAACTACTGGACTATGAATTTGAAGTAGAAGGTGCAGGGATATTTAGTGTACTTACCTTTTTTATAATCACCAGGTCCTTTGGATGGAAAGGAAGAGTGGATCCCCACTTAGCAATTGAAACTACTGGTTGAGGTCGCTCCTCCACTTTCTCCTTATCAATTGGCTAGGCTGATTGATTCTTGGACCGGGTGAATACAACATATGATCCCTCAGCTACATTACCTTCACTTCTAAGTTCATCCTGAAAATTTAGGAAACCAATATTGGAGTCGCCAGCTAATTCTTCTTCTTCCTTAGTGAAGAGATAAATGTCATCTTCAGGACTCAACTCAGGCTGGAATGAGAAATCTGATTCAGCTTTAAGATATCCAACCACTGAGTTAGTTGGAGGTGCTTCAATGGCAAGGTTATTCCTCTGAGGGGGAGGAAGATGAGTTTGCCCTTAGTTCCTGGTAGTATTGCCTTGGTAGGATTGATTAGGGAATGTCCTCCTTGGTACATCTCTATATGAAGGATAAGATGACATCCCTTGTGCCATTTGTTTTCTGAGGGCCAACAACTCATTTGCTAGCTTCTACACCATTAGATCAGTGGTGGTTGAAGGGGAGTATTTAGAGGAAGAAGATCTACCTCTGTTTGGATCTCTCCTTATCTTTCTTGCCAAGATAAGGTCATCTTCAACTTAAGTAGACAAGTCTTGAGCAGCCTTGAGGTCTATGTGGCCAACATGTCTTAGCATAAAACTCACTTCAGGCAGCTGTGAGTTGATGAAGAAGCATTTGAGGTTTTCAGGTGTTAGTTGAGCACTAGTAGGAATTTGGTTTCTTAGCTTATCAAACTTTGCTATGAAATCCCTCATAGGTTCATGAGGTTCCTTCTTCATCTGTGTGAGCTAGGCCAACAAGGCATGTGCATCTTTTGCAAGCTTGAACTTGGCTTCAAATTTGGCTTTGAGTGTGTCTCAATTAGTTACTAATCTAGCTTAGAGATGGTAGAACCAGTCTACAGTAGCACCTTGCAGTGTTTCCATGAAAATCCTAATTGCCACATCCTCAAATTCCACTCCTATTATGCCACAGGCTATGATGAAGGCTGCAATGTGTTCATCAAGATGAACTTTCCCATCACCAAAAAATTTAGGGAAATTCTTTCTTGAGCTGCGCAAGAGTTCATGTAGAGGTGGAGTGAGGTTGAGTGGGCCAAAGAGTTACCCCAGGGGCCTTGAACTGCCATGATGGGATTATGAAAAAGAGGGATAACAAATCTAAGTGGCATGTGGATAGGCAAAGCTCTACTAACAGTATAAAAAGCAAATCTACCTTACATTGGTGTCCTGGTACAGGTAGGAGGAACAATCCTAGATCATTGAACTTGAGGTTGTGGAGGAAGCAAATCAAAATTTCCTTGCTACAACAACTCAAAGACTAGGTCAACAACACCTTGGGCTCTCTAGCTTCTAGTATAGTGTAGATTTTCTAGATTGTAGGAAAAAAATAGAAAAGGATTGGTCTAGCTTCAACTTGAAGCTTGAGGCTTCAAACTACTTGTCCCTCCCCAACGGAGTCACCAAAAATAGTTGGGTGAATATTTTGTCAACCAGCTAACTGGTGAGCAAAATAGGTCTCTTCAACCACAACATAGGGAGATTAGTTAGCTAGATGTGCAGGTTTACTACATCAACTGGGGATAAATCTCTCCTCTCATCAAGGGGAGGTTCCCTATGAATATGCAGGATCTATACACTATATATAAATAGAAAATAACACTCAGGGGTAGGATACACCATCCATCTCTCTTTTTTTAGAGATGATGCTCAAAAAATAATGAGAAATCTTGGTGAAATCATTGAAGGCACATCTCTTTTTTTAGAAGTGATCTTACAGGGAACAACAAAAGTTCTTTCAGGTAGGATAAGTAATTGGTAACAAAGTGTAGCAACCAGCAGAATGAGGTGTAGCACAAAGTCTCCACCTCAGCTACCCAAAGAGTGAGATACGAGGAATAATGAGGGCACAAAGTCATCCTAAGGTCCTTTACATAGAAAATAGAAAAAGACAAACACACTAAAGGCAATTGTAGGCAGCACAAAGTCTTCTTACAGTTGGCTTCAGGACACCTTCTTGATTACCTCCACAAGTTCTGTTTGTTAGATTAAATAAACAAGAATACATTCAGAAGATAGACATAAGAATAATCTCCTAAAATGATACAAGCTATAATAGCATAAAGTCTGCAGGTAACTTGCTTTCTCATTCAGATAAAATAATATGAACAACAATCTAAGCTCAAAGTCTCAGTATTTGCCTTTCAATTTGGGTAGAGTTTTGCTTCTGTATCGAGAAGATCTCCTTTTGCACCCCATAGGAGATCACATTATATAGCAACCAAAAAAGGCCCGGTGCTTCATTCCATGGAACGGCTCATGCTTCATTTAATGCCTTGAATGAATTTTCAATTTTGTCAAGGGGGCATGATGGAACAGGGTGACTGCCTTAACTATGGCATGTCATTTTATCTCAACTATCCTCTTCTAAGTCTGGATCATCTTGTCGATTCCATTTAATGTCTACACGATTGTTCATTTTGCCTTTACTCCCAGGGAGACAAACAAGTCATGTCTTCAATGTTTAAGGGCTCAAGAAATCTACCTCATGGATTGTCTGCCTACTGGGTTTAACTACTATGTAGATACTTATATTTTTTTGTATTGTTTTCTCTTCCCTGCAGTAATTAGGGATCTCAAGCTCTTTTTTTAGCTGGTTGCTTGTTTTAATTTTCAAATTTCATGCCATATTCAAATATTAATAGATATTTTATCATCTTAAATTTGACGTCCATGGGGCCATCACTGGTCACCACTTCAATAGTCTAGGTGGCCTTTGGGTTTTAATCCATTGTGTCTTTCCTACTTACTTTGGCTACTTTCCACTGATCTTAACAATTGGCACGTGGTACATTTTTCTAAAAAATAGGCTAGGACACTTGGTAGTTTCCACTGGTCTCTATTAGGGACACGTGGAAACCTCTGTAGCTTTTAGAAACAAAGTATAATGGATCTCGGCAGATGACACTTGGCAGCTTCGCTGGACTCTAAGGGACACTTATTGAAAGAAGCCTTGAAACTTATAAGAAACCTAAAGCTTTAGATGGAGACACTTGTCATGCTCTACCAAGAAATAGGTGAGGACACATGGTAGCTTTGCTTGTCCATGAAAACTTTAGAAACATTTTTGAGAGTCCTACTGAAGATGACACGTGGCAGTCTCCGCTGAGCTTTAGCAACAAAACCTGGGGCCCACCACAGTCTTTACTCAAAAATGAAGAAACTACAGATGTTGACATGTGGCAGGTTCCACTAAGCTTCATCAAGGACACGTGGCATGTTTTGGTGTCTTTTGAGAATCATGCAGAGGATGACACATGGTGGCTTCCGTCGAGCCTTAGCAACACTATAAAAACATTTTGGGCTCATTTGGGTCTTCACAGATGATGACACTTGTTGCATTACACTTGTTTTATCCATTCACCCAGGACCTACCATGGTCCTTACTCAATATAGTGAAATGAAAGGAAGGAAATACGGATATTGACACTTGAAGGCTTTCGACAAGCTTTATAAGGGACACGTGGCAGCCTCTACCACTTTTTAGAAACAAAGTATAATGGGGCTCGACAAACGACACTTGGAAGCATCTGTTGGATTCTGAGAGAAGCTTGGGAGACACCTAAATTTGACATCTGTGGGGACGTCACTAGTTGATTGGCACTTAAACTAGCCTAAAAAATCATCTAAGCGTTGGAAACTTGCACCTTTTGATTGAACTTTCCCGAAGAAGCCATTAAACCCATTGAACCAACTAGTCCCTTTACTGAAAAAGCTTGGAAAATAAGGAAATCGAATGCTCAGAACAAATTTTGAAAAGGGAAGAGACTATTTTGGTTTTATAGGACCAAAATAGTTCACATGTCCCAAAAATAAGTGACATTTTCTAGGACAACAGCATGCACACCTATTAATATCCAATCGGGTGAGTTTAGTGGGAGATTTTTATTTAGAAGTCATAGCTACCAAACGTCTAAGTATTTATGGTGAGGATTATCATGTAAATTTTTGTAATATCTCTCTCTATGATAGCTTGGGTAATGATATAAATTTGATCCATATCCAAGTAATTTAAAGTTTATCTCTCCATTGTTATCATTGTAAAATTTTAAAGGATCACTCCATGAATTATTGAGCATAAAAAATGCTGCACTAGATGACCAAACACAAAATTTAGTGTGGGGTAGGGGAATACAAAAAATATTTTAATAAGAAAATAATTGATAAAAACATAAGGATAGGGCATGAAAAATATTAATAACATACCCACGCACAAAGATAAATGAAACACAATCCCCAACAATGCAGAAGGAAAAAGTGTACAAAGACGAATGAAATCATAGTAAATTTTGAAATCAATATGACAAGATAATTGAAAGAAACTAATATATAGTGATGGGATGGCCACATTAAATTATCAAGCATGGAAATAAGAGAGATGGTTATACTAAGAAACACATTTGAGATATAACCTTGGGGAAAAAACCATGAAACATATAAAAAGTTAAAAATCATATTACCTCAACAACCTACATGCATGAGCCCAAGTAAATCAAAGAGATAAGCTATAAGGTTATGAGAATAGAACAAAATTAAAACACCACATAATAATAAAAAACTTTATTTTATATAAATATGTAGAAAAGAAATAAAGATTCAATTAGCAAGAGTTTAAGGCCAAACGTAAACTATGTCACTTTAGCATAAGAAACACACCAGTCAAGATTCGATGTTTTGGTTAGGTAGGGAAGCCAAGAGTAAACTATAAAGGTTTCTATATGAACATGAGGCCAAAGGTAAAAGTTATCCAAAATAAAGAGCCACACTCTGGATATATGATTTGGGACCCCTATAATTGAATAAATAAAAGTTTTACCACATAATACATGGTTTATAGGATCAAAAAACATGATTAGAAAATAAGTGGTGACAATGATGCTAGACATAGGGGTAGGAGAGGCTTCTACCAGCTCTAGGATAGAAGGAAGGGATCCATCAGCAAGAAAAATGGTCCAAAATAAAGAATGAAAGGATATCCCATCTATGCCACAAATAAGAGATAGGTCAAGAAACATAAAGATTAGCCTTTCATAAATACATTACCTTGAGAGTGTAGAATATGGCAAAGAGTGGGAGTATATGGTGGAAAGATGAAATGTGGATGATTATAATCATCACACTATGAGTATAAAGGTATAACTATGAAAATATTATCTAGTAAATTATGAAAATAAGAGTGTTGACAAGAGTTCCATCTATGATGACCATGTTACAAGACATCCTGAAGATGTTGGAGTATTCCATCTCAAAGATCTCCCTTCAAAAGAATAGAGGAATTTATAAGGATTATTATTTAACATGTTCATGAATATATATTTTATTTTATAGGATGAAGGATGAATATTACATCAACCTAAATCCATAGAGTTATTGGGTTAATGCAGATCATAAGGGACATTTACGAGGCACTAGCCAATATAAAAAATATCGACAGTGTAGTGCACAAACTTGGGTACAATAATGAAGGGTTTACCTTACCTATATTAAACATAAAAGAGAGAACACCTAGGGTTGTGACATGATTAATAAGTGACAAGTTATCTTTGGTCATATTATAAGGAGATATTAATTGATGCTTTGTTTACATCATGCATGAAATGGCAAGAGGAACTTAGTTTAACATCACTAATTTTGTGGTATATTCCATTATTAAAGGTGAAAATAAATCACATAAGGTGGGAGATAAGTTAAAATTGGGATAAATCCTAATGGTGTTGTTATTTGATAAAATTGGGGTACTAGAGAGAGCCTAAGGAGGAGGCTGGACATTTTTATGCATGATAAGCCTGTAGACATCAAATATAGAGATTACACATGCCTTGTAATGATCATGGCCAAGTATAAGACTAATTTAACCAATATTTTACATCATTGATATAATCCTTATGAGAAGAATGATATGTTTTGATAATTTTACTTGAGATGGTAAATAATTATGCCCAATTCACCATGATGCAACATTTTTTTATGGGAAAGATCAAGGTGGACAATGGAGAAATAACCTAACAGATAAAGCTTCCATATGGGTTTATAGTAAAATAATTTGTTTATGTGATAAAATGTTATAAATTCAAAGATACTAAGGTTGAACATGTTAAGGGTGGATGGAGATATCCACACCCTCTGTGTAACTTATGTACGCTCGATAAGGACTACATTAAAATAAGATGATGCATTGGATAGTCCTGAGTGTAATATCAGACCAATCTAGATTGTCACCATCAGATAATATTCATACAAGTTATTTTACTACCTAAAACCCCTGAGGCAACACAAAAAAATTAAATCACTATAATAAGGAAAACCCTTATCACTGACATCTATCATAAGTAGTTCAAACACTCATATATTATAAAAAAGGAGAACAAAAAGAGAATATCAAGGTATCCTTTTTTTTACTAGATGAGCTTGAGGAAATAGGTCTATATGAAAGTCATAGAATAAAAAAAGAGAGGATATAATGACACAAGTTTTCCCTTCAGGTAAAGGGCACAAAGGAAGTGGAAATATGACCTCCTCTTAGCATATAAAAAACTCAAGGGAGATGGAGGTTGAAGAGGAAGTCCTAAGAAAAGAGGAAAAAAAGAGGATAAGGATGAGGAATAAGGGGAATGAACTACTAAATCCTACACTAGAAGGATTATAATACCCTTCGTTAGATCAAATTTCCTTGGTAAGGAAATGGACAAGGTAGGGGAAGACCCTGATCACCTTGACCAAGGATGGAACAACAACCAACATTATAAAAATGACTAAGGATTTGACCTTATCCCAAGAAAATGAAAAATATAAGAGAAAAATTGAGGAAAATGAGGTAGGAGGATACTACAACCATGTGAGGGAAATATGAGAAGTAGCAACAAAGGATGATCTTAAGCAAGTGTTACCTAGTCAAAGGGATGGAGAGACAAGGGTAGAAAATGGAGAGAGTGTAGTTGAGTGTAAAAAAGAGAAGGTTACATCTCTAAATAATTTCAATATGGACAAATCATAGATGAAGAGACTGAGTATCTAGAACCAAAGGAAGAAGGAGATGAGCAAGAAGGGGAGGCAAAGGGAGAAGACACCCTTATAGATGATATCCACTCTTTAAGGGTGAAAGGTTCAGAAGAGGAGGAATAGTAATGTATTATCTAATATAGGACTCAAAAGGGTATATGGGAGAAGAAATTATACCTTTGGGATATAATGGAACCCAGTCATGCCACACACATGACATGCCAACAAGTATATTTTGCCCTTGACTATTTTTTAGAAGAGGAGTTATTTGAGGTTAAAAAATAAATGAAGATACCCTTAGTTGAAGAGGATCCCCAATTTTTGGACACATTACTTATTATTACTATATTCTTAAATTTTGTACAAGTTGGAACACTCTAATGAAGTTAGCTGCCAAGGTATCCAGACAAAATATCCCAGGTTCCATAGATTAGAAGCAACAATAGGAAACCATAACTGAACTAGTCAATGATCTAGAGGATAAAGAGGAAAAGTTCACTTAAGCCAAGGAAGAGAATAATGTGTGAAATAAGGTAGATATTCAATTAGGTAGCCTATAGGTTGGAGATCTAAATATTTGTAACAAATTTTAAAATTCCCAACCAAGTTTATTGGATGTGATTGGCACAACCTCGACCAAACTTATATAAAATTATAAGACCCTATTTAAGGAACTCATAAATATAGGGATAGGCACTAAATACCCCCATGATTAGCTAAGGGATACCCATTTTACATTCATGCAACACTTGAAGGATTATGAGTATGTATTGTAGAAGCTCTCTAACAGTGTAGCTAAGGTCGAGATGTTATTTGTCAAAATTTAGAAACAATTAGAGATAGACAACTCATGACTCTATGAAGATGAATAAAAACATAAGGAAATGGCCTCCCAAGTTTTTACAAAAAATAATAAAGAGGAACACACAATATTTCTTTGATAATTAGAAGCAATGACACATGCTATAAGCCTTAAGAGAAGGGATTTAGAGCAACACTTATTAGAACTACAAGGAAAACCATTATAAGAGGAAAGCTACCTCAAAGAGACTATAAAGGAGGCTAATGAGAAGATAGATGGGATAAAATAATGCACATAACCACTCCCAAATTCACTTGTAATTCTTAGGGAGATGGGCACCAAAGTTTTGGAAATCATAGAATAAATTTAGCTCATGTTGTGTACATGGGATGAATTCAAGAATGAATTGATGAATGATACCTTGGATTTCTTTGTTTCCTCAAAATAGGTCAATAACACAAGGAAAAATAATAGTTCAATTTATTTAGGATGAACAACTGAGTTAGTGTGGGGTAGATGTTGATCCCAAGAAAGGGTTATTCCCTTGATAGTCTTAGTGTACATATAAAGAACCATGCTAGATATTAAACAAAATGAGACAGAAATATTTAGATGAATCAATAGAGAATCACTAGTTAGGCACAACTTTAGTCATTAAACTAGTTGACATGAACAAAATGACAAAGCTTTAAAACCAAGAAATATTAGGACTCATCTAACCTAGTAGTTGTAGCATAAATCCTAAAGGATAGTGCATATTTAATACTAATAACATGATTATGGCATGTATAGGGATGAGTGCAAATGATAAGAGTATATAATATAAAGATGAACACCTCAGTTGTTTAAAAATGGGTAGGAAAAGGACATTAAGTGTTGAGTGGTGGTAGGTGGACTACCACATATCCCCTACACTTGTTAAAACACCTATAAGAAGCTAAGTCTTGATTGGGGAAAAGAGAGAGGTGAGTTGGCAATGGAGTGTATTTGGATACCAAGAGATATTTAAAATATTGATAGTACTAAGGATCAAGGGGTACCTTTTGTAATCATGAATATATGAACTTAATAGAAATGATATTTTTGGTCTATTATTAGTTTCCCCATGGGAGACTTGTCCCACTTTTGTTTGGTTAGATTATTAATAGTAAGTAGAGAAGGAAATCCACCTTCTCATATTTTTACCCAACTATTAATGTAATCTAGGTGTGTTTACATGATTATATGATACTTCCCTTTGTTATATCATTTCCATCTAAGCCCAACCTACACTAGTTATACTCTCTTTGCACCTTGGGTGAACACAAGAGTCTTGACTCATGTGATATGTTACTGCAAGAGGTGTTATAATAGGCACTAAGTGCACAAGGAGATAAAGATTATGGTTAATACTATAACTAAAACACAACACCCTTTTACAACCATTATAACTCATCCTTTTATTTATTTTTATAACCCTTTACAACCATTTACTTTACATGCATATCTACAAACATAGTTCACAATCATCCACCTTTATTAAGGTCTAATGAGAGCTACATCATTATGTCATGGGCTTAGGATTTGAATCCATTTCCTCTTGACATTAACATTATAGGTTACCCATGATATATTTACAAAATTCATTGGTCCTTACCCAATTATCCAATTATTGCAGGCTCTATTTAATTGACCTTATTTGAGTCCTAGTCTATTAATAAAAAAAGATATTTTGTGTCTTTTTCCAACTATATCAGCCATATTAGTAAAATTTTGTATTTTTACAACTACACAAGCTAGCCTAGTATAATTTTTATCTCTTACAAATTGTACTATTCATATTGGTATCATTTTATGTCTTTTTTAACTACATCGACCAAAATGATATAATTTTGTGTCTCCTGCCAACTACACTAGCCAACTTGGTATAGTTTTGTGTCTCCTCCAAATGAAAATGACTAATCTATTATAATTTTCTGTCTTTTCTCAATTTCACTAATCAACCTAATATAATTTTGTGTCTTTTTCCAACTGTATCAGCTAGTTTGGTATAGTTCTTTTTTTTAAAACTACATTGACAAACCAATATGATTCATTTTGTCATCATGCTACATCAACCAACTTGATACAATATATTTATGCTACTTCCAATAGTTCTACCTTTATAATAAATTGATCAACCAACCTAATACATTATTTTTTAAACCCATTTACCTCCCTATTCAGATATAGTAACTAACTATATCAACTAACTCAATACAATCTATTTATTTTGACTAACGTATTCTTCACATCTAACTTTTAGTTTTCTTCATCATGATGTCTCCTCTTATAATATTTATTTGGAGTCTCAATCCATTATAATTTTACATGGGTCACTCTTTTATTCCATCTATGACCACCATTGAAGGTAACTTCTCATCAGTAACTATACTACACATTTTCTCATGGCCAAAGATCCCAATGATGATATTCCCTCTTAGGATGATACCTATAGTGAAAAAAAAGATTATCAATACGGTCCACCCATTTATGATGATATTGATGAGGATCCTAATGAAATCAATTTTGACATTATAAACATTGATGAATATCACCATGATGATCTTCTCCTCTATGACTATGATGATCCTTATTACCTAGGTGAAGACCCCAATGATGAAACATATAATGAAACTTAAGATTATAAGTGTGATCTTCCCATTTATGATGA
Organism: Torreya grandis; assembly: GCA_037957365.1. NCBI lineage: Eukaryota > Viridiplantae > Streptophyta > Pinopsida > Cupressales > Taxaceae > Torreya > Torreya grandis. Next base: position 7,025,159 of record JARHVA010000091.1, read on the forward strand.
TCCATATGAAGATACTAATCATCTCATATTCATCACTCCTCACATGGTTGAAAATAAATGCCATGATTTTCTCATCTATGATGATGATTCTAATGGAGGTGAATAACATAACATGATAATAGATGTTACCATTGATGACATTTGTGAAATGTAAAAAAATTCCTCTCATTATTTTCCCATATTTAGTAATACCCAATGAAAATAAATAAATGATGAGCATGGTTTTATTGATGACAACCCACCCTATACCCACTCTTGAAATGACTTAGAAGGATAATTCATCAAAACTCAACTCTCATTCAACCAACTATCACCAACTCATCAACTTATGAATAACACCTAATTTAAATGCATACCACAATATTCATTATAGGTGATTATGATGCTCGAGCCTATATAAAAATTCATACGTATCCTAATTTTTATTCAACCTCTTCCAAAATACCCAAATATATACTTCAACCACTTTTTTGAACTATATTAGCTAACCCAATGCCATTCAATAGAAACCACCTATAGTTAATTACATCATCCATGACATAAGTTTTGTTTATACAATTATTTTTATTTTAGTTAATTGCACCAAACATGACCTGAAATGTATCAATATAATTATTCCTATTTCACTAGACTATTTCAACCTAGTTGATACAATTCATTTTAGTCATATTTCATAGACTGTATTGACCTAGATGATATAATTCATTTTAGTCTTGTTACATCAAACTATATTAACCTAACTGATATAATTCATTCTAGTCATGTTATACCAAACTATATTAGATAGGATGATACCATATAACAATATTCTATATCACCTCTCAAATATACTGACATTATTATAGATATCATGTGCCCTACTATGACACATATTTACATAGATTTTGACATCATGACTAGGCTTGTTAATCATTAACTTAACTTTAATCCACATACATCCCATAGGTTGGGGCATATTATGATTCCCATACTATTATTTTTATACATATTGGGGCATATTTCAATGCTCATTATTTTATTACTACACATATTAGGGCACCTTATGCTACCCACCCTCTTCTTATTTCAGCATATGGGGAATCTTGCGATTCCCTCCTTAACCTTATATATACTTTGGGGGAATATTTATATGCCTATCATATTTATTTTGGATTATTGATATCTCATATTTATCATGAGGTATCAGTCAAAAACCTTTCACATATTACAAACAAACAATTCAACTTCAAATGATAAATAATTTTGTATATTTAAAGATGGCTCCATGTAAGAGAAATATTTTCAAAAAAGTAGTTGGACGGGATGTAACATATGAATTTTAAGAGAAGAAGAGGATGAGGATCTTGATCAATCAAAGCTTGAATGTTTAGGAGTGTGGATTTTTTTTCACTCTACTTTGGTGGGGAAGAAAGATCCTTGGGTTTTTTTCTAGAGGTGACATCATTTGGCCACTTGATATCTTTTTCCATTCTAGAACAATGAGCCTTATGATCTTCTAAAAGAAGTAATGGATGGTTGGCTTGTGATTTGTGAGATGATGTAACAAATTTAGGGTTTTTTTAGACATGAAATCTACAAGTCTTGGATTATTTCCTGAGTCTTGGGTGGCAGAATGGATTTTTCACTTTTACTAACATTTTGGCTTGGTTTTCCCCTATTTCAGGCTTACCCTTGATTATAGGTTTATTGATCCATATTATTGGAACTTGGGATTTGGATAAGATCTCCCCCTCTACTAGATCTTGGTTTTTTATCTGTAAGAGTAGAATTTTGATCACTAAGGATGATTCATGGTTAACTATTATGTTATGGTGCTCAGGTGTGGGCCAAACTTGGATGGTGTATAAGTTTGAAAGTTTTGTGTAAGATAAGGAAGAGATTGCCTTATAATATGGTTTAATGGATACTTATAGTAATGATCATAGTCTAAATATGATGGTTTTGATTTTTAAAGTCTCATTTTCTAAGGAGCTAGGCTTGCTAAGAAGAAATATTCTTTTGAGATTTGCTCAAGAAGGTGAGCCACTCTATTATGGTCTCATTATGGTACATGCTCTATTATAATTTTATGGCCTCATAGGTTTTGGAGTAAAGCAGATGAGTATGTTGATCCTAATCTCCTCCTTTTTAAGTAAGCTTCAAGTGTGTTATATTCTTTGTTTTAAGGCTAAGGTAGATGCCTGACATTAGGGTGTCCTTAGGTTTCTCTACCCCTTAGAGTATATTTCAAGTAATAAGTGCTTAGAAAAGATGGAAAGAAGGGTTTATGTGATTTATTTCAATTTTCTCTAGCATCTGACTCATGGAAATTATGATGAATGTAGTTTGAAAATGGAGAGGCTTGCCATAGTCAGGGAAAGAAGAACTTTTTATTAGATTAGAAAGTTTTAAGGATTCTACCTAAAATATTTCCCTAAAACTTCCTATGGATCCCCTAGGTAATCCTCCTTTCACTATTTCATTTTATTAAGGTTGTTTAATGAGTGTGAAAAGCCTCTTGGGTGAATATGGAGGTTAAATAATGTTCTCAAAATTTTAATTGGAATGACTAATTTTCCTTCCCTTGATAGAATGGATAAGAGATGAGTTTTTAGTTTTAACATTCAACCCTCCTTATGGAGGAAAGGGTATATTTTGGATATAGATCTATAATTTTATATTTTGTCTCTTAGAGGTGAGAATTTTTTTGGTCTTCTATGAGAAGGGTTTATAGTTTTCCTTGGATACTTGGGCCTCTAGTTATGTCTAGGATGGTCCCAATTTTAGTTAATCACAAGTGTGGTTAGGTCCCAATCTAGTCAAAATTAAATGTTTTAGTTCAATTTGAGACCTAAGCCTTTGTTTCTTTTATCTAAGCTGGCCCTCACACCAATTGCTTACATATTTATAGAGACTTGGGACTCCCTTTATGCTGAAGATGGTTTCAAATCTAGTCAAATATTGGTTTGGTGGTTTCATTTTCATCTTTGTTGGGTTTGGGTCCCCTAGGGACCCTTATGGTCCTTTTTGAGACCTTAGCCTCTCATTCCATTACTCTAGGATAGTTTTTTATCTAGTTAAAATTGACTAGTTCCTGCACTAGTCAAAATAGATCATTACTCTTTTTTCTAGAGACCTAGGCCTCTTGCTCCATTAGTCTACATTGGTTTCTAGTCCATCTAAAACTAGTTGGATATTTCACAAGGAAAAAATGGGTGTTTTTCTTTCCATTGTTTTTCCTCATTTGTTTAGGTCCTTTCTACTCTTTTTACTTCTATTTCCTTTTTTAGTTGGGTCCTTTTTATCTTCCTAGTGAGTTGTGTCTTCTTCTATCTTGTGTTTTCTAGGGGGATCCAGACCTCATGATGTGTCCAAGCTAGTTTCCACATTAGTCAAAGGTGGGATTAACTTAATATGAACAATTCAACTTCAAGAACATTTCCAAGATAAATATGCTCACATTTCACATGCCCTTATATGATATAGCCATTAGCATAGATGTTATTTTTTATTTCATCTCATGATTCTTTGATTTTATACATTATATTCCCTTAGCATCATTTTTATTACACCATTATTTCATTTTATATTATTTTGTATCATATAGTTATCCTTTGTTTCTTTATAGGATCTTATGTATCACCTTTAAATTATCTTTATATCATATTCAAATCAATTTACATTTAATGTTTATTTATCTAGTGGATCTTAGGTATCACATTTGGGTATTCCTTTATCACATTTTTAGCATTTTCAGTTTGTCTTAGTTTCTTAGTGATTCTTCAATATCTTTTTACTTTCCCCTCTTTTGGGATGGTTCCTTTTATCAGTGCTTGTGTTAGACCTCATTATAGGTTTTTAAGGAATCTCTAGTGACATTACCATCATAATCTTTGTATTATATATTACTTGTATCTTTATAGTTATTTTATATATTCTATTGTTGTAAAATTAATTGTAAGTAATCCTTTGACTCTTTTTCTTGTAGTTTATCATTTTCTTATCTTCAAACCCCCTAGTTTTCTCTCACATTAGCCCTAGCACCTATCATTGGTCCTTAGGTATTTTGTAATTATTTACACCAATTAATTTTTTAGTTTGTGAGTTACATTGTAACACTTGGGGAATATAACCATTCCTTCCTCACAAACATTCATCCTTTTTACATTAATCCATTATATCATTTTTGATTATTTGGTTCACTTTTATCATTACGTACACCCTTTGGGTATTTTACTTATGCCACTTAGATTTACATTTTTAAATTTACATGGTAAGACCTAGGGAATCAACCGGGCCTTCCTCCCAAATGTTCATCATTTTGATACATAGATTGATTTTGATCTAAACCTTATGTAGGTATATTTTTATAAATATAAGGAAATATTTGAAAGTATTATTTTTTCTAACTTAGATTTAGTCATATTATCTTGTGATAAGACTAATAATAATTCATCTTTATGTCATCGTCCACATTTTAAAATTTTATTATGATCATGAATATTACATACCTATCATTTTACATCTTCCTTTACACATTTTTTTTGATTGGATCAACCCAATCATTCTATGCTCATTTTTTACATTTCCTATTTTTTCATTTCCTTTGGTTTCATCAAGCTTAGTTTCAAGATTGCACTCTTTTCTAAGGTGTTATTTTAGGAGTCTTTAGGCACCATGGTATTTATGTTATATTCTCTAGTTTATAAATGTAATATCTCTTGTGATATTAATTTTTATCACCAGTGGTTGGGTTTTCCAAATCCATATGGAGGAAGAAAATATTAAAAAACCAAAAGAGTTAAAATTCATATCATAAGAAAATACAATGTTAAAAGGCAACTAAAATTTTAAAATTTAAATCAAATTAAGAGACTTGATATTTATTTGGCACATATCCTATTATGGGAAAAGTGAAAACTCCACAAATTACCTCATGATAGAGCCATGACAATTGGGGTGCAGTAGGATAGTGAACTAGGGTAAGAGATTTCATTTCATCATTATATCTTCTTAAATTTTAGTGACACCTACTTTCTCACATAAGTACTCAATATTCATAGTAGGTGGACAAATATATAATGGGTCCTAAATATAAAGTAACACATCATAAGAAGGTAGGATCCTTTTAATTTTATGCATACTAAGCTTCATGGGATGATATCATACTTCACTAGTTAGCCCAAACTTACATTGCTAGTTAGGGTTCTCTAGAGCCATTACTGTTGAAAAATCTTAGTCTTTCCAACATAATTAGAGTGTCTTATTTTTAGTTAATATCATGTTTTCACCTTGGTGATGATCTCTTTCCCATCCTTCCATTATTTCCCCCTTGACATTCAGGTTTGTTTAAAAATCTTTTCTAGTCTTTTGTACTTTTTATTTTCCATCTCTTTTAGACATGGTAGCAGTATGATAGTCTCAATTTTAAATATTTAGAATAGAAGCTACATATTTGAGTTTTTTTTAGATGCTCTCTTGTTTATTTCCTCATCTTTCCATTATTTCTCTCAGTTATGTTTGGGAAATTGAGTTTTCTATTCACTTGTTGCGGGCTATTTGGTCTCATTTTTCCCTTTCATACTTTAATGTTTCATGTATTTTTTTTAGTATGGTTTGTTACTCATCCTAAATTTGATGTTTTTTAATCATTTATTGTTTTTTTTTTAAAAAAAAATCATAAATCATTCCTATGTGTTCCTTATTTGATTTATATTGTTACTTGTCTTACTTTGGATGCATTTGTTTAGTTTTTTGGTCCTAAGTAACCCTAGATTTTTGGCTTACTGATTTAATTTTATTTTCATAAATTTTATTATAATTTTGGTTTTAACCTAGCCTTAACAATCTCAACTTGCCAATTTTACAAGTTATTTAATTAATACTGAGAGTATTTCATTTATATACATTATTTGACTATCATGTGTTTGCTCATTTTGATTTTATCTAATTTTAGCCTTGTACCCCTAGGTTTCTCAAACGTAGTTACTACACCTTAAACTTTAGATACTATGGTATTTTCATGGATCCATTCAATGAAAAAGGTAATTCAAGTTTTGTATGTGGTACTTTTAGTTATTCATTTTCAAAATTTCTTTCAGCATTTTGTTTGAGTTTTGATTTTGTGTTATTATATTTATTTCCCAAAGCACCATCCTACATGACACTATTGTGACATGTGATGATATTTAGATGGGACATATACGTACACATAATGTTTTTTAATTTATCATTTAAAAATACTTTCTCTGGTAGTGATGTGTTAATGCATCAATCTCTCTAATTGCATGGCTTAAAGGGTGCACCGAGATTGGGGTGGGCAGGATCATGGTGATTCTCAAGAGTTATTGGAATTATATCCTGATTATACCATTACTACTATCATTTTTACCTACTCTAAGCATCTATTTTTCCATCTCTCATATTTACCTATTATCCAAACTTGATAGTTTCCCTATATCCTATGGTATTTACATGGCCAATATTGTCCAATTTGTGAATTTATCCTTACTATAATGTATCAGCCAACCTGATAAAGTTATGAGCTTATCTTATAACATTTATATTGTATTAGCCTAGCTGATACCATTCTATGTCAATTGATATATCTCAACTATATCGATCGAGTTAATAGCATCATCTTAAAGTTTAGGTTTGGTTTTTGGTATTGAATCAATATATATAAGGTCATATTTCATTCATATCATATCATATATTAATCATTTTCTATGTTTTCACTTGAAATTTTTCCATAAGTACCATATGGGAGAGTTAGTGGCTTAGAAACTTATCTTGAGGAGTCGCATATTATAGTGTCATTGAAGCTCAATAGGAAGAGTCATTATGAGTTCTTGATTGATAATATTTAGGTCTTCATCCTACCATTTAGATCTTCAATGTACAACATCTATTACAAATCTCCACTTAAGCCAAGGGGGATATTGAAAAATCAACAAGTCCACTCTAAGGTAATTAATTATATCACTACACTCTTTCATTTATTTAATTAGTATATTAAATATTTATTGTTAATTTAAGTATGAATGTATATTTATCCTTGTTTAGGATTTATCTATACTAAATAAGTTAGTGTGGCCATATGATTGCTCAATCTTTCCATAAACTAATTTAGGTTACATAGACCCCCATTTTTGACCATTTCACCTTACCCATTTAAAACCATTATAACTCAGCCTTTATTTTTTATGTACCCTTTTTCAACCATTTAATATAATTGCATATATATATATATATATATATATATATATATATATATATATAATCATAGCTTATAGCCATTCAAATTTGTTGAGATCTAGTGAGATATAAATATTTGTGTCATAAGTTTAGGATTAGGAACCCTTTATTCTAGCATTTAAATTATAAGTTACCCTCAAATATATCTACATAATTCATTAGTCCTTACATAATTGTCCAAGTATCATAATATTTATTTTATTGACATTATTTGAGTCCTAATTTATCAAGAGAAATAAGATAATTGTAGGCCATCATAGCCCATGCATAAAAATACTTAATTGACTTATGCCAATAATATTTTTGTCTCATTCATTTTGTAACTAATATAAAACAACCCTAACCTTAACCCTAGCCTCCTCTCTTATCTATAAGAACATATAGGTCTAGTGGTTGAGGCATATTTTGGACGAGAGCTACTATTATACAAGTAAAATTAGGCCATTGATCTTAATTAAAATAGGTAGTTATGCTACTTGGATTAAAGTGTGTTATTTTGATTTCAAGATTTCATAGATTCATTATGATGGTATTGCAAGTGTTTGTCTTATGATAGGTAACATGATTCTAGATCTTATCTAATAATATAATATTATTTTTCATACACACATTTTAGGGTATATGATTGCGATGAAATAACTACATATCATATATGGACACATATATGTTGGACTCTCCTATACCCAATGGCCATGCCAATACTAGGGGTATCTTACTCCATAGGTCACACTATCATAGGATATATATTTCTATGACCTATTTAGGATGTTGAGTTATATATATATAACTAAACGTGTCCTATCAATTATTCATATATTAAATAGTGCTACATGGATATGCTACCTTATTATGTTGTGAAATTTATAAACATGAATAATGTAGACTATTTTTCACTTGCTATATTATTAATTAATGTTATTACTCTTGCATGATAGGATATTAATTTATTATTTATTATGTGCATTCCCTTAGCCTTATTTATGACATATTCATGTTCCTTACATGTGGACATTGGCCTTGTTTTATGTGGAATTCATTGCTCCCCTATGTGAGAGATATTTATGTCCCTTGCATGTGGTCATTGTCCTTGTTTGTTGTGACATATTTATGTCACTTGAGTTTTTCAATTAGCCTCATGTGTGACATTGTGTGCTTATGAGGGGATTAATATAGGATTATTTGATAAGATTTCTAGTATTTTTAAGCTTGTTGATATTTCTAAGTTTGTGGGTACTATGATACATATCATGCACGTATTTTTTTTTTGTGGTTCCATGATTTATTAATTGAACATATTTATTGTGTATTATTATTTAATTATTATATCAGTGGTGGTTACTATTGCATGCCTTATTTATACATATATCTTGACTTGACACTTATATACCTTGTATAAAATATGCTACATATATGCTTTTATGACATATAAATTTTTATGATGACATATTATCCACATGTTAACATGACTACACATGATATCATCTTTATATATAACATAATGAAATTAAGTATTCTTTTGAGATGAGTGACTTACATGATACATCCCTCACCTCAAAATAGGGGAATATCACTGGGTTTGTCATAGAGACACAAAGCACCATGAGAATAAAAAATCATATTTTGGGACAAATTACATATTTTAGAGATTCAAAGTGGTTAAGATATGTGATAAATATTTACACATTGGTATAGATTCCAATGGCATATGGCATGCATATGCACTCACTTTATAGCTACATGCATTATATGTTATATATTTAGAGATAATTGAGGGCATATTCCATGCAGGTGATCACAACTCATAGGAACAAACATTATAAGTTTTCACATGAAAATAAATTTGAGATATGTGTTTTTAGATTTAACATATTGATGCATATAATTCTATATTAGTTAGAAAAAATTAAATTGGGAATGATGCTTGTTCATTAAAATATATATTATGACAATTTATAATTGGTAAAAATTTAGGGAGTCATGATAATTATTCATTCACATTTACACATTTTTAAGTGATCACTATTTTATTTGTTTATTTCAAACCTAATTCAATGTCACTGGGTAGTGAGAAAACTTGAATATTTAAATCCATTTGTAGTATATAATTCATGATTTATGAGGTAATGTATGTCAAGGTTTAGTGATGTTCAATGGCCATGTCATTACCCATAGTTAACCTATTATGTGGTTCCCACCTTACCATCTTAAGGTTTAAGATCAAAACTAGAATAGTTATTTGAATTAGTGCAATTTAGGTTCAACAATGCTCAGAGGTCTTAGAACTAATTCACATTCATGAGGGTTGGGGTATCTATCTTCCTAACCCAAGGGTTTGCATAATTATAAAAAATTGGGGCACAATTACCCCAACTCTCCATATGCGTAAGCAAGGAATCATAGTTATACAATGCTTGAATAAGGAAGCATCATCTCCAACAAGTTATAGGGAAATACAATTTACTCACTTATAGGTGTACTCCTATTCTCTTAAAAAAAAATTATTATTAAATTTCATATTTCACATATGGAAATTGACTATTACATTTTCATTATTGGTTTTTCATAGAGCAAATATATACATTTGGAGCCATCTCCTAAATAAAAAGTGTGTTGTATACACTCAAGTATAATGTATACTTTTAATGTAGTATTTTTAATGTATATCAATATAAAATAAAAGGGAGAATTTTTAGATACTAAAATCTAGTATTAGACACTTAAAAATGTCACTTTTTACGTACCTTCACCATCCTTGACTCATGTGTACATATATGCCTATTATTTATTATTCTCTCAAATTCATATGTTTGCTATGAATTTGACCCTTAAATTTTTTTCTCAACCACCTACAAGAACCTCTCAATATGTGTCAAACTTACTAAATATATTTCTTAGACATTTATAAGGTATAAAATCTATATTCCTATCTCTTGGACAGTAATGTTAGACTCAGATATCCTTATCAGTTAAATTGAAATTAGAGTGATGTTACTAACACTCACCTAGAAATGATTTTTTTTTCAAAATCAAATCACTCCTATGGGTCTACCCATTTTCCTAGCATGTCAGTGGTGTGATAAATTATCTAAATGAATCATATAAATAAAAATCAAACCCATACTTGTAACTCAATTGAGACTTATCTATTAAGCACCTATATTCTACTGCACATAGATAAAATCTTAGATATTCTTCTCAAATTATAAATTAGTCACTAGTAGTTATCAACCAATTAAATAGCACACCAATACAAATCAAGAGAAAATATTTTTAAGTATATAAAGTTAGATTTTAGGTGCATTCATAGAGAAAAGGAGCATAATTACCCATTCACATTAAGGGGAAAAATACATGTGGCTTGACTTCCCTCTTCAGAGTGTTGGATACATAGGTAGTGGTAAATCATCAATAGGGGTGATTAAGATAAAATCAACCCATTAAATTACCAATTTTTTATGGGTTTATACCCTTCACAAGTAAACCTAAGGTTTTGAGGAGATTGATTCCTAGAGTTACACACACAATTAAGAATCAAGATCACACACAAAGTTATTCGAAGTAGGCATATCTAACTATAGATTCAAAAGGAGGCAAATCACCATAGGAAAGTACATTTCAATTATTAATATTGATGGATCAAATAAAATTTTATGCTAGTGACCCTACATGAACATATAGTTAGTTATAAATTTGAATTACTCACAATCCTACTTCTAGCACTTTACCATTGTCAGAAGTTAGTTACAATCAATCAGTGAACTAGAAAAGCTACATATGTTGATCTCTTTACTAATTTTTATATTTATCACATTCAAGTTTCCAAATAAATTTCAATATTTAACATTCATATTCATGCATAAATATCATAATTTAAAATCTAAATTAATTTTAAGTTTATATATTGATTATGGTTGTAAAATCTAAACTAGGGTAAAACAAAGTTCTTAATGATAAACATCATTTCATGATTTGGTCTCTCATAATATATTTTTTTTCACTTAGATATGCACCCTTTAAGGATATTAAAATTCTCTCCTCATCCAATTGGCACAACTTAATCACTTCTAGGCTTGTAGGTAGCCTAAGGAATGAAGTGAGTCTTTAGATAGGGCTAGCTCCCTTGATGTATCACTTGACTACTACTAATACTAACTTTGGGGAGTGAAAAGAGTGAGGGATAACTAAAATAAAAATGATATAATGGAGGTGATACACCAGATATGTTGATGAAATCCAATCATATGTATCTCACACTTGAAATCAAAGGGACAACTAAAACATACACTCTCCAATCAGTGTCTTCTTGCATCAATGTTACATTGTGGGGTTATAGATGAATGCACAAAGTTAGTAGGAATAGATAAGAGGAATATTATATAACTAATGAAAATAATAAATAAATTAAACCTTAACATATATTGAAACACATCACATGCCCTGCAAGAAGAAGATGCAAATAGGTGAATAAAATGTGCAACATGCTAATGAATCCTTAGTTTTCGCTTATACAAGATCACACATTCAAGTAAACACACTAAGTATAATAATGGAATAGGTAAAACTTAGTAATTTTATTTATAAAAATTTGTAAAATTGATTAAGTATTTCCATACTCAGGTGGAGGGTATCATACAATGCCAAAATGACCAACTCTTATAGAGTTTGAGAGAGAGAGAGAGAAAGAGAAGTCCAATAGTAACAAGGACACTTTTAAAGCTGGTAAAAGGATTTAATTGTGAATTTTATAAGTAAATGGGACTAACCATGCAAGTTATATAAGTTTAAGTGTCCATACAAGTCATCAAATTTATGCAAAGTGGCACAAAACTCCTTCTTGTGCACATAAAAATTACCTTCATATTTAGGCCTATTTGAACATCTTGTAACTGATTTGGAGAAAGTATAATGATTTTAATGAAATTTATGGTCATCATACATTACTCTCCATGAATTTTTTTCATGTTTAGTCTTTTGTAATCAATTATAAAGGAGCCATCATTATTAGTTATCCTAAAAACTACCCTTCCATGCACCCTACACACTTGGCCTCCAAATTAACATCATTTATCAATGAAAATAAATGGAATTAAGTTTATGACACTTTTAAATACCATATATAACCTTGGAATAATTATGGGTACCTTAAAATCACTTTACTTGAAGATTTCCTCCCTTCTCTCTAGCTTGCCCAATATACCAGATTTGACTGGCTAAAAGAAATAGCATGATTTAGGAACTTATAAGTTTATTAATGAAATTAAATTAATATTTTAAGTTATATTAATTATATATATTCCACCCAAACTTGGTTTCATCTCTTAATTCCTTCTGTATCTTGCACAACACACAAAATAGTGAGAAAAAACTTGTTTCTACCTTCATCCATACAAGTTCATACAATAAAAAAGGTGTGGATCAGCCTAGGTAGGTAATATACAATTTAAAAAATTTATTATGTTCCAACTATGTCCTTATATTATCTTTCCAACTCAATTTTCCAAGACTAATCCTTAGTAGGTATTTAGGCTTGTTTTCGGTCTTAACAATTGTTCATAAAGTTTGGAATTCAAACTTGAGAAAAATTTACAAAAATATGGCCTATTATACCCATGATAAAACCACCTAAGTCCTTTTTATCCCATGAAAATTTTCATGAAAGATATGAGCATCACAACTTGACCTATTGTGCTTGTTTTGACCATTTTGCACAAGTCTAAGTTGGTTTTGGACCAAAAATGGTTTCTCCTTGGTTTTCTATGAAATATAAAAAATTTAAAAACTATTTATTGGTCTTATGTACATTATACAATATGTTTCAAAGAATTTTTCATGATAGTAATGAAAAAGACTCCTCATTTGGACCCTAAGCATAACCTTGCTTCATGAGTCTGACTGCAACCCTAGCAAGTTAGACCATTCAATTGAGATTAATTTAGATCCACAAGTTCAAAAACATTTAAAGTTATATCATACACATGATTTTTTACATTATAAATTTCATTTAGGTCCATAATTTAAAGTGACATATTTTGTTGGTTTCTAGGAATAACCATGCACACTAGGTCTAGCTTCAACCTTAGTATCATAGAGTAATCTATTTAGTTTCACCTTACACTAATAGGTTTCACATGATTTTATGGATTAATTTAAACTTTAAACATCCTCTTGAGAGGTTAAATAATATTCTGACCTCCCCTCATCACCTTCCTTTTCCAAACTACCTATTCATGCACAAGGGGAAGTACCCCCTATCTGAGATAAAATAAGGGGTATTTCCCCTATTTTATTATACATTTTGAATACATTAGTGTCTTATATATGTCATTATTGTATTATACACAAAAAATGGGTTCATTAATAGGTCATTTGGTCCTTGAAATCCCTCAAGTTCCAAAATAGATAGTGAGAAATGATTGTATGCAGGGTTGGTCTAAAAGTGGATTGTGTTTGTTTATTTGAAAACGCTTTGTTTGCCTTATAGAATAATGTGATGTAATCATGAGATAATTATTATCATTATTATCATGATTAATAAGTTTTTAATTTTTAATCTCACTTCAATGTCTATCTTCTCTCCTCATACTCTTTGGTCTCATGATTGTGTCTCTTCCTCCTATGATTGAGACATTATTTATTAAGCTCTACCTATATGTACCATACTTTCATATACCTTGTAGGTGATGCATAATATTCATTAATAACTTATATTTCCATTAATTCATGTTTGATATTCATGAGTTTAATTTTAATGACCTAGACCCTCATTTAAGAACCCTTTCTCATCTCATTGTTTGTCATGATCAACATAGTTGTAGGTGTGCATGGTAGGTATAAATGAAGCATAATTGAGATTTATGGAGGTGTTTTAATACTCTACATGAATTTTTAAATACATTAGGTTTTTTATTAACATCGAAATCTTCCTTTTATGAACTAAGCACCATTAAGACACCAAACAAACACAACTCTGTCTCCATACCCAACTGATTGAGGTACCCTACTCTTTGCCCTGCTTATAGGTGTAATCCACTTGTTCCATGTCATAAAATTCTGATCCTAACCCTACTTAAGGAATTTAAAATCACTAAGGTACTTAATTTCACTTTATACTCACCTTGATTGTGTTAAATCACCATCAAAACTCATGAAACTAGCTCATTGTTTGCTACTTCAATACTATGGCTATAGGTGTATACTTCTTACCTATTACACAAAAAAGGAGTGTGAAAGTGAAGAAAGACAGGATTATTACATCCTATCCTTGATTATATTGGGCCACCAACTACACATCTTTAACTAAATTCTATTTTAAAGTCCTAAATCATCATTATCCATAAAAATGAGTCAACTATCATCTGCCCATTCTCCTGCCTATAGGTGCTCAATGGGTTATTATACGGGCTGATGAATGTGGAAAGGAGATAAAACAATAATATATAAATTTACTATGATTATTATTTTGTCATTAATTCTCATTTAGGTCATTTTGAATCATCTAGATATAGTATATAGCCCCTTATGCAACTTTGGGTGAGAGAAGCTCTTTTTAGGTTCAGACCTATAGATCAAACTGCCTAGTCTTAGTGTGTTTGGGGCCATCTTTGGAATTTGAAAACTCCCATCTCCAATTTTCACCATATATGAAAACTTTTCACATGTCTTGTCCTATATAAGTAATAGATGATCCAATCCTTAATATGTATGAGAATTCAAAAGAGGCATGTTTTCAATAGTTTACAAAAGCCCCAAGACCTTTGTTTTGTTCATTTAAAGACCGAGTCTCTAAACATAGTCATTGTATTTTATAGCATGATTATTCTTGTATCTTTCACTCTAAATCTTCAAAGGGGTCTATTATGGAGTTTTTTTCACCTTGGAGATTTAAGGAGAGCTTAAGAGCTAGGACTATCAACTCAAAAAGGCTTATTAAAATATCTACCCAGTCTCCTGTAGGTGCACCTTAAAAGCATACATGCAAAAAGTATACATGTCTTCACAATAAGCATTATCTAGCTCTAAATAAGCTATAAAATAATCTCTATACCTAAAAGACATTTATAATATCTCAAAACACATGAATAAGTGTCAAGACCTTTTCTTTAACATGAAAAGTCCCAATGAAAGCCCCTGAAGGTTCATTAATGGTAGAGTTGTATGGATATGCATACGACTGAAACTCATGGAGATTGCTTTTAAGGATGAAATTTCAAGGTGGGAATAATTATTATGACATTTAAAACATGTAAAGGAAACTAATTTAACCTTTTTTGGCCACTTTCAAAGCATGAAACTCTACAAATGAAGAAAATTGCCTGTTGTGCCCAAAAAAATCAATCTATAAATTTAATGTAATTTTCTCATAAAAACCAATCCAAAATTGCAAAAAATCATGTAAGGCCTTAGAGGACATATCCAAAATAATTTTTAAATAATATAAACAATTGGTTTGTATGGAATTTCCCAAATGAAGGAAAACTTGAAGGGTGCATGGATGAGTAGGCAGTTTTTCACATTTCACTTTGAATGGATGGTTCATGAAGAAAATTTGGCCATTATTCAAAATTTTCATATGTATTTAAAGGTCCTAGAGTTTAAAGTATTCCCCTATGATAATTTTTCCTGAAACCCTCTGTGTTAGCCATACTAAGCAAAAACATGTAAGTCACTTTAGTCTACCAAGAAGAGCAAGAAGGAATTTGAATGGTTTTGGCTTAAAGTATGCATTTAAAGATCACATAAAGAATTAATATGATATTTATGAATATGGAGAGATGTTTCATTTCCTCCTCACATGTGGCACACTTCCCAAAGAGCCATACATGTGTCATTTTCTTCTTCTTCTTTAGGAAAACTGGCTTTCTTCTAACTAACCTACAAATTTTCAGTTTTTTTCAATTAATTAAGACCTTTTTGGACACATGGGACATGAAATCACCCATTTACACTAGAACATTTCCCAATAAACCTATATAAAGAATTAAATGCACCATTTAGACCTTTGAAATGACATAATAGACTAAAGAAATGAGTGACCTAGGTTAATATAACATTAATAGGCATGAAATGACCTATAAAACACCTTATTACAATATATTATACCCCCTTATTGGCCTAAAAATGAAGTTTTTTACTAGAATTGCCGTATTTTGACTTAAAAGTAAAAAATAGTCAATAATATTATAGCAGATAATTGATCATATTTTAAAAATAAGACAATTAAGATTTTTTGTGTTGAATAAAAGATTTTCCATACCTTATCCACTTCTTATTATCCACAAGGGAATGAGAAAAATCATCACCAATAAAATGTGTCCTAAAATATTAAGCAAAATTATCACCAAACATGGTGAAGATTGGCATAATAATTGTTGGCATTTTATGGATATATAACATAAGTGTTTTCACACCTACAAAGGCTACATCTTATTATCTTGTTTATGGAATAAAATAATTATTTTATTTAGAACTAGAGATACCATCTTAGTGTGTCTCTATAAAATACATATCAAGGACAATGAATATTAGGAAAGATAGTTACATGAATTAGAAATGTTGGATGAAAAATACATACATGTTATTGAATATTTCAAAGTTTATCAAGATTGCATCAAGATAGCATATTTAAATAAGGTTAAAAATCATGAATTCAAATTTTGTGACTTGGTACTCAAAAAATTAAAATAATTATTAAGTAGATAAAGAGAGCAAAGACAAATTCAAACATGAGCTTATCATTTGATTACAGTTGAAGGGAAACACATGAGGATACCTATCAACATAATACACTTGCATCAATATCACACAAGAATTTGTTTCAAATATTTTAAAAATGAAAAATAAATCAAAGTATTTTAAACATAAAAATTTAGGACCTAAGCATCACATGTTTTCTAGTTACATTTTTCATTTATATCATTTATCACATGTTTAGTATATTACATATCATTTTACATAGGTACATGCATTTAAAAATATATACGATTGAGATACATGAGATATAAGATATACATGATACATAAATGCATTGATGTAGGACATTCCTATACCCATGGGACATGCCAAGGCTGGGGAAATTTTATTCTAAAGGTCACATTGATATAGGTTCTATCTTTCTATGACCTTTCCATTTGAAAATTTGAGCTATATTAATTACTTACACATGCCTTAATGTTGATCATATTATTTATAGTGATAAATTTCATGGATACTCTTTTGTGTTATATTGTAACATTATCATAGATTAATGGTATAAACTAGTTTACATTTTTCTATGATTCATTGCTACTATTTCTTTTCATAATAAGATAATCCTTGCTTGTGTGTGAAATTTTATTGTTCATTTTATATGTCCCATGGATAATTTTTTGTGACCCTTAAATTTGTCTATGACATTTTACTATCCCTTGTATGTGTCCCTTAGTATTGTGTGGGACATTTGATTGTTCATTGTACATGGCCCTCAGACTTGTGACATCTAACAATACTATGTGCATTATGGCCTTGAAATTGTGTGATTATGAGTGGATAAGAATAAGATTATCTTATGAGAGTAATAAGTTTTATAAGTTTTTGGTGTCATGATCCATATCATATACTTTTCTTCTTATATACAGTTTAATGATTAATATTATGTACCTTCCTATGTAGTCTTATTCAATGCTTATAACAGTGATGGTTTCTATTGTGTACTAAATTATAATATATATATATATATATATATATATATATATATATATTGACATGACACTTTATGCCTTGAATTACATGTTTTATATATGCTTTTATTATCTATACATTAGTATGATGACATGTTATCATATGATTTTAAATGATTACATATTTTCACATAGCATAATGCAATTAAATATTATCTTTTTAGATGAGTAATTCACATGTTACATCCCTTACCTAAAAATGAGGGCATATTAGTGAGATTTTCAAAGATATTAAAACCTCCATGAGCATAAAATTTAGATTTTATAAGAGTAAAAGATTCAAAGAGTTCATAATTTTAGATACAGGACACATATTTATAGGTTGAAATAGATTTTGGGGGACATATGCCATGCATAAGAAAAAAATTTAGAGAACATGAGTTACATTTTTTTAAGTTTAGGATATAATAACATATATATGAATAACATTATATATCATGTTGGAACCAATTGGGTAAGATTATGGGGCATGAAAACTATTCACACACATACATACTATTATATTTATATATGATGGCATGGATGGTACCTAGAAGTGAGCACCTTTGAATCTATAAGTCTATATGCATTAGTTGATTAAATAAATGAGGTAATATGACTAAGGTTTAATTATACTAAAATTACTAGTAATAAATCAAATTGAGCCCAATATATGGCTCTTACCTTTCATCTCAAATTTCAAGATTAGTTACATGAGTAGTGTGGTTGTGGTTCAACGATGATCAACAACCTAGGCACTACTCCATTTTAAATGAGGTTTGGGGAATTTATATTCCCAAAACATGGTATTTCCTTCATACATAAATTTATAATATGATCACCCCAAAACTCTCCCAATTATTGAAAAAGAATCAAAACTATCCAATGCATTAACAAAGAAACATCATCTCCAACAATAAATTACATGGCAACATGGTTCACCTAATTACATGTGTATTCCTTCCTTACTCTTTAGAGTTAATTTTTTAAGTTTCATTTTAGATTACATATTTCATACATGGATATTTATTGATGCATATTCATGCAATTTTCATGGAGAAAACTACACATTCAAAGCCTTATCCTAAATAAAAGTGTGGTGTACATACTCAGGCACATCTCTTTATCCTATTATTCTAACATTATATTTAATTTTAATATTATAATAAGAGGGGGAAATTTTTATATATTAAAATGTTATTATATACTTGTTAATGTCAATTTTGACCTACCTTTACCTTACATGAATTATGTGTACACATATGGTTTTTATTCTCCTTTCTCCCAGATCCACATGCCTTCCATGGTCAAAACTTTATAATTGTGTATCAATCACCAACATGAATTCCATAGTATGTGTCTAACCTACTCAAAATCATATATATAATATGTCTAAATTATTAGATCAATTTATTATCATTTGGGCATAATTGTTAGACTTGGACTATTTTATAATCTCAAACTCGTTCAAACTTGATTAACTTGTCTTGTGCTAAATAATGGTAAATTTTAAAATTCAAATCCTTCTTATGGGTTTATTTATACATTTCACATGTCATTGGCATGATAAAGTACCTTGAGAGTCCCATATAAATACATAATATGTCTAATTCTAATTGCATCTTACACTTGTCAAACAAGCCTACTATAAACATCTGCACATTCAATTACCCTATTATTTTCAATTCATCAATCTATCATGAGGGGTAGGTCTTATTTAAGTCTCAATAACATCAAATCCAATCAAAATTTATCATTTTCCAAGCATAAAAATTTAGATCATAGGTGTAATTCATTAAATAATCACCCTTGTACACATAAACTTAACATGGAAAACTACATGTGGTTTGAATTCCCTATTTAGAGTATTGGATATATATTAAATTATCAACATTTCATTGGGGAGTGATTGGGGTTAGCTCAACCTAGCTTATTTCCATTTTTATACTAAAACCTGGTGTCAAAAGTGGACCTAAGGTTTCAAAGAGAAGGATATACATTTATGAAATTACACACACATATAACTACTGAAGCTCACACACAAAGATAGCTTGAAAGCAATTACAATGGACTATTTGGTAAATAGAGAAGCAAAAATTACCCAGATGAAACCATTAGGTTATAAGAATTAGCATCAGTTGATAGTGTCTTAAAGCAAATAATTCAATCTAGGCACATCTAAAGACTCAAATCTTGATCAAGAAACTCATAGTTTAGTTTCCCACCCTTTTTGATATATGCCTTAAACCTCGTACATTGTTTTTATTTGATAGGGTAAAAAACTAGGTTTTATAGGGATCCTGGAACCACCAAAGTGTAATACAAAAATTTTCAATAGGCTGAGTAAAGTCCATCCAACCAAAAAATAAAAAAACCACTATACAAAACCAAAATTAAGGAAAATAGAAAACTAGACACAAATATTAGGAGGGATGTCCCTCTAATGGGTCTTCAACATCTTTGGGATTATTCACTAGGATGTCCTACTTAACCTTTGAAATCTTAGCCCGAGTGTAGTTCTTGGGTCCTTCAATAGCTTCTCTAAGAAATATCGTATGAGGTCACTTATGTACTTTGACCTATAAGGTAACCTCCTTTGGGGGATCACCTTGGGGGAACTCAGAGGGGGAGATCTCATGATCTTGAGAGACTAAAAGATAGGGGTCAGGGCAGGTTGGGTAAACTAAATGAAAGACTACACTATGGATTCAGCCTATTTATGTAAAGTATTATATTCCTGTATGAGCTTAACGAGGGCCATCCCTACCTCTTAGACCTTGGAGTTGAACATCTCCAGCTATACTTTGTTCCTTTTCATCTCATCTAACATAATGGATTTACCCTTATAGGCAGTCTCCTTAGAGGTACCCACATCGAGGGTGATCAACTTAGCTTTAGGAATGAACATCTTGAGGGGGAGGTTGTTAAGAGGGGATTTGAAAAGGTTGGCCTAGGGGGTGTACTTAGAGGGTTGGTTGGATCCAGAGGTGGGATCTTCCACTGAGGAGTCCTCCCCAGAGGAGGATCCCTAAGGGGGACCTCCTGATCATGAAGAGCTTGTCTGTGTTTGATTAGGAGAATTATCAACCCTTGGTGGAGGATAGGGTTAGTTTCATTCACTTGGTATATAAAAATGGTGCTTTCAAGAGACTTAAACAGGAATAAAGGAAGACTTATATTATAACTAATCAAGTGATTCAAAAACAAAAAGTGGTGGGAAAAGATAAGAGTGTATTTACCTTCAAGGGTCATATAACACATAATTTAGAGATAGATATCAGGCCAGTGATGAGGGATATATGCCCATGGGAAGCCTTTCTTATCAATCCTCACAAATTAATTCATCCAAAAGAAACATTACAACTCATATTTCTTTATTTTGTCTTTGAATGCCTTAATGCCCTCATAGGACATATCAGTTGCTTCCCTAATGAAATCCTTTGAAATAATGATTCTTATTCCATAAATGGTCACCTTTCATTTGTTCTAAGATGATATAAAGTCATGGGCCACTTATGCATTATGCTATGTGATTATCTCCATGAAATTGGTGAGGCTCCCATGTTTGAGTCTCTTCAAAACTTTTTTTTGGATGCATACTTTCATGCAAGAAATGGGTTCCAGCCTTTCCCTATCACCTCCATTTGAATTGGTGTCCATAGAGCCAAGGTAACTAGGTGGAAAGTTTTAGATGGAGAAAATTTTTAAAATGCAAATGGAGTTCAGGAAGCCTATTGATAACATGCTATAGCAATTACACCCCTTCCTATAGACACAATTATGGATAAACATAATTAAAAATTCCCCCTTTAAAGAATTATTATGCACATGTGGTGATATAATGTTTCCATCATGTATTAGTAAATTTAACTTGTAAGTATTTTGAGAACATTATTAGTAACATTGTTTACATCATGATAGTTTGTTAAAATGTGGAGTTTGACTCTAATAATAGTAATAAGGTCCACTACCCCATTACCTTCTTGGTAGATATGGATAATTTGAAAGTGAGACATGCCCCTCAAGAGTTGTTTGGCATCATCTATGATGTCTTTGATAGTGTGAGAGGGGATTATTTTCTCTTCTAGAACATTTAAGATATTTAATGAATCACCCTCCATGATGATCCTATTTTGGTTAGTTTTGGAAGCTAAATATAAACCCCAGAGGGCCACCTTAACCTCTATAAAATGGTTTATTTGGGTTCCCATGGGACCTAGATAAGCAACCAATATCTCCATTTTAAAATTCCTTATAACTCCACCTCCACATACAGGGCTTGGGTGGCCTTTAAAGGCACTATAAAAGTTAAGTTTAACCCATATTTTTGATGGATCCTTCCATTTTTTATGCTTGAAAATTATATATTTTGAGGAGGAGCTTAAAATTTGAGTAATATCCCATTTGTTGAGAATCTATAAAGCTGAAGGAGAGGTAGGTTCTTTGTCTTCAAGGGAAATTTTTCTAGTTTTCTAAAATGGCTTGGTAAAGATAGAGGAAGGCACCTTCTAGTTGGTATCTTTTATTTAGGAAGAGGCCATCATTATGGGATTTCTAGACACACCAAAACTAATGGGGAAGTTTAAGGTTCCATAGGAAGTCAAAGGAAGGGAAATTCTACGGATATTTCCATTGCACTATGAGATCAAGGACTTTGTTTTGAGCTAAAAGGACACTGAAGGAATAGGTTTTGAACTAAATATTATGTATTTCGATAAATTGGGCATTTGTTGGGGATATTCAGTCATCTTTTGGCTAGGTTGTCTACCATCAAATTTTTTTCCTATGCCGATTACCAAAGAAAGAAATTAACTTTGGGAGTCAAATGTTTCACCTAATTATTTTTCCAAAAATTCCATTTACTTTCCAAATTAAGATTAGTGACATGTCTTGAGGCCACTGAGTAGGAACCATTCTCTTCAGCCCCCCAAATAAAATGATCTTCCTTATAAATGGAAGTGATATGAACTTGAATTAATGATGAGTTAAGGGTCTAAATATCTTTCTATTATTCTAGTGATATTCCTTCATTGGGGATAATTTTTGATCACTTTGCACCTTACTTCATTTCCCAGTAATCTTTAATCTTGGGTCCCCATCTTTGCTTGAGGTCTCTGTACCACCCAGTCCAAATCCCCTGAGTGGAAAGGGGGGTGGAAGATAGCTAGCTGTCTTCCCAAAAGTCAATTTTCTCACCATTTCCAATTTTCCATTCAACCTCATACATAAATAATATATTAAAACACTAAATATCTCAATCCTCTTAGTAATTTCCATAAATATAAAATATAATTGTCAAATCAGATTTTTCCTTTTACATCAAAATTTGTGTTTATTTTAATACATCATATAATATAAATTAGTCAAAAGTTGTAACTTATTAAATAAAAATAATAAAAAACAAGGTAAAACATATAGTTTTGAATGAATATTGATTCTGAAATGCCTAGGTTTTCTGATTATAAAGTTTAATCTTCTCAACTCATGAGAAAGGTACCTAATTCATCCATCCATGATAAGACTCCACTCTTGAATGAAACTATTTAGATCAAAACCATTATTTCACATCAAATTCTTAATTTTATTCATTCCATATATAATTAAAAACAATTCCAAACCTTATCTCTAAAGGTCAACTCACTTGAATATAAGCTTATATATGCGCTAAATCCTGAGAATGTTATTGTCAATTACATCTCTAACTCCCCATTCAAAACCTATGTGTCTTAAAATATTTCATCTTTGACAAGGGTTAAGGGAAAAAAATAATATATAATTAATGTATCACATAAATTAAATAATTTAAATACATCTCCAAGTAAAACTCTTAAGAACATGATTCAAAATGACTTGATCATTTTACATCCTACTTCCTATGAAAATACCTAAATACTATTGTGCTTATTATAGAGTTCATGAAAATCAAATAAATACACATTTGGATTTAAAACATATAATATAATATATTATTGATAATGATGACCTTGAATTGATTACATCTTTTAAAGTAACACCAAATTCTAGCACACCTTGTAAAATTGAGCAACCCACTAAAATTGTGGTTTTATCTCTCAAGGATGAGTAACAAAAACAAGAGTTACATAAATAATATTTGACTAATAAATAGGTACCTAAGAAGGAATGTTTTAATAAATATGTACATAAGAAGATTAATGTTACAAGCATATTTTTCAAGAGAATACGGTTACATATATACATACTTTGTTACAAGCATAAAATAGAATAAATAAGGTCATCCAACAGAGAATATAGCTACATATATACAAATATCTAATTATGAACATGGTACTGATGATTAAGAACATATTTAAGAACAAAGAATATTTGAAAAATGAATTCCAAAATATGGTGCAGTAGGTTATACATACTCTACTACAAATGTTATATATGTTTGGAGTGACACATCTAAAGTAATGGTTGTTAATGATTGTGACATATACAAAATAAAATATCCAACTATTAACATAGTTAAAGTATCACTACATGCATTAAATCTAGTAGGATTACCACAAGTATCTAATTTAAATACAATTAAAAGTATGCCTGTGAGTTTATTACCAAACACATATCCATATAATTCACTTACTCATGAGCCAGCATTGTTAACTCAACACAAAGTAATAAGTGAAGATGATGTATTTTATATGCATGGTTGGTTAGATGATTCCATCCCATTAAATTTTTTGGATTATGATGAGATCATTGGTTAGCTTAAACATAATCTATTGTATATATATTATTTATTTTTCTTGCTTGATCACTATATTTAGTGTGATTACTTTTTTTCTATATTATTATATCTTGACATACTTTGAGTAGATATGATTTTTCATTGATCATTCTTATATACCTTGGCTTTGTTTAGTTATGATTTTTTCATTGGTCCTTGTCTTTAGATTTTTTTCCCAATCTAGATATTCAAGCCATTTATCCTATAATGACACATCATTTACATCCATCTAATATTAGTGCACATTTTTTAAGGCATGATACACCTTGACATGACATACTACTTGATCACCCCTCCATATTGACTATCAATGTTTTTTTATTGTTATGTCATATATTAAGTTTACATGATCACATAAATTTTATGTATATACTTTATGACATGTACACATATATGATTTTTGTTCCATTGGGGGCATGTGTCTTCCTATCTCCACATGCTATTTTGAGACATGATTTTGAGATTCACATATACAATGGGTATATATTTCTTGCCTTCAATTCCTTGAGACTAATTTGTTAATACACTTGGTGATTATTATGTGCTGACACATGATATGGATTTTTTGGATCCCTTATATTATTATATTTTCAAAGCCTTTCCTCTTGGCCTTGCTTGGTTTAAAAAAATGTGATTAAATTCAAAATATTCAAAAAAATAAAAAATATAAAACAGGACCTATGTATGAATTATTTGATAGTATACATGATTTATTGATATTATACATGATTAATTTATCATATACATGGTGAATTACATATCCATTTTATACACAAATTCTTTTCACAATATACATGAGTGGGATGAAGGACATACAAGCTACATATGGCACATGAACATGTGTGTGTTTGTGTGTGTGACATTATTTACACCCACCCACTATCTTTATACATTAGTGGCATGCTTACACTAAGGGCATATTGGTAAATATATTCCATTCTATTGATTATATCGAGCCATTTAGACTGTTTATACGTGGCTTACTTTTGCATATAATTTTAAGAGTATTATTTCTTATATATCATGATTTGCTATATTGGATAGTAATATTGATTGATTATGTAGACTAATAATGTTTGTTCCATGAATAATTGATGTTGATGACTATTACATTATGTGATCATTTATGTGTGCTTTATTGCATGTTCTATGAGTACATTAACTATGTTTTTTCACATCATGTGTCAATTGTGTTAGAGGATCCTCTAGTCCATGTCATATTCATGTTATCTATAATGGGTTAGAATTGAGTTAGAATTGACTCATTCCTTGAATTATTATGTTCCTCATGATCATGATATCATGTGTGTATACATGTATAATTGTGGATAAGCTTGGTGCCATGATTTTTTATCACGCATGTTTCTATTGTGTGTGATGCCATAATGTATATCATGCATTCATTGCAATTCTTATTACCTCATGACTAATTTATATATTTACTTGACATGACACTTATGCCAATTTCCTTGGATTACATGTTTCATACGTGCTTGAATGATCAAATATTTATATAATGACATATATTATCATGTTGTATACAAACTTTAAATGATTACAATTTTATATATAACACATGGTGTTTATGAATATTTATTTTTAGATGAATTATTTATAGGATTCATCACTCACCTCAAAAGGGGGCATATAATGGGATCATCAAAGAGATTTAGGCCATGACAAATAAAGGGTTCACATTATAGATTAGGTTATGTGATTCAAATGGAATAAATTAAATAGATTGAAACATATATTAGGCTTATGTGGGGAATTCTACATGATTTGAATAAAAATTGGTAGACTCTATGACATTTTGAGACATTATATGAATCATATTATGCATATTTATCAGATTGATAGATAAATTATTGCATTCTAAGGTAGATTATATTTGGGGAATGAATGTTATTCATGCAAGTAATTTTCTATTTCTATGTTGACTACTAATTGGGAATGATGGTACTTTTTAAAATTTTAGGTCTAAAATCCATATGAAGAGGTTGATTCATAATATAAATTTATATACAAACCTATTTTGAGGTTCCAGTTTTTCCATACAAACCTATTTTATGGTTCCACATTTACATATGAACTTGTTTTAGGGTTCTAACAAATGATTTATGATATTTATAGTGGTGTTGTCGAGATTTATTTGGCACTCAACTTATAACACTTATTCATATCCAATGGGGGTTGAAGAACATATAATTATCAACCCATTTTTTTAGTAATTTCATCTCATTGGGGAGTAATCACCCCATGTAATTCTCAAATTGGGTTTAATAAATGGAAACTTGGTTCACATACCCTAAGGTGTAGTCATTACTTGAATTTTTGATTTCAAGTAATTCAATGATGCAGGTTATTTTATATTTTATATCATGAGTGGACATTGAGATATACATGTTTCCATGTAATTTTTGTATAGATCAAGTAGGAAATTTGGGGCATACTTATTGACACCAAGTGTTGTTATCATAGGTACCATATTTCTTATTTAATCATTTTAAACTAACATTTTCAATACTAGAATAAAAGGGGAACATTTATAGACACATAAATTTGGTATTATAAACTTGGAAAAATCAATTTTGATAGATGGTGACATATTTGTACATTTGCATACACTTTTGAATCTTGTGCATACTTCCCCCTATCCAGTTATTCACTTCTTATATTTTATAACTTAATTTACCAATATACATATTTAGGATCACCTTAATATATGTAATAACACTCCATAAACCTAAGAAGATTGTCACAATACCCTAGATAACTGATTTTACCTGTCAGAAGGTATAGACAATGTTATACCCTTAACCTATAGTGTGTCTAGGGATATATGTGGCTGACTTGTGGCTTACATACCTTCGTATTATCTTATTACATTTCTTAATGTTATTAGTATGATTGACTTATAGAATAACCATGGAAAAGTAGAGTATATATAGGAGGTAGTAGTTAGTATTTTATAAATCATATTATGAATTATGTTCTTATTTCATTATTGTGGAGGTTGCCCCCTCAAAGTGGCTCAATCATAATATTCAAGTATTCTACTCTTTCACCAATTGTTGTCATGGATCTACTTATTTTGTTCTTAATTATGTGATATATAATTTAATTATTATGAATCATTTAACTAATTTCACTACAAGTGGTATCAAAGCTTCGATTTGGGCAAGTTTTTGTGGCATGATATTTTGGACCTAGTGTCTTGAGCACTAGAAGGTAGAAAAAACATAACTTGTGATCCAAGAAGAATTGATTTTTTTCATTGTATTGTTGTTTGTGTGTTTATTTATAAAAAAGAAAGGAATACGAGTAAAAAAAAGTCTAATTTTTTTTACCTTATGTAAATTAGCATTTGTTAGATTCATCTCTATGAGACAATCACAATGGTATATTCTATTGGTATAATTTTTAGGCTGATATTTTTCACCCTAACAGTCATTGGATTCATATTGGTAAGGTGATTAGAATGGTATCATCTACTAATGCACTTTTTTTCAAGGTTGTAACCCTCTTATATTTTGTCCATGGATAGTTCTAATACTCCTAGATGCAAGAAAGGGCAAGAAATGCCTAAAAATACTCACAGGGATAACATGGATTCTAAAACTTTAGATTTAAGTATTTCAATGATGGTTCAACACCTCTAATCAGAGTTACATGTCATGGTGTAGAAAGATGATCTCCATGTGGTTCAATGTGAATTCATGGGGATGAGACAGGAGATGAATGGATAGAGGGATCAGTTAAAACAACTCACTAGCCAATTGGCCAAACTTGTAGCTCAGCTTTTGTTAAATAACTCTCCACCACTCCATTTTGAGTCTCCCAACCCAAACAATTTTATCACCAATCTAAGCCTAAAATTGATGTTTCAAAAGTGGAATTTTGAAAGTTTGATGGTCAAGATTTTCTCACATGGCTTACTCAAATTAAAAACTTATTTTATCTACATAAGATTCCCTATTCGTAAAAGGTGGTCATGGCATCATTGTATCTAAAACCTAAGTAGTTTATTTGGTATCATTCATTGTATGCTCAAAATAAAAATAAGGGTGTCCAAATTTTATGGTCAATATTTTTTGAGGAGTTAAATATCCACTATCATAATAATGTCTCTAAAAAATACTTCAGCTAGCTATCCAAGCTATGCCAAATTAGGATTGTAAAGGATTACATTCATCAATTTTAAATTTTTCCTTACATGTTATAGACATCACTAAGGAAAATCTAACTAACTTATTTTTGGGTGGCCTCAAAGATAACATCCAATTGAAGGTTTGCATGTTACATCCAAGGTAAAATATGGTTGAAGAAAATTTTTATAATCTAACGAAGACCTTTTACTAATATCTATGAATGCACTTTCCCATCACCATGATTTTTGTAGCCTACTAGATTGACCCATCAACAAATAAATGAAAAGCATGAAAAAGGTTTGTGTTATGGATGTGATATAAAATGGAGTAAAATACATTGATGTGATGAAAATAATTTGTTTGATATTAAAGGTGCTAATGAGGAGGAAGATAATGATGAGGCTTCAAGAAGAACCTGAGGATGAATCTAAAGATTATCAATCTACTATTTATTTTCATGCACTTTCAGGCATTGGTACTCCTCAAACTCTTAAAGTGGTGGGTTTACTAAATAAATAAAAGGTGACTATGTTGATTGAATTTGGGAGTACACATAACTTCATCAACAATAATTTGCTACTCATTTGAACTATTTCATTTACCTATCTCCAAAATTTCAAGTCATGATTATAGATGGTGATATATTCAAATATTTAGGAAAATGCCATAACATTAAGCTTGCTATGGGAGACTACTTGATAGATTCACCTATGTTTTTTATTCCCATGGGAGGAGTTGACATTGTTTTGGGAGTGTAGTGGATCACCACTTTGGGCACTATTGAGATGAATTTCTAGGAATTATTTTTGAAGTTCTATTCATAAGGTAGGACCTTTGAATTGTATGGAGTATGGGCTAAATGTACATAATTGGTTAATTCCCATCATATGATGAATATTATTAGAAAAGATGTTGATGGATTTGTTGAACACTTATTTTCCATAGAGGTTAAATTAACTGATGAGTCTACACATCTTTATTTGCAAAGGGTGCTAGATGACCATTCTATTATTTTTGGTGACATGCCAAATGGACTTCCTCTAAATTGTGCATATGGTCATGCCATTAGGGTCATTCTTAGAAGTACACTACCAAACATCAAACCTTATAATCATCTCTATGCCCAAAATAGTGAAATTGAAAATATGGGACATGATATGTTGTAGGTAGGAATCATCCAATAAAGTCAAAGTAGATATTTCTCCCCTATGGTCATGGTGCAAAAGAAGGATGACACTTGGAGGATGTGCCCAAACTATAGATACTTAATAAGTACACCATCAAAAATAAGTTTACTATTTCATTAATTTTTGATTTTATAGATGAATTACATGGTGCTATTTGTTTTACCAAGTCAAATATTTTTTCTAGGTCTAATCAGATTCAAATCTGTAATGAGGACATACCTAAAATAGATTTCAAAACTCATGAAGGTCATTATGAATTTATGGACATGAATTTGGTCTCACAAATGCACCATCTTCATTTTAGAGTTTGATACATATTATTTTTAGGCCATTTTTGATAAATTTTGTATTGGTATTTTTTGATGATATCCTCATCTACAAAAAAATTGGGTTGACATTTTAAATAATGTCAAATAGGTAATTTCAATTCTAGAACAACATCATCTTTATGCCAAACCTTCTAATTGTGATTTTGGTGTCCAAGAGATGGAGTACATGGGTCATATTAGTTCACATGAAGTAGATAAAGTTGATCCTAAAAATCCCAAGTGATGATGGAATGGTAGGTTCTCAAGACCCTCAATAATCTCTGAGGATTACTGGGGCTAATTGGTTACTATCACAGTTTTGTCAAAAATTATGGTACAATTTCATCCCCACTCACCTCTTTTATGAAGAAAGACTCCTAGTGGATTGATTCAACTACCAAGGAGTTTGAACAATTGAAAATGATTATGTGCACAACTCCAATTTTGGCTACTCTAGATTTTTCAAAAACTTTTGTTGTGGAGTGTGATGCATCATGATTTGGCATGAGAGGTGTACTCATGAAATAAGGTAGACCATTAAAATTTGAAATTCACAAACTAGAGGGAAAAAATAATCTCAAACCAATATATGATAAATATATGATGGTTATTCTTCATGCAATCAAGTAATAAAGACCTTATTTGATGGGTCATCACTTTTAGGTAAAAACTGATTGTGATAGCCTCAAATAATTTTGGAATAATGATTATCATCTTAAAAAAATGGGTTAATAAAATATTAGGATATGATTTTTAAATATTATATAATAAAGGAAAATTGAATATGGTGGTAAATGCACTATGTAGGAGGGATGAATCAGTTGATGCATTGTTATGTGTAATGATTATTTGTTAGGCAAATTGGCTAGAGGAAGTAAGATTAGAAAGAGAGAATGATAGTGCTACCCATGATTTGATTTAATATATTTAGAATGGGGGAGCTAAAAAATTTACATGGAAGGGGAATTTAATATGGTATAAAGATATATTATACCTATGTAAGCATTCTCTCCTCAAGAATAAAATCTTTCGAGAACTTCATGCATCTCCACTAGGAGGTCACTCAATATTTCTGAAAAAATATCATAGAATCAAGCAAGATTATTTTTGGGATGGACTCAAGGGGGATTTCCATAAATGTGTCACTGAATGCATGGCAAGTCAACATAACAAAGGTGAAACCATTAATACCCCATGTCTTTTGTAGTTTTTATCCATCCCTAGCTATCATTAGGAGGAGGTTTCATTGGATTTCATTATTGTGTTACCATGGGCTGAGGGTAAAAATGTTATCATGGTAGTTGTTGATTGACTCACTAAATATGCTCATTTTTGTTCCTTATCATAACCATTTGTTGCTAGTACAGTAGATTATACTTTTCTCAATATAATTCATAAATTTCACAGTACTCTAAAAATCATTATAAGTGACCAAGATCCCATATTTACTAGTAATTTTTGAACTAAATTATTTACATGTTTGGGCACCCAGTTAGCTCATATCTCAACCTATCACCCTTAATTTTATGGATAAATAAAGGTAGTCAATAAATGTCTAAAATAATATCTTCATTGTTTTGTTTTTGATAAATAAGACAAATGGGTTCACAATCAACATGAAGCACTAGTGAGAGAATGAAGCATCAATCAGACCAACACCATAGTGAGAGGCATTTTGACATAGGTGATTGGTTATTTGTGTGTTTTAATCCATATAAGTAGATGTATCTAAAGAAATATAAAAATGATAACAAGTTGTCATTTAAGTATTATAGCCCTTATTGGACCTTGCAAAAAATTGGTAGTGTCGCTTACAAACTAGAATTTACTCCATCCACTCATATACATCCAATTTTCCATGTATTTTACCTAAATAAGGTAATTAGATAGATTTTCCACTCAAAGTGAGTTATCATAATTGGATGAAAAAGGCTGAGTCATTCTATATCCTAAGAGGTCCTTCACATGTGCACCAAATAATTGCAGACTAGAGAGATTAAGGAGTATTTGATCAAATCGAAGAACCTATATTTTGAAGATGCAACATTGGAAGATGAATATTTCCTATAAACACATCCTATTTTGATTCGACACTGAGGATGGTGTTGTTCTTAAGGGGAAGGGCATACTATTCCCTTAACCTCTAGTGAATATAGGGATATGTGTAACTGACTTGTGGCTTACATACCTTTATATTATCTTATTGTATTTATTAATTTTATTAGTATGGTTGACCTTTGGAATAACCATGCTTATTATATTCTTAATTCTATGATATATAATTCTATTATTGTGAATCATCTAAGCAATTTTATTATAGACAATAGTCAGATAGTTATAATTTGTTATAAGTGTCTACTTTTTCCAGTAGTTCCTAAGAACTTCTAATAGATACTTTTAAAATTGGGATATATTTTTTAGGTTATCCTAGACATGTTTCATGTATTATTCATCATAGTAAATATCAAATATTTATCTATAAATATAAATCAAAATTAAGGTCATACTATCTAACTTGGTCACTATTCTCCATTCACATTCAAAAAACCACTTGAAATATCTTAAAACATTATAAATAATGCATACTCATCAAAAACATTCTCAAATTATTGATAATAGACATAATTATGAATACAAAAAATAGTTTAAAGTTTCATGTTGTCAAATGTCAAAAGCCAAGCATTGCATTTCATCTTAAAATGATCATGATGGTGTACACACACACCTTGGGAAGATAACTACATGTTTTTTAGACCTTTTTCATGTATTTTAATGTAGGTAATACTTAAAATATTAACAAGGATTGATTTAATATATCTATACCATATTTCTAACCCCTTTTTTAAGATAATAGTGTTAAAATCAAAACTAGGGTTTCAATGAAAGAAGAGGAAAATCAAAGATCAATTCATAGGATTGAGGGAAATAAAACATAAAAAACTCATCTACATGTACAATAATAGTGATATGAGGTACTACAGACTTGAAAAATCAATATAGATAGTACTTTCAAATACTAAATAGTACTAGTCGTTGTAGGGATATGAGCTTCACCAAAAGCGTTGGCATTGGGTTTGAGGTCATGTTTTTTAATCTTACTAGTTAAAAAGATAATAAAAAATATTTTTTATAGACTATGATGGGTACAATGAGAAAACAAAATTATAAATCATTTAAGTTCATCTCTTCCCTCTTTTCTTTAACAATTCTAAATATAGTAAGTTCAATAGCAATCTATCTATTACATTTATATGTGTATGGTTAATGCCTTGTCTTGCATGATATGAATTTAAATAGTTTTATCTTATCTATAATATATTAATATTAAAATAAAATAAATATATATATGAATTAATCTTATCTTTAGTTATATTATCTCAAAATTGGCAACCCCTTTTTTGATGATAACCACTAATGATCTTATTAGTTTTAAGTGCCTTAAAAATAAGTTATGGATAATGTGCACATTTTTATTTATATGTGACTTATAAATAAGTCATTATAAATATGTTATGAATAATTATTTGCACATAAGGTTTGGATTATCTATTAAAAATATAAATACAAGTCCATACTAGATAATACAATAGTGCATGTCCTTATATACACTAAATATTTAGAGGCCATGATGTTTGAATTTGGATCTAATGCATGTACCTCTACCACCTCCAATATCAATTTAAATCAACGTCAAAATATGAGGCTAATTATACACCTAATTTATAATCTAATAATGAGGCCTAAAATATAGTAAATGTAATATCTCAACCAAACAATCTATTTATTCATTGTAGAGATTTTAGACAATTTTACAAGGATATCCAAGCCTCTTCATGAAGCACTTAAACAATTTATTGAATGAAATATTTTATATTTGTCTCCATAATGTGATTTTTATATATATTTACCTTTTCAAAAAAAAATATGGTGTGAATGCCTACTATGAGTACCATATATCTTCAAGACATATTACAAATAAGTGTTTTGGATTGAGACTTAAGATAAAATATATAATCAATAGTAATGATATTTAAGTGGAAGGACATAATCTTACATTTACTAAATTAGTTTATCCATCAAACCAACATTTATAAGTCCTTAACAACTCAGTTTCAAATCATTATACTCTAAATTAAGACAATGTTAGTATATAAATACATACTTATCAACCAATGATTTGTGCATCTTACATGGTATTATCAGTATGATTATGGGTTACCAAGTACCTTATATAAAATTATACTACCATGAGATTCAAAATGATAATTATAAAAATGGTCCACTATATGTACATAATTTTATGGACTCACATACTACAATTACACATGTAATTATGGTAGACAATGGTTCATGTCAAAAATTATGTACAATGTCATTCCTATCTAGTAGAAGCTACACTCAACAATATTTGCATCGGATAACCATGGTTTTTAAGAGTTATATGGTCTTATATGGGCACTTATTTGGGAAAGACATTTATTTTCATTCTAAGTCATAATACCCTTTTAGTATGGTTCAAAGTATTGTCAAATAACATGACATACGATCTATAACTTGAATACCCATAGCTAAGTAAAATGGGAGTTGTTTCATCCACATTACATCAATGTCTTAAGTTTTTAGATGATACCAAAGTATTTCTTATTTTTGGCACACCTTATGAGTTATCTTTACAACATCAATAACAACATGATATATTACCTAAAGTGTTTCCAAAAAAAGAAATAATAGAACCTAAAGTCACATCTTCTATAGTTCCACCTCATATAATTATTGTCCCTACAATTCTCACATCTACAACTCTGGTTCCTTGAGTTAGAGTTCCTACAGCTAATTTTTTTTAAGTTATAACTCCCACATATACACCACCTAGAGTTATAGTGCCTGTTTATACACATCCAATTATTGTATTACCACCTTTGGAATATGTTCATGCTCAACCTCCTAAAAATATTTCAATCATACAATGAAACATTCAAACTAATACATATGATTTTTTTTCCAACAAGTTAAGGTAACTCCTCCAGCCCATCCCTATGATGACTATCTTAGTGATCATGGTTTAGGTTATCATACCAATTATGACTAAATTTTTTATCCTATACTTATGAAACTTTTATAGATAATTTTTGTGACATATCATAATCTCCACAATCTTGGTCTCTCTTTGTATACTTTTATATAGGATTATTATTTAGCATTACTAGCCTATCTCATGAAATTAAATGATAGAACCTAATGTACATAGATTATTTTTACTCCTTTATTATATGCATCATGCATTTCATGTTCCTTCCTCCCTTTAGATAGTTCATTGCATCATGAAATTTATAGGTTCGATATTTATATTTATGCCTTGGTTTCCATTGACATTATTGTAGACGCTTGGTTTATATTATTTGTTATATTTTCATAATCCTTTTCCTTTGATTGTTGATCTTATTCTTATAACTTGTGTAGTATTAAATTATGATATATATATATATATATATATATATATATATATATATACATACATACATATATACATATATATATATATCAAGGCATTTTTTCCTAGCATGCATTGAGTTTTAAGGAAAGATATCGGTTAGTAGGACACTTTCACCCCTTGGTTTATTTTTATTACTTGATCTAGTTAACCTTACTTTGTATTAATTTTAAAAAAATTATTTCTCATTATTATATAAAATAATAAAAATTAAAATATGAGAAAAAAACTTTATCTTTGGCAATGGATACATATCATGCTTATCTACCTATATTAAAGGGTTTACATATTCATGTTATATATGTACTTATCATTATATATTGTGATATGGATGTAGGATATACATGTTACATATTATCATATGGATTTATATATTTTATATGGATAAATTATGTATACACCTATTTTTTCATTTACTAACAATTTTTCTTGTAGGACATGTCATTGCATCTTTCTCCCTGAGTGTGTGTCTTAAGAAGTGCACTGGGATTGGGATTGAGAAATATTATGGTAATTTATGAAATATTTTGGTATTATGATCACATATTATACCTATTTACACTCCCCATATTATTATTTTTATATTCTATCCTCCCACAATGATTGTTTCTCTTTCTTTCACCTATTCTACTTAGTTTTAGGTTTCTTCCTAACTAACTCATCCATGCCAAGTTAGTTAAGTTATGTCCCATGTATTTAAAAATGTATCAATCATGATTAATGTATTTAATTTTTATTATTTATGTCCCTTTAAAATTAAATTATCCCCATTTAATTTAGTTATTTACTTTTCTATACTAACTCGACATGGATGACATAATACTATTTTTATTCAGATATTTACATTGCATTGATCCTGGTTGAGTTCATTAACATATTTGTTACGTATTATTTAGGATATATATATATATATATATATATATATGGATCCCATATATCATTTTTTAAAAAAAACACACCAATTTTATTTTCTTGTTCATGAAAATTTTACTTTAGTAGAAGAAGAGGAATCAAAGTATAGGAGCTTACTCTTGTGAAAGTCTAGTATTTACTCAAGGTCTTTAAAGTTCAATAGAAAGAGGCTAAACCAAGGAAGTTTCCTTTAGTATTTAGAGCCAAAAATTAAGGAAACTTAGGTATTCATCATATGTAATTAATTATTCACCTACAACATCTCTCATAAAGTACCACTTGAGCCAAGGGGGAGATTGATGTGCCAATATGTCAACCCAATTTAAGTATCCATACATATTTACTCTTTATTTTAATTGGTTTGCATGATTATACTAGATTTGTTTTTTGTTTTATTATTATCCATGTTCAACTCAACTTATTCTTGTTAGATTATGTTAACTTTACATGCCAATATATCCTTATTTTAGATACCTCTTGGATTTAACCTTTAATTTGCATACAACCTTTGGTATTAGATACTTGACAATATCAATTTTGAGATACATTTTTTTTGTCATGCCCAAGATCCTTACATCCAAGGGCACTCTTGAGATTGAGTGTTTTATAGGAATAAAATGGGAGACAATGCATGGGATAAATATATCCCATTATTAATTTTAGGATAGATGTTGTTTTACTCTAAGGATCAATTAGTTTAACCTTGTTATACTAAGATAACAATAGGTATTACCACCAGAGGCTCAATATATGTGTGTTTGCACCTAGAATTCATTCCCAGTTGAATAAACCCTTACTCATTATTTATGTTAATCTAAGATTTATTAATTTATAAAATAGGGGAAACTATTTTACTTCTAAAGCAAACATAAAAAGATAGCAAGGTAAGTAGAAAAGGGGTGTTTTTGATTCAAAGAATTCTAGTGCTTGATAACTGAAACATGCCAAGTCATAATTATACCATTGTGTTCTTGGTTCAACATTTTCACCAACTTTAGACACTTAGTGGGCAAGATTCTAAAGGGACACCAATATGAATATTTTACTTGTAGGTCCTTCAGAGAATGTAAACACTCAAAATATTTATAGTAATTGACTAACAAAGATTTTGTAACACTTTATAAATGAAATTACATAAAGCATAAATTATTCACAAAATATTAAAAAGAACATACAGGGGGTTAGACTAGCAAATGTAAAATCTAATTACCATATTCATCTCTGTAACATAAGCACATTATCACTCCTCTTACATAAACATTCACTTAGAACTTTAAAAAATAGACCACATTCCATGAGTAGAAAACAGGTTAAAACAAATAAAATCTCCATATTAGAGTTTTAACAAAGTTTCTTTACAAAAAATTTTGACCCTTCAAAAATAAGGCAGTTTAAAATATATAAAATGGTAGGGCTTACCTCTAAGTAGCATGCGATTCCCATCTTTGGCAATGAAGGCCATTAAAGATTGTTAGAAATTCTAAGTTTCAAAACAAACAAAAGATTCCCCACTTTGTTGAAAGGTACCCATGGGGGCCCAATTAGTTGATACACTAATGAGATGGAGAAGAATTATTTCCCAATTACTTGGGTTGTGACTCTTTTGTCTTCCAACATCACTACCACCAAGTTAAACTCCTAGTCTAGCTTGCCTAGGTTCATAGGTGGCTCCTGAAAGATCACCTCTAATCAAGCCAATAGCTATTGATGTACTTGGAATGGAGCCTCCAAGGATATTTTCACTTCTAAAACATGGTTGATGCTTACTATGGACTAATTTGATAGTTTCAATACTACCTTGGCTCCATCTTTGTTGTATTTTTTCACTTTAATCTTCATGACCTAGATGAAATTACCCAACTGAACTTCAAACTCGCCTTTGTCTAGTAGGGTGCCATCTAGGTGGAAGAACATAGTGATGTTAACCTATCTAAAGTAGGTCAACATCCTTTCCCTAATTTCTTATATAGGTCCCATGACTTCTTGTACTAATGTCAACCATTCTTCAATTGAGGACCTTATACTCCCTACATAGCTTTTTTAGAGGCTCGAATCTAAGGTAGGTATGAATTTTAGCTCTAGGAACATGGACTTGTGGATAATCATGGTGAGATTTTTGCACTTTCTATTTATGAGATTAATTATTTTTAAATACAACTACAACCTTTAGAGATGTGCCCTACTTTTGATGAGTTATTCTACCACCTCACTAAGAGTTGAGAATACATGTACAAGTGTTTCCTTAACCTGTCCAATTAATTCCACATGAAAGGTGCTCTTTACCTATGCCTCAAACACATAAACTTGATCCTACATGTCTTCCATGAGATTCTTAGGCATGTCATGCAAGGCCCAAATCATATATACTAGATCATTAGCCACTCTCTCTTATCTTAAAGATGTTCTCACTTTGGTGAGGGAAAATAAGTCCTATTTAATTTTCAAGACTACAGGGTCTCCTCTAA
Organism: Torreya grandis; assembly: GCA_037957365.1. Taxonomy (NCBI): domain Eukaryota; kingdom Viridiplantae; phylum Streptophyta; class Pinopsida; order Cupressales; family Taxaceae; genus Torreya; species Torreya grandis. The sequence goes on from JARHVA010000091.1 coordinate 7,064,354, forward strand.
TGAATTTATATGTGAGGATCCTCCTCTATTTAATTAAAGTCCTGTAAAACTACCATTACACTTATAGATGTACCTACATCATTACCTTGTGTGTCTATGACATTGTGGCTACTCATAAGGTAGAAGGGGGTGTTAGTGGGGTGGTAGAGATGGAGGTGATAGCTAGAGGCCTAGGTAGAGGATGAATGGATGAAGTAGAGAGAATGAAGGATGAAAGCAATGGAGGAGAGGGAGGCATGGGGGTGTAAGGAAGAAGGATGAAATGGGAATCCTATGGAAACATCTAGGCTTACCACTAACTTTAGGTCAAATTGACCTATAGGGTAATGATGTTAGGGAAAGAGGCATTTAATAAGGAGGAAATTTTCTAATTAAAAAAAAGTCCCTAAGAACATAAGAAAATAGAAAAGGGGGGCTTAGGAGTGATGTGGGGAGTAAAATGGGATTGAAGAGTAATAATTACCTTTTACTTCTTCTTGGGCCTCTTGCCTATATAAACTTACACTATTTTAGTAGAAATAGTTGTAGTGGTAGATATAATAGGGGCTAACTGAGGATTTTTTTGAGTGATTGTAGGTGACACTGATGTGGTTGGGGCTAATTGAGCTATGCACATAGGTGAACTTATTATTGGGTAGATACCTATAAATATTAAATAAAGAGCACGTAGAGGTGGTCAAACCTATATAAGAACTAGTATGGGTGTTGTAAAGACCCCTTTAGGTAGAATGTATTGAACAAAGAGATTTTGGGATTTTAAGATATTGTACATAGTTGAATCTATATGCATTTGGGTGAATTATAGATGGGGTGAAATAATAAAAAAGGGAGGCACCACCTGCGTAGGCCATTGTGAGAACAAGAAACTAGGGGGTGTTCCACTAGGTTCTTGAGAGACTATGGAAGCAAGGGAAGGGATATACATGGATTCCACCTACTAGACATGCTTTAGGCTCACCTATAGACTATTTTTAATGTTGATTTATAATACCTACATAGCCATTAGTTGGGAAACCTAAACCATAAGAGGTGGTGGATATGGAGTAGAGGGTTAGGGCAGAGATGATAGTATAGGAGAAGGGGTTGGGTCCCCTTGTAATATCTTGCTTGAAATTTGAGGAGTTACCTCGACATCCTCCCTAGCCCTAACTATGTTGGAAATATTGTCATTGATGTCAAAGGTTTAGTATTATTGGTGATAAAGGCCCCATTGCATTTAATGTTATTTATCTTGGCTAATATGAGTTAATATTTATTTAATATTAATGAATTTATTTTTGGTTGCATATGAGACAAAATAAGGGCCCATGGAGAAGACGAAGAGTCATGGGATAAAGACAAAAGAAGGATGGGATGCATTTTCCCATGAAGAGTCATCTTGGGGAATACCAAGAGTCACCAAGTGAAGACAAAAGAGTAAAGGGCGAATTTCTCATGAAGGGATACTTAAAGGAATGTGAAAAGTCACCAAAGATAAAGAAAAAAGTGGGAAAGACGTTTTTGGTCATGAAGGGTCACCACATGACTTTTCAAATGCTTGGATATAAAGGGTCATCCAAGATTGGTGCCATTTTCCATTAGGAATGAAAGGTCACAAAGGGGGAAGGCCAAAGGTCATTTGGAAAGCTATAAATAAAGGCTTGAGTAGCCATTTGTAATGTGGAAGTGAGAGGTTGATTTGATATTGTAATATCTAGCTTAGAAGAGCAATTGTGAGAGATGATTTGTATTTGTTATATCTAGCTTAGAAGAGCAAAAGTGAGAGAGAGGAAGGAGATTTTGTATTGATCTATTATTTGTTGAGATAACAACATTGAGATATAGGTGTGTGGTATACACAAAGGGGTTGGTGCTCCTATGGGTTGGTGCTCATGAATTATTGCTAAGTTGGTGCTTGGCAAAGGGTTTGGTGCTCTTGTGGGTTGGTGCTCATGAATTTTTGCTGGGTTGGTGCTTAGCAAAGGGGTTGGTGCTCTTGTGGGTTGGTGCTCATGAATAGGTGCTAGATTGGTGCTTGGCAAAGGGGTTTGAAGCTCCTGTGGGTTGGTGCTCACAAATTGAAGCTGAGGTTTATACTTGGCAAAGGGGTATGGTGCTCCTGTGGGGTTGTTCTCATGAATATATTTGAGATTGATTCTCTGTGGTTTTTCCCACATTGGGTTTCCACGTTATATCTGGTGTCTCTCTCTGTCTTGTGTGATGTTTATTGTTTGAGTTTTATTGCATATCTTGAATGTTTGATTAAGTGGAATTTGGTTAAAAAGAAAGATTTATAAGATATATAATATATTGATTCACCCCCCCCCTCTCAGTATATTCCATGTTTAACAATTGGTATTAGAGCAGGTTCCTTTAGAAAGGGTTTAACAGCTTGAAGGTAGATCAAAGGAAAAGCACAGATGGCTAAGCAGCTAAAGAAGGAGAATCAAGAGTTGAAATCTATGGTTGAGGCTCTTAAGGAAAAGGTGTGTATCTTGGATTCTAAGTTGGCTATAAAAGTAAAAGAAAATAAGATATTTATTTAGGATCTTAAAAATCCGTTAGAGGTTGCAACTTCAATTTTAACATCAAAAGAAGAGTGTAAATAGTTGAAGGCTGAGTTAGATTCTTTAAAGGATAATCACGAGAAGTTTATAATCAAAGTTGAGAAAGATCATGAAATATTAGTCCAAGGAAAGAAGGATGTAGTTTTTGAAGGCAAATCAAAGAAGTCGATCAAGCAGCCCAATGCTTTCAAGTTTTCAAATTCTTTTCATGGCCATTGTCTTATTTGTCATCATGTTGGTCATAGGGCAAGATATTGTATGAGGAGAAGCAATCAATAAAAGGGAGATCTCAGTCACATTCAAGAAAAAGGTATGAGAAATATTGTTTGCTTTTGTTGTCATGAGGTTGGACATATTGCTAGATTATGCCAAAATAAAGTAAAGAGATATTCAAAGTATGTCAAAGGTTACAGAGACCCTAGAAAATATGAGAAAGACAAATTAAGGTTTGGAGACCTAAAATAGTAAAGGTTGATCAGGTTGAGTTCAAGAATGAAAATGAGTTACTTGCTATAGTAGATTAAGAATCAGATAAGAAGGATTTTAAAGAATCTATTATTACATTTGAGCATGAGCTTTGTCAAAATAAGAAAGTTGCAAAAGTTGAGAAGATGAAAAACATCATAAATGATAAGGTCAGTATGGCAAAAAGGTTAGATATGCTTAAACGGATTCTAAAAGAAAAACACAAGAAGATCAAGGAAGAAACAGACTAGATGTGGGAATCTCCTGAGATTTATTTCTAGAACCCTTCTGTGTGGGGGTGTCTCTTCTAGGATTCAAGGAGACACTTTTAAGAAAATTGAAGCATGGTGGGTGCTATCGAATCTTGGATATGTTGCATGATAGGAAGGTGAGCTGGCAAATTAATTTTTATATTTTCTTGAGGGAATATATTTTTAAAGAAAATTTTGCATCAGTATTATGGTTTGAGGCTATTAGAATGATTCTTGCATATGCAATGTTTCAAATGATTATGGTCATAAGAAATTAGAATGTTGAAAAAGAGATAACATTTTCAGAGAGAAAGAAAAGGGTACTCATGCAGATTCAATCAAGAAGGATCAAAGTTTCAAAGCTCCATTCATCAAGAAGAAGGTTCAGTCATGTTCATGGCAGAAGAAACAACCTGAAGATTCTATGTTGGTGCAAATAGCTTTGCATGTAAGAGATAAAGATCAGCCATGGTTTGTTGATAGCGGATGTTCGAGGTATATGATAGGAGAAAAGAGTAAAAGAAGATTAATGGTGGTACAGTGAGATTCGAAGATAAAACCACTGCCAGGATAGCTAGAAAAGGTACCTTATTTTTGGATAATGGTAGAACCAAGACTAAGAATGTTTTATAAGCATAATCTATTGAGTGTAAGGTAAATATGTGATCAAAGATACACCTTAAAGTTTCATGTGGAAGGTTGTGAGAATAGAATAAAATATTCAAATGAGTTGATTGCAAATTCTCAAAGGATAGGTAAAATCAGATATCTTCTCAAAGATCGGTGAGAGGAGTTGGGAGTAATTTCTATTACTTCCCTCCATTGATGTTCAGCATCAAGTGAGGGGGAGCTAAGTGTAAGCTCTATGTAGGCCCTTTGCCATTGATGTCAAAGGGGGAGAATAATAGGTACAGGTATAGGTGTAGAAAATAGTTACAAGGAACAGGTACAAGTTACTACAGTAAGGGGGAGTTACTATATGTTTTCAGATGACAGTATGTGCAGGTGACAGGATGTGGCAGTTTCAAGATTGAGGTTGCCATCAATGACAAAGGGGAAGATTGTTGGAAATATTGTCATTGATGTCAAAGGTTTGGTATTATTGGTGATAAAGGCCCCATTGCATTTAATGTTATTTATCTTGGCTAATATGAGTTAATATTTATTTAATATTAATGAATATATTTTTGGTTACATATGAGACAAAATAAGGGCCCATGGACAAGATGAAGAGTCACGGGATAAAGACAAATGAAGGATGGGACACATTTTTCCATGAAGATTCATCTTGGGGAATACCAAGAGTCACCAAGTGAAGACAAAAGAGTAAAGGGCGAATTTCTCATGAAGGGACACTTAAAGGAATACGAAAAGTCACCAAAGATAAGGACAAAAGTGGGAAAGACATTTTTGGTCATGAAGGGTCACCACATGACTTGTCAAATGCTTGGATATGAAGGGTCATCCAAGATTGTCACCATTTTCCATGAGGAATGAAAGGTCACAAAGGGGGAAGGCCAAAGGTCATTTGTAAAGCTATAAATAAAGGCTTGAGTAGCCATTTGTAATGTGGAAGTGAGAGGTTGATTTGATATTGTAGTATCTAGCTTAAAAGAGCAATTGTGAGAGATGATTTGTATTTGTTATATCTAGCTTAGAAGAGCAAAAGTGAGAGAGAGGAAGGAGATGTTGTATTGATATATCATTTGTTGAGATAGCAACATTGAGAGATAGGTGTGTGGTATACACAAAGGGGTTGGTGCTCCTGTGGGTTGGTGCTCATGAATTGTTGCTGATTTGGTGCTTGGCAAAGGGGTTGGTGCTCCTATGGGTTGGTGTTCATGAATTGTTGTTGAGTTGGTGCTCGACAAAGGGGTTGGTGCTCCTATGGGTTGGTGCTCACGAATAGGTGTTGGTTTGGTGCTTGGCAAAGGGGTTTGAAGCTCTTGTGGGTTGGTGCTCACGAATTAAAGCTGAGGTTTGTACTTGGAAAAGGGGTATGGTGCTCATATGGGTTTGTTCTCACAAATATATTTGAGATTGATTCTCCATGGTTTTTCCCACATTGGGTTTCCACGTTATATTTGGTGTCTCTCTTTATCTTGTGTGATGTTTATTGTTTGAGTTTTATTTCATATCTTGAATGTTTGATTAAGTGGAATTTGGTTAAAAATAAAGATTTATAAGATATATAATATATTTATTCACCCCCCCCCTCTCAGTATATTATGTGCTTAATAAACTAATCTAGAGGAGGTAGGGCTAGTTTTGGTAGATGGTTTGGGTTGAACTTGCTTTCCCTCATTTCTATCCTTGAGTCAAGTGAGCACCTCTTTTTCATCTATGGGGTTGAGGTGGACCTCATTTTCCTCACTAGTCTCATGGCCATAATTAATGTTGAGTCAAGACTAATACTTCTCCACATGGGTGTTTCCTTGCCTAGGGCATAGAAATACTTACCTACCACAATATTATTTAAGGGGGGTATGATATTGTATACATGATTCTTGATGGTGATGGGGAAGGCTAGGAAAGCCTTATGTTAATGACTAATTTAGTAACCAGATATGCCTTTAACTAGTTGATAGGCAATCTCTTATTCTACCAACTAGTCTAAAACTTGGTATGGTAAGTGAAGGGGAGATTTGGGGGTATCAACCACTTGGATTATAGTGTCATATTTGTAGTACCAGTAGTCACCTATGGAGGTGAGAGACCACATTATTTATTTAAACAACCAAGGCATGGTCACCTCATTGATGGACATATATACCACTGGATAGAAGGACTCACAAATCTCTCTGATGTGATTCTGGTAATGGTGGCCATATAACTTTTAAATCATTACATGGAACATTGTGTCTCTAATAACCCATGGTGTAAATTCAAATGGCTTAAACATAATGGTGGCACAAACTACATCCACCAAGTATTTCATCATATAGAGATTACCTTCACCTAAAGCATCTGATACTACCTTGACAAGTTTGAAGTTGATCACACCTATAAGGTTTAGGACCTGATCACCTTTGAGGTTTATATGCAACAAGGGCACCTATAATATATTTACATGCACAAAGTCAGTCACCTTAAATAATCAATCCAATAGGATCATCCCCACATGAATCCCTTATTTGAAGGTGTAGAAGGTGTAAGAGTCTATGTCTACCTTATTTACCCATTTAACAGTTAGGTTTTCTACCCAATCCCTCAAGACATTGTATATTTGATATGTGTCGGTCCATGCATCAACTATGGATGCATCATAATTTTAGAGGTACAATGATTGAGAGGGGGTGAATCAGTGATGCCAAATATTTCAAACTTTAATTTAGATATTTTCTAAATCTTGATCAAAATATCATATATCAACTTGATCAAGTAACATAAACATGATAACTCATACATTTAAATCATACACAATATCAAACACATAACACATGAGTCTTATGGGAAACCCTCATGGGGAAAAAAATCCACTCTCAAGCCTTCAAACACATGGACTACTTATCCTAAGAGATGATTAAAAATAAGAGACCATTTTAGATTATCATCCACTTCACAAGGAGCACCCACCCCTGAGTATGAACAAGCAGCCATTTACTCTATATGTTGAGCATTTACACAACACCTATGAAATCAACAGATTGAGAACGTTGATTTCACTTCAATCTAATGAAGACCCCATGTATAACACCTCTCTTTCACCCTTCATACTTTCTCAACCTTGGTCACATAATCAATGTATCTAAATCACCCTTTTGGATCACCCTAAGATTATTTCCTCATCTTTAGCCACAAACTTGTAGTAACTCTATAATCACAAAAAATACATGACCAAAAGGTCATATACATAGTCCTCACTCTGACCTACCTCTTTTATCTATCTTTTGCACTCTCAATAAAATATCTAGTCATAGATGTCTCTACTAGTCTCTCAATACTTATTTCAAAAGTCTAGAAACCATCATATTTCATTTTACCTTTTATAGAGTCTTCATGAATATCATGTTCATAACCTTCCTTATCAGCCACAACACATGCCTTCACTCTTAAGGCATCTACATGGGTCACCTTTAAGTAGTACCCAATTTCAAATAGGCCTAAGTGTTCTTTTAGGTCCTATAGATACCCATTCACATCTTTGACACTTATCCAATAAAAATTAGAACACAAGAACACTTTAAAAATACACATACCCATGTCACATGATCTATAGGTCCTTAAGTGAAAACATCCATCACATCACTGTTCTACTACAACATAATTAGCCCAAACATCATTTTGTACATATGATCACCAAGAATGAACACACAGTCAACTTTTAAATATTTGATCATATATATGGTCTTCATGAAGTCTATAACATGATCCAACACTTAGTTCATTTTAAAACATTTAAATGCCATCAAGAACAAGTTAATTACCCTTCTTGAGTTACTTGTAGAGCATGAACACATACACAGTCAAATTTGGATCTCAATAACTTTGACTATACAAAAATTCATACCTTTAAATAAATATTGATGGATACACCATGAAGTCTAGTATAACTTTTATTTTTACACCATGGTCAAATTCTACATATATAAAAAACTATGGCACAAAAACTACAAACTGGTCTTCTCTTGAAAATTCAAATATTTGAATTCCAACGGTCACTGAGAAACTATTAAACTTCAGAAATATTGACCTCATCTTTTTCACCCTTGAAATATTAACCAAATACACACCATAAATCTCCTTAGATCAGCCAAGTCTTTATCTTATAATGCTCACTATTAGATCTTGATTAGAACTCCCATGATTATGACACTTGGAACCTTTGGGTGCCTTCTGAACACTTTTTTATTAGTCCATGTGATTGTGTCACTTGGTATTACCACATGCTTTGTTGACTCTTTGACTTGTGCCACACCATTTATCTTCATAAGTATAAATTTTTGCTCATCATTAATCTTCTGTCAGATTAGTGATCTTGTGACACTTATCACCAATGCGTGCAACCTTTAACATGTTGAATTCATATGCATCGTTGATCTCAATATGTATGATTAAACACTCACCATTATATCTTCTAGACCAATGACCTTAGACTTCAACGTGATTAAACTTGACGGTCTCTGGCTCATCACAGTCTACTAGAGTAACTTTTAAGCTTTATAAATTGAGCTAGAAATCACTTCAAGACTCTAAATTTTTAGGGTAACTTCTTGGAACTTATACAACATCTCCATGTAAACCTTTGACCATTATTGACTTTCTTCATACCTAAATTAAATGCACAAACTTACTAGTTCATACATATCTTCCTGATGTGTAGTGATGGTATGGCTTCTCTTAAGCTATAATATGAATTTTCCTCATTTCAAATGCTCAAAAAACATACCATAGATTTTTCAAGACATCTATGGATCCCTCAAAACCTCTTCTTTATCCTTACAGACTTGCACAAGTGCCGTATCTCTTCAAGCTATCAAATAGATCACTTTGACATTAATGCATTAGTACCACATGCTTTCTTTGACATCAATGACAATATAAGACACCAATGACCATGATAAATAATATACCCCTTTTTCATTGATGGAAAAACACCCTTAGAATGACTTCTTAAAATTTGAACATCCTCATCAAAGTTCAGTCTGAACTTTCTCTCCATTTGATAGTAATGACAAAGGACCTATCTTTTGATCCTGAGGACTTGAAAAGGATTTCAAGACTAACAAAAGGAAAGGAAAACCTTTGAGAGATGATAAAAACTACCCTAACACTATGCATACCACTTATTACCTTGAAATTTTCAAAGATGCTCCATGACTACACTCTTCTTTTGATCATATGTTGCTCTATGAAGACAAAACACACTAGAACATCAAAAACTACTTAAACTCACCTTAAGAACACTAAGAGGGACTCCCCCTAGGTCATATGAACTTAGGCACCCTTTGATCATCTTCAAACCATCTTGGTATTTTGGATAAAATGACCAAAAAATCCACTTCTTCATACTAGCCTTACTTAGAGGCCTTACAGCCCTACCTAGACCTTGTATAACCCATAACATTTTATGTATGAAATTTCATGAATTTAAATTTCATATCTGGATTACACTCCTATGTCCCCTCAAACATGTCAAAAATAAACACTCAGTTCTTCCTCTATAACATACTTCCTTCACAAACCTATTAGCCAATTAGTCTTCTACTTGCACAAATCCTCCTTTATGGAACCAACCATGCAGTTCCAAAATACTATGAATGACTTTTTGAGTACCCATTTGGTCATTTCAAATGACTAAGAAAAATCACACCTCAATTCATTATAAAAACCACTTTTCCAATAAATACCAAAACACTAGGTTTATAAGAGAAACTTGGTAAACACACCATCTTAAGATCAAATCCCAACTCTAAAAATTTTCCCATACCTAGAGGTCCTCAATACACACTTTTGAATCAAATTTTGATCCCAGAATCCTTTGGGAGCCATACTTCTTATACCATGGTATTTGACCTGCATACCATTAAGCATAAATTGGGAAACCTGAGAGCAAACAAAAATTCTCTAGTTGCACACAAAAGATCTTCAAATATTCAAATCACCTAGAACACATCTGAATAAAGTCATCACACCTTTATATGCCATTATTACACCTTAACAACTTTCAATGACACTTGTATATCTCCATCCCCAGCCTGTAGACCTTGCACACACAGCTTCATTCCTATCACAACATTTTGGAGTAGAGTTATATGACTAATTTCTCCCCCTTAGCCAAGCATGTCTTCAAATGATATTATTTTCCTACAACATCAACCAAATATCAATTGGCATCCACCATGATTCCTCTTGCTTATACAAGAAGATTCAACATCTTGTCAAAACACATGATTTAGTTTGATCAAGTCATCATATCAGTCTTCTTTGAATGCACAACTATAGCTGACTTCTTCACACTTCTTTATATTGATTGGTCCATTGATCATCACCTAGAGCACACACACTTGCTTCCACACATGAAATATGTCTCTTAATAAGCACATGTAGAGATACCCACTTGTCATAGAGGGACTAAAGATCCCAAAACTTAAGAGACTCTCATATCTCCATGATCTTACCTAACTTGTAGTCCATCCTCATTTTCATATTAACTTTGAATGAGTTCTCAACCTTATTATTTTATTTTATCTTAGGATCAAGCTTCATTTCCTGGTATATTTGGGTAGATAAGGTTTGTTCCTTGATACTTGACCTTTTTCCTTATTTTGGCATGTCAAATAGTCCACCTTGAGCCTATTTTCCATTTACTTTCTTAAGCCTCCATTCCCTATGGCTCCTTCTATTTGTGTCAGGATTGGAATTTTTTAAAGAAAAACATTGATTATTCTTGTAGAACCTTGTTATGTGACCTCTCTCAGGACATTTGAAACAAATGAGATTTCTTAAACTATACATACATTTTTCTTGAGGTATATGATGATTCTTTGAAGTTTCATGAATCTGATCATTAGATCTCCTGATGAAGATATTAAAAAACCTTGTAATATGGCCAAACCCTTGACACTTGTAACAAATGATGTCATTCTTTCCTTGTGAACTAGTTGACTATATTGAGTGACGTTGTTCTACATGCTTACCATTATCTTACTCATAATTCCATGAAAATTCATTCTTTGATTATCTTTTACAATCTTTTGACCTATAACCAAATTGATTGTAGGAGTAACAATGACCATTGAAATTTTCATACCTTATAGCATCTGGTTGTCTGATCTGATTTATCTTCATTCTCCCAATGCCTTTATTCCTTGATTGATTATTGATCTTCAAAGTCTGATTATCCTTATTCATATTAGTCTTATCTTGAGTTACATGCATTTTTTCTTCTTTGTATCCAAGACCAAATCTATCATTAGCATGCTTTTTATTACTTAGAATATTATCAATATCATTTGAGCTCTTTTCAAACTTCATAAATGAATTCACTTGTCTTTTAGTCTTCTCTGACTCAACTTTCAATGACTCATTTTCAAATGCATACCTTGAACACTCATATTCTTTAGTTTTTAGGATTATGGATAGAATTTCCAATTGACAACTGAGATGATTGACTATGTCTTCATGTTCCTTAGTGTCTTCAATCACTCTTGGCTCAAACACACTAAATTGCTCTTCATAGTTCTTGATTTGTGACATCATTTTCTTTTTCTTTTTCTTCTCAATTTTTTAGATCTTTAAGATCATTCCTCAATTCAGTCACATAGTCCTCCTTGTCTTTTTCATCATTTGTATCTTTTCTCATAGCTTGACTTAGTTTCATCTGTAAAGATTCTATCTCTATTAGATACATGATACACTCTTAATTCTTATTATTTACTTCTTCATCATGAGTAAAAACATAAGTTTCAAGATCTTGTGTGATCTCATCATGTTCCTTAACTTAATTTCTCAACCTTACTTTAAACAGTCCCATTTGATCCTCATAGGATTTGATCAAGACATCTTGTTTTCTATTCTTCTTTTATAGCAACTTCATTTCTTCCATAGTATCTAGATATTTGTCTTCAAGAATGACTTTCTCATCTTATTCCTTTGAGATATATTTTCCAAATAAATATCTTTTCAAATAACATTCACCTTCATCATCACTAAAATCCATGAACAATGTCTCCTTGTTCACATTATGAAAAGAATCATCACTGTCAAATGTGTTTACTTCTTTTGTAGATGAGTTACTATCTTCTTCATGATAAAGACTCTTACTACCTTTGTATGATTCCTTATTTCCATTTTCCTTATTGAATAACTTTTTGTACTTGTTAAGACCTTCAGATTTATTATGTTCATCCTCATGAGATTCCTTAGAAGCTTCTTTGTGTTCAACCTTGTCTCTACTTGGACATCTAGCTATAAAATGACCAAATTTACCACATTAAAAACATTTGAAAGGAAGTATTCCTTCATACTTACCTAACCCTACATTAAATTTTCTTGAAATTAGGGCTTCAAGTTGATCTTCATTAAGGACAAAATCTTCAAGACTTAACTTGTTCTTCTTAGTTTTTTCTCCTTGATCACCTTGAAGGCAACTTCTTTCTTAAGAGGTATGTCCTCATCAACTCTCATCTCATAGGCATCAAGAATTCCATGTAGTTCATCCATATTTAGCTTAGTGAAATCATGACTTTCTTATATAGTAGAAAATTTTGAATCAAACTTGAGTGTAAGAGTCCTTAATATATTATATACTATAGTAGCTTCATCAACCTCCTCTCCAAGACCTATGATCATGTTTACTACCTCATCAACCCTTATAATATAATATTCCATAGTATCTTCTTCCTTTATTTTGAGACCTTAAAGTTATCTTTGGTAGATCTACAACTTAGCTAGTTTTACCTTAGAGTCTCCTTCATAAATAGTCTATAATTTAACCCAATTTTCCTTAGTATATTTTCAATGGATCACTATGGTGAACTCAGCCTCAAATAGACCACAAATCATAGCATTCATAGCTTTAGAATTATTCTCACTCAACTTCTTTTTAGCAACATTAGTTGGAGGTGTAATTGGTGTAGTGTAACCATCCATGATAGATTGCCAAATATCAAACCCTAGAGACATGATGTATGTCCTCATCCTTGCACTCTAAAAAACATAATTTGACCCATTAAACAATGGTACTTGATTTGTATATAAACCCTACATCTTTTGACTTGATATATTGTACCTTAGATAACCTTCAAATGGTTAAACTTGCATTGCAAGTCCTACTATGATACTAATTATTAGAGGTACAATCACTGATAGGGGGTGAATCAATGATGCTAGATGTTTCAAACTTTAATTTATTTCTTTTATAACTCTTAATAAAAATATCATATATCAACTTGATCAAGAAAAATAAACATGAGAGATCATACATTCAAAGCATACACAAGATCAAACACATAACATAAGATTCCTATGGGAAACCTTCATGGGGAATAAAACCCACTGTCAAGCCTAAAAACACATGGACTACTTGTATTACAAGATTATTACAAACAAGAGATGATTTTAGTGAAGCACCCACTTCACAAGGAACACCCACCCCTAAGTATGAACAGGCACCCACTTTCTCTAGATGTTGAGCACCCACACAACACCTATGAAATAAATATCTATAGAACATTGATTGAACTTCAATATGATGGAGACACTATGTATAACACATCTCTTTAACCCTTCACACTTTCTCAACCTTGCTCACATAAGCAATACATCCAAAGCACCCTTTTGGATCACCCTAAGCTTCTTGGCTCATCCTTAGACACAAACCTATAATAAATATATAATCACAATAGAGACATGAACAAAAGTTCATACACATAGTTCTCATTCTAACCTACCTCTTTTCTCTATATTTGTCTCAACACATGCTCTACTCACACATATCTCTACTAGTCTCTCAACATCTATTACACAAGTCTAGAAACCATCACATTTGGTTTCACCTTTTATAGAGTCTTCATGAATATCATGTTCACAGCCTTCCTTGTTGGCCACAACACATTCCTTCACTCTTAAGTCTTCTACATGGGTCATCTTCAAGAACCACCCTCTTTCAAATAGGCCTAAGTGTTCTTTTGGATCCTATGGATACCCATTCACCTCTTTAACACTTTTCTAAGAAAACATAGAACACTTTAACAATACATATACCCATGCCACATGATTTATAGGTCCTCTTTAAGTGATAACATCCATCACAACACCCTTATGCGATAACATAATTAGCCAAAACATCATTTTTTTACATATGATCACCAAGAATGAACACACAGTCAAATTATAAGCCTTTGATCATATAGAATCTAGATTGGTCAAACCTCTATAATCCACATAGATGGTCTTCATGAATTTTATAACATGCTCCAACACTTAGTTTATCTTAAAACATCGAAATACCATCAAGAACAACTTAATTACCCTTCTTTGGTTACTTGTAGAGCATGAACACATATATATTGGACTTTAAATTTCAATAAATTTAAAAGTACAAACATTCAAACATTTAAATAAATATGTTTGGATGTACCATTAAGTCCTCTACAACTTTTCTTTTTACACCATGGTTAAATTTTGCCTATATCAAAATTTATAGCATAAAAATTATAGATTGGTCTTCCCTCACAAATTTGAATATTTGAATTCCAATAGTCACTAAGAAACCATTAAACTTTGAACATGTTGACCTCATCTCATGTAACCTTGAAATATTTACCAAATATACATTTTTGATCTTCGCAGATCATCTAGGTCTTTATCTTGGAATGCTCACTATTAGATCTTGATCAGAACTCCCACGATTACGACACTTGTCACCCTCATGTGCCTTTTGAACACTTTGTTGTTATTCCATGTGCTTGTGCCACTTGGTAGTCCCACATTATTTGTTTACTCTTTGAATTGTCCTAAAACATTGATCTTCTTAATTATGAATCACCACTCACCATTGATATTCTTTTAGATTAGCGAGCTTGTGACACTTATCACCAGTGCGTGCAGCCTTTGACATGTTGACTTCATACACACCATTGATCTCAATATGTATGATTAAGCAGTCACCTTTTGATCTTCTAGACCAATGACCTTAGACTTTAACATGATTAAAATTGATGGTCTCTGACCCATCAAAATTTGTTAGAGAAACTTTAAAGCTTTATAACTTGATCTAGAAATCACTTCAAGACTCTAAATTTTTAGGGTAGCTTCTTGGCACTATAGATAACATATCCATGTAAACCTTTGACCATTATTTACTATCTTCCTACCTAAATTAAGTGCACAAAATTACTAGTTCATACATATTTGCATGATGTGCAGTGATGGTCTGGCTTCTCTTATGCTAGAATATGTATTTTGTTCATTCTAAATGCTCAAAAAACATACCAAAGCTTTGTAAAGACATATATGGATGCCTCACAACATCTTATTTGTCCTTATAGACCTTCACAAGTGTCATATCTCATCAATCTATCAAATAGATCACTTTGACATTAATGTATTAATACCACATACTCTCTTTGACATCAATGATAATCTAAGACACCAATGGTCATGCTCAACACATAAGAGACTATTAATTTTGGGAGGTTGTAGTATGCATTGAATGAACTCCCTAAAATTCTACAATCTTGTACAAAGAACCCATAGAATATAAAATAGTGTGAGCACCATCTTTTACTTTCTTAGAAGTGAGAAATAATTTGATGAAGAGGTATTCATGGGGGATGACTTTTGGATTCACTACTTCTCTACGTAACACACACTTCTCATATTCCCTAAGGGCATCGAGGAATTCATACCCATCCTTTTCATTGTTAGAGATATAATTAGGTACCATTTCAATCACTTTGAATATCTCATTTTAATGTTTGAAGTGGGTAACACTCTCTAGGAAGGTGGTTTATCTATATTATAGTTCATCCTTGGGGTTAGAGGATGAATCATCCATGGCATAATATGGATAGATATTTGTGATAAAAAAAATTTAGTAAGGAGAGTGTGGTAGCACAAGAATGATCTAAAATCATGGAGGTAAGTTTTTGGAAGATGGGAGTAATAACGATAAAAGAATTTACCATTGGGAAATTATAGGGATCCTTAAAGATCTCCTACATTGATGGTGCTTGGTGGCTTGCTCAGCAATAAAAAAAATTATGTTGGTGGCTCAATCCTATCATTTATTTCTTGATCTAGAATTAACTCAAAGATTTTAAATACATGTCACCTACTAGATTTAGAGACTACAAAAGAACATTTTGAATTTTCTAATCATGGTCTAGTTTCCCATTTAGTTATCATGAGAATGTGGTAGGAACATAACTATATTTCCCTTATGACATCCAAGATATATTTTAGCTTGTGACACATGTCCATTACTAATAGGCCCTACCTATAATGGATACCACCTAGGCACATCTTGGTACTTCAACTTTACACATTCAAGAGTAGGAATTTTTAGTTGGAAGAGTGAGGTGATGCATGGAGTCTTATGATTATCTTTTTAAATTAAATTATACCTCACTCTGATCAGGAATTTCTAGCTCGAAGAGTGAGGTGACGCATGGAGTCTTATGATTATCTTTTTAAATTAAATTATACCTCACTCTGATCACCTAGGGGCATCTTGAGCCTCTTTTACCAATATGTAGAAAAGGGACACATAAAATGGTCTAATAGGTTTGGCTCTCCTAGGCTCATCTATGATAGATCTAAAAGATTGACATATCTAAAAATTGGGCCACATGGCATTATTTCATTTGGTTAGACTCTCCTGGGATTTGAAATCTCTAATATATCTAGAATAATGACACATCTAACAATAGGGGAACCTAATTTTTTAGGATTTGACATCTCTAAAAATTGGTCCATATGACACTCTTTCATTTATTTGGCTCTCTTAAGATATAATGTTTTTGATAGATCTAGGAGATTGACACTTCTAACAACATGACACCTATTACTTTCTCATTTGGTTAGGCTCTCCCAAGCTATGACATATCTAATAGGTCCAAGAGACTGACACTTCTGATAGTGGGGCATGTGACACTTTCTCATTTAGTTAGGCTCTCCCTAGATTTGATGTCTTTGACAACTAGGAGACTGACACTTCTAATAGTGAGACACGTGGTTCTTTCTCATTTGGTCAAGATCTCCCAAGATCTAACATCTCTAAAAAATCTAAGAGACTAACACTTTTGATAGTAAGACGCATGGTGTCTTCTCATTTGGTCACTCCTCCTGTGGAAATTCATAGAAAAGCCTAAGTTAAAAGGAATCCATGGAATCAATTAAAATGCTTACTTGACTACCAATGAAGCTTTATGAGATGCCAAGTAGGACTCTAGGATACTAAGAATTTGGGAGACTAAGACTCTGGGGACTCTAATATAAGTCTAAATTTATGAAAAATAGTTAGCATAATAAAAACATTCCAAGTATGAAAGTGTTTTGTTCTTTTTACGATGCAATAATGACTTCAATGTGCTTAAGTATAAAAGGCTATAGGGGTATTAAACAAAAACTAAATTTTCATTATAATCATGTTATATTCTCAACAAAATAGGGAGAAACATAAGTTTGAGGATTTTCACAGGAAGATGTTAGTCAGAAAGGGATTGAAAATTAAGGGACTTTGAATTGAGCATTTTGAGAGGGTTCCCCAACTTCTCTAAATAAGGGGGTGTGTTGGACATAAAAAATGATTACTTTGTAAGGGGAATACTACCCCAATGTTTGGAACCTAGATTGTCATCATCCAATATTCATTATAGATATAATCAAGCTAAACTCTATCTGATACACTTTGATTACGAAAATCTCTCAAGTCTATTCTAGCACGTAACATTATAGGCTCTAATTCCTTCCAAGCTCATTTTGTGATTTAGTGATGGGATGGATTACTTAAATAATCTTAGGTATGTTTATAATATCAAAAGGTTTCTAAAGGGGTATGTATTTTACATAATTTTGGCTGAGTGGGGAAGGATCAAACATGTTATGTTATCAATTAGGCATCTATAGCCCTAACAAAGATGTTTTTGATCTCATTTTTGTCCTTGTTCTATTTTTAGCTAGATTGAAAAGCCTATAATTGAGGATACCAAAATCACCCTTTCTAAGGAATAAACTTAACATGCACATATTTTTTACACTCAAACTTCTTTTAATTTGATATTTGATGTTTGATCCATGAGGGTTGGAGACCAATATAGTCAAGGTGTATGGTAACTTTAGTAGGCTTCTAATATCTAGATGACATTTCACTTATTTATAAATTTATAATACACTTATTCTTTTGATTTAAATTGCTTATGATGACTTTGGTTAGAGTGGAACTTTCTCAATTCACTTGCCCAATGTTGAATTAGTGGATTTTAATTCTCTTAGTGCCTCTTGTAGAATTTCTTTGCTTATCATTGTGTCCAATATTGGGGGTTGCCTTATGTTTCCCAATCCTAGTGCCAAAATTCACTATTAGATAATCCATTAGAGTAGTAATTAATCTCTATGAGCTTGGTCCCTCTTTATGAATCATGGGACATAGGTCTTCCCTTCTATGAGGGGAGACCTAGGAGCAAATAAACTGTTACAAGGTCAACAAAACAAACAAAAGGGCAAAAAAACACATGAAATAAAGAATAGAAATAAAACAACATAAACAAACACATGACAAAAGTAAACTAACTTAATCCTAATCTAATATACGCATTATTACCTTTGTAATAATTATTCTAAAATTACATTGGAAGGGACAACTGAGAAGTAATGATTCAAGAATTATCCATTCATAGGAAGTGGGAGGTCATTGCTCTCGAGGTATCTAAGGTAGAAAGTATTATGCCTAAGTAGCTCAGCTATTTGGTATGGGATGATCCAAAGTGGATTTAACTTGGAATGTTGACCCTTATTTTCATTGGATTTATCCCATAATAACACTAAATCTAAAATATTAAAGGATTTAACCTTGGCTTTATTTTCAAACCATCAATTGATAGTGCTCTGATGTTTGGTGAAGTTTAGTAAAGCTTCATCCCAATATTCTTCTAACTAGAAAATATCTAAGAGCCTAGAATTCAATATATCATTATGTTCCATGTATTACTGGATAAACTTGTAGGTAGGAAGCCTAAGTGTGACTAAAAAAATTAGCTCTAATATATAGACTAGTATAAATACTGATTTTTTTAGTGCATACTTGTGCCTAGTTGGTCAGCCCATAGATTAAATTTTAGCAATGAATGCCACTCCTAAGGCTTCTTCTCTGTATATTTTTTTATGGTGTTGATTAGGTTTTTGTTAGTTGATTATGCCAATCTGCACCCTTTTAGATATTAATTAGATGATAACTTCAAAATGATCCCATTTGTATACATCCATTCAGTGAACTCTACAGATTGGAATGTGGGGCTATTATCATTGACTAATGAGCCAAGGGTTCCAAATTGATTGGTCACATTATTTTCTAATAACTTGATTACTTCATTAGCAATGTTTTTATTTGGCACCACTTCCTCGATCCATCTTGTACATTAATTTGTGGTTGTAAGAAAAAACTTATGGCTTTTTTATGAGTTGGGGTTAATGATCCCCATGAAATCTAGTTCCCATTGGGAAAATGGTGTCATTACTATAACCAAATGTAATGGCATTATAACATGGATTTATATTTTGTAAAATTTTTGACATTGATGGAATATCCTAAAATGTGCATGTATGTCTTTGAATAGGATTGGATAATAATAACACACCAAAATTATTTTGTGTGCCATCACATTTGTTTTAGGGTGACCAATACCCAGTTTCTCAAGGAATTTCACCATTACTTCCCTATCTTCAAAATATAAAAAACATATAATATATATGCCTTCATGATTTTTACTAAAGATAACTCCTTTATTTAGCATATGTTATTCTAAATTCAGTCGAAGGGCTCTCTTTTGTATTTTATTGAGTCTAAGAGGTGGGATCCCATAGAGCAAGTAATGGAAAATTAGGGTGTACCAATCCTACTATAGTACTAGTTCCTAGTCTAATTAGATCATAGTGATCCTTGGATCATTCTCATTTATCAGTTGGGTATGACCTTATCCTCTGACCCATTTGGTAGGTTTTATTTCCAATTCATACTCCTAGAGCTAGGTCATCCATTTGTTTCTACACCCACCTAGCTCATTCTGACCTAATATTTTCTTGATAGTTGAATTTGGCATGATTGTATTCACTTTATTCCTAAGAATGTAGTGCCTTAATGTTTTTATATCCTTGACCAATGAATAGGTGTGTTTTTCCAAAGTAGAGTATCTCAACTCTACATCCTTTAGATTGGTCCTCATAAAATCAATAGGGTGTTCTTCTCCATCTAATATTTTCATAAGACAGACAATAATGGTGTGTTTGGTAGCAAAATAATAAATGTATAAATCGTTAACATAGTCTAGACTAATCAACATGGGTACTTGCATGATGGCATCCTTTATGTCCTAAATTATTTTCTTTGACTCATCATGTCATTCCACCTTAGTGTCATATTTCAACATAGTGTTAATGGGATTTAATATTTTAGAAAATCCAAAAATGAACTTGCAGATAAAATTAATTTTTCCAAAGAGGGATTGTATCTCTTTTTTGACAAAATTATTTTTTCTAAAGAGGCAGATCCTAACATGTGCATGGATGTCTCTAAATAGGATTAGATAATAGTAACACACAAAAATTACTTTGTGTGCCAACGCATTTGCTTTAGGGTGGCTAGTGCCTATTTTCTCATGGAAGTTTTCCATTACTTCCCTATCTTAAACATTTGACAAACATATAATATATATGCCTTCATGATTTTTACTAAATATAACTCCTTTATTTAGTATATATTATGCTACCTTCAGTCAGAGGGCTCTCTTTTGTGTTTTATTGAGTTTAGGAGGTGGGATCCCATAGAGCAGGTAATGAAAAATTAGGGTATACCAATCCTACTATAGTACTAGCTCCTGGTCTAAATGGATCACAGTGATCCTTGGATCATTTTCATTTATTAGTTGGGTATGACCTTATCCTCTAACTAGCTTGGCAAGTTTTATTTTTGAGTCATACCCCTATAGCTATGTCATCCATCTATTTTTACACCCACCTAGCTCATTCTGACTTAACACTTGTTTGATAGATAAATTTGGCATGATTGTATGCATTTTGTTCCTAAGAATGTAGTGCCTTAATTTTTTTATAGCCTTAATCAATGAATAGGTGTGTTTTTCCAAAGTAGAGTACCTCAGCTTTGCATCCTTTAGATTGGTACTCATAAAATCAATAGGGTGTTCTTCTCCATCTAATATTTTCATAAGATAGGTAATAATGGTGTGTTTGGAGGCAAAATAATAAATGTAGAAATCCTTAGCATAGTCTAGATTGATCAACACAGGCACTTGCATGATCGCATCTTTTATGTCATTAATTTATTTTTTTGACTCATCATGCCATTCTACCTTAGTGTCCTATTTCAACATAGTGTTAAGGGGATTTAAAATCTTAGCAAATCCAAAAATGAACTCGTAGATAAAATTAATTTTTAAAAAGAGGGATTTTAGCTCATATTGCTATTAGGTTGAGGTAATTTAGAAATTACATCAGTTATTTATAGATTGATAGTAATACCTTCCTTTGTGATGATATGATTGAGAATATTACCTTTGGTGACACCAAACACACTCTTTTTAGGGTTCAAAGAAATTTCATACCTTGTGCACCTTTCTAATAACTTATGTAAATGGTGGATACAATCTAAATTGCCTTTCAAAAACATAGTTAAATAATCCATGTAGATTACTATACATTTACCAATTATACATTCAAATTCAATACCCACCACTCTTTAAAAGGTCACTCAAATATTGATCAATCCAAACAACATTAATTTTTAGGAAAATGTGCCCTATTTTGTGGTGATGGTAGTTTTGGTTTAGTCATCATAACTCACTAAAACTTGATTATACTCCAAGAATCCATGCAAAAAAGGCATTATTTGGGATCCATTAACCATTTTGATTACTTCATCAAGGGATGACAATGGGTACTTATCATGATCTAATGCTCTATTCAAGTTTTAGAAGTCTATGCATAGCCTAATCTTTCCATTCTTCTTATGATATGTACTAAGTTTAATACCCAAGTGGAATGACAAATCAAGAAAATTATTCTAGTATACAAGATATTGTGATATTCTTTGTGTATCAAAGGTTCAAGGATTAGGTTTATAGGTCTGTATTTCTACTAAAATGGTCTTTGGTATGGATTAAAGGGGATGGCATGAGTGATTACCCTTAGGTCAAAGATTTTGAGGTCCTGATAAACCTAATAACTTATGTCCTTATAACTCAACAACAACTTTTAAAACTCCTTACCTATCTAGTTAGGACATACATTGATAGTTTAGGGTCTTTTCAAGGACCCTATGTTAATTGTTCGATACTCCTAACCTATAAATTTAGGTTTTTAAATTGGGTTTTTAGGGAAAAATTTGTTGAATGCATTCTCCATAGAAATCATTCCCTTTGGGATTTAATTTATTTAGATATTAAGGATTTTGTCCTTATTGACTTCAACCTTAGATCTATCCCTTTCCTCTTAATCTGTTATTTGGGCTTCAAATTCCCCAACACTATTAGAAAATTAGATGATTTTTTGGTCATATTCAAAAACCTAAAAAGTCATGATGTTGTTAATAATAGGGGAAAGGAACTATTTCAACAATGAATTATTACATCTCAGTGTCATCTAGGGGAGTTAGGCTCATAGCTGAAGATGTTAATGAGTCAAAAACCAAATTTTATTCCTTGGGGATAGGGGTGATGTTGAATTGATTAATATTTTTCTTAGGTCCCATGCCCTATATTTATATTTCTTGAGGTATGATGGTTTACAATAAATTCTTATCTTAAATTGGTTTACAACCAACTCAAAGTCACTAAACACTCTTAGCTCTTTATCTTTTTGCTTTAATTAAAACTATATCTTGAGGATTAATGTTTCATCCTCTATTAGATTTTTAGTCTAATGGAATTATAACCTATATGAATCTAGGTATTTCTTTCCTTATGGGTTTATTAGTAGAATACCTTCTCCACTACCTTATTTGGAATAGGCCCCATCAATGTATAAGTACCACAAACCTAAAAATTTATGTTCATTTCCAACTTTATATTTAGTAGGTTTCATGCTTAGTGTATAAATCCATAAGGCATATCATACTAGGTTCACTTTCTCATTGACTATGTTGTACTTGTAGATCAGGGATCTAAGAGAGGTTAGTCAATTATTAGTGAACAAAAATCAAAACAAATTGAAGACAGAAATTCTCAAATGAAATCCCTAGGTTTCTATTTGTGGAAAACAAGTAAGAAATGCAATTGGAAGATAAAGAACCATGCTTTTATCTCCCTTGAATATTCACTTGTAGACCGGTCTAAAGAGGTTGAGCTCGACTTGTAGATGTATAAGTCTTTTTCAATGCTTAAATCCTTATGTGGGAAGTATTTATCCTTGTCTACACTTTATTTGGATTTGTATTGGCATGGGAGTGTTAAATCTCCTTGTATAATTTGGTTTCATAAGTTTACATGGAGAAGCTTCTTTAAATGAGAGGTGTAAGGCTCTTACTTATAGATTTATTGAATCATTATGAACTATTTTTCTCATCTCAATATGGAGGGTTGAGGATTAATTCTCAAATATATGATTACACACATGGAGTGTGTAAGAGATTCCATTTAAGGCCTTTTGTAGTATGGAAGGCTTATTGGAAAAAAGAGTGTAGTCATTGGTCCTTTTGGAGTGTGTAAGATGGGTGTAAGATATGTCACAAAATTTGATTTCTTGCACAATTTACTTGATGAGTCATCCATTTATGAGGTAATATTCCAATTTTTAATATAGTAAAATAGGATAATTCCAAATCCATTGATTTTCCTATTATAGGAATGACTAATTAATAATTAGAAGAATGGTGGCTTTTTCAATGTTTTTATTTGTCAATTAAGTACTCACTTAATTTGCTTGTGAAGATGCTTGTAAGGGATTGATTTAATTTAATATGCACTTGGTAAGATTAATGATGCATTATGATTCATTTCCCCAATAATGGATGCATCATTACAATTTTGGGTTGAAATGGTGGTTGTGTGGGTAAATTAGTTCAAGTGATGATTTTTGGTTAAATTTACATGTGATTACAAAAACTAGCTCTTAATTTTAGTTTAGACATGGAAGTGGTTAAAATGAAGTGTCTACATTTTTACCCTATTTGATAAGGTGTTGTAAGACACTAGGCATATTAACATCTTTTCAAAGAAATACAAATTCATTAAGAATAAATTTGATAACTCTTGAATAAAGATGTCTTCACTCTTATTTTTTTGAAAATTTATGAGTCGGTAAACTAATATTGATGCCCCAAAGGGAGTTTGATTAGCCCTGGATGCCTCCTCAATGGAATGATTTATGGAAGAAGTTGAAAAAAATAGGTCCTTGAAAAAGAGAGAAATAAGTAATAATGAGATAAATTAGAAGAAAAATCATATTATGGACATGCCCCCAAAAAGGGTGATCTTGGTTAATTACAATAATGTGCCTTAGTAGGGTAGATTTGATCACTTATCCAAGGAACTACCCCAATAGGGTGAAATTGATCATTGATTAGACTCAATGGTTTGCTTTAGTAGGGTGGTTTTTCATTTTGAGAAATGATGATTAGAAATTTGATGAATTGGTTGGGGAATAGTATATAAGGAGAGTTTTTATTGCAACATTGTCAATTAAACTTTTAACACTTGATTTTTGATATAGCACCGAGTGGTATGTACCATGATATAAAACACCATGATGGCTAGGATACAATGTGCATAAGGACTGACCTTTGATCTAATAGATAATTTAAAATAAATCACCAATAATAATAACCATGATGACTATGTTTCTAAATGCCAATGCATGGACTCAAGTATAATTACATGACAAGAAGCACCATGATGGTGACCCTACCAACAAAATGGACTGAGTCAAGGTGAAAATAGAATAAGTAATCAAACAAATAAGCAAATAAGAAAGAAAACACAAATTGAAAAGAAAATCAACATAATGCATCAAGTTACTCAAGAGGAAACAAATGCACCAAGAACAAAAAACTAATCATTATAGAAAAACACACAAACACATCATAACATAAGCAATTATTGAATCATTTGTGTGTGTGTGTGTGTGTGTGTGTGAATGTAAGGTGTTACTCTTGGATATTTGTTCCCTAAGATCTAGAGGACAACTAATAGGACAAAATGATGACCTAAATAGAAGGGAGAATAAAAGAAAAAGGAAGGGATGGTCGAGCTAACTCTAAATGCCCCATGTAAGTGGATGTTGCCTACATAGTCTTATGGACTTCAGGCCAAATGTAGTTCTCCCATGGATATGGGAAAGAAGGAAAATGATGATAAGTAATAGATTTGATTATATAAGAATAATAAGAAAATACAAACTTGTACAATGGTGAGAGCATTTTGAGGGAAATTGAGAAAAATGGAATGACAATAAGATTGAAGATTGACCAAGATGACTCGAGATGCCCCATGCATCCAAGCATTGCCTATATAGTTCATGTGGAGCTCAAACTGATATAATTATCCCTAAAATGGGAAGGTAAATGAGGGGAAAACATGGTAATTGGAAATAATCATGGTTAAATAAGGGGTTCCCACTTGGCAAATGTAGTAAACCACGCCATCTAGAATAGAGCCAAAGGCAACTAGCGAAAAAGATGATAAAGCAAACAAATATTTTGTGGTTTAATATCTCCATGGATATTTTAAACATTTTTTTTAATTTTTAGGTTATTTTGAGGATTGTCAAAATTTTAGGATTGTTTAGACTATTTAGAATGTTTTTGGGTTTTTGGCATCTTAACTCAATTAAGGATTACAAGATTTAGAATGTTTTAACTCATAAAATAGTGAGAGCATGGATTAAATTACTCACAAAATGGTGAGAGCATGGCTTAAATTTCTCATAAAATGGTGAGAGTTTTGAAAAAGGGTGATCAAGCTAACCTCAAAAATTGAGCACTACCTATATAGTCTAAATGGACATCAAGTCAATGTAGTTCAACCTTAGCGTAAGTTACTACAAATCGATAATAGGGTTGAAAACAAGAATGACATATAAATGAAATAAATGGTTCAAGATTTAAAAAGAGATAAAAGATGTAATTTTAAATACATCATATATGGAAATCATGCATAAACTACTCTGAGATACCACATGTCCTAGATATGCTGATGGTGACCAAAATTAAATAATATTCTTGAAACTTTCTCTAAATTTGAGTATTTGGAACCATCTATTGTACTGATAAACCAAAATAAACATCAATAACGGTATTAGGATGAGGGAAAAATATCAAGATGAACTTAATTAATTGGAAGTGGGATGGAGGGAAGGTATTTATAGGTGATGCCCCCAAGTAGGAGTCCTCATAGACAATGTTCAAGAAATTCAAGTGTAGAAATGCTTGAGATGCATAATATTTGCCATCTAGTGTAGCCAATTTGTATGCTCTAGATCCATAATTTATTGTGATGATGAATGGGCCCAACCATTAGGCTCAAATTTTCCCTTCTCTTCATGGGTAGCATTGGTATTTTTTTGGTTTTCTTTCAATACCAAGTCATCAAGTTCAAAATCTATGTTCTTGATATGCTTGTTGTAGCTACATCACAACCTGTTCTAATAGGCCTATAAATTGTTCAAATCACCTACCCATTTTCATCAAGTAGGTATAACTCTTCAATCCATGATCCTTGGTATTCTTCTTCATCAATGATATTATAAAATGAAATACACAAAGAAGGCAACTTCATATTGATAGGGAGAATAGATTTTATGACATAAATGAGGGAATATGATGTGGTTCATATTGGGGTGTAGGTATTGGAACGGTAGGTATAAATGGTGGGAAATAGTTTTAAATTTCAATCACAACCAAAATAATTAATGATATTTTAAATAATTTACATCAGGGTTTTATTATATGTTTCATCTTGGCTATTACTTTGAGGAAAATAGGAAGTGGAAAAGTGTTGTTTCATCTATTATTTGACACAAAGGGATTCAACATCCTTATTTTAAAGGAGCCAAAATTATCAAAAATGAATTTAGAGAGAATGATAAAGTGGTGAATGAGATGATTGAGGATGAATTTTGAAATATACTTCCCAGTTACATAGGTGAGTGGAATGGCTTCAACCCACTTTGTAAAATATTTGGTTGTAGTAAGCATATGCTTATGGTTGTTTGATGAATCAGGATTAATTTTCCCTATGAGATCTAGTCCCCATGTGGAAAATGACCATGACATAGTGACCAGCTAAAGTGGCTATGCCAGCACATGAATGAGATTGGCATGGTTTAGACACACTTTTTTACATAAGCACATGCATCAACCTCTGTAGTGGGCTAGTAATACTTGTACTCAGGAGTTTCTTGGTAAGGACCACTCCAATGGTGTGGTCCCCTCAAATCCCTTCATGTACTTTAACCACTAATATGGTCTCTACTAAAGCTAAATAATGAAGTAGAGTTCCATCATATCCTCTATGATAGAGTGTGGTAGTGAGAATGGTATAACAAGAAGTGGTATGAATGAAGTATTTTTGTTTATTATAGGAAAGGTTGGAAGGTATAATATTATCATGAAGTTAGGCATATATATTAGAGTACTAAGGTGATATTAGACCAACAATATCACATACCACTTTAGATTTAGAACATTTTTGAGCCAGCCATAAGAGATGTTCAATAAGGAACTAGTTATCTATAACATGATTTGTAATTATTATTAGTGAAGCAATTATTGTCATTGCATTGATAATATTGTTGATGGACCTTGGAGTCTATTCATATTGGATGTGTTCAAATATCTATTTAAGATGGCCCACCATATAATTATAAGCAATAATCTTGTCATCTTTGGTTTGGTATTACTCTATTACTTGGTTAATAATCAACTAAGAGTCTCCATGAACATGTAATTTATTGATATTTCATTATACTTATTGAATCCTTGAAATGAATGCTTCATAATCTATTATATTATTCATACTGGGAACCCATATTTAAAATTTTGCATATTTATCTTATGTGAGTTAATTGTACTTATTGAACCAGTCCTCTAAATAAATCTTTTATCTTTTAATAATTGTTGTGTTTAATTGCTTATTTTCCTCAGTTGTTCTTAGTCACTCTAGAGGATTGAAAACAATTACTTAAAGCCATCACTAAAAAAAAACCATTTACTCATCTCTTTTAGTAGATCAAAGAGGCTTAAGTTTTTTGGTTCATTCATAATGCAAATTGGGTTTTCCAAAATACTTTACTTATTGAAAATAAGTAAAGTTGTCCCAAAAACCCAAATTAATCTTTCTATTTCAAATCGGAGTTGTCAAGTTACTTTATTGCATTGTTAAAATTAAGATAAGTAGTCTTACAAACCCACCAAGCATGGCCTAGACCTAATCAGGTTTTTAGTACATAAAGTTACAAAAAAAATCAATTTGGGTTCATGAACCTAAGCTACTCATCAACCTAGACCTACCTAGGTTTGTGAGGATGCTCTACTTAAAATTTTAAAAATAAGCAAAGTAATTTGAAGAGCCTAATAAAATTTTCAAAGGCTTACATGGCCTTCATATGCTTTTCATTAACAAGATATATTTATATATATATAATTTGAAATTACACCTCATTCCCATGTGGTAATTGGGCTATTTGACCAAGTAATATTTCTACAAACCCTGAGCCATGTAATTTCATCCTCTAGAGTGTCTTTGCTCTTTTTTCTCTTTGACCCATTTGTATCTGAGGTAGGTGGATCTCACTCATGTGATTTTCATTTAAATTTTCTTGTTATTTGCCTCTATAAATCTTCCTTGCACCGCCATGGCCATTTCTTCAATTAAGTCTTGTTTCATTCAATTTTCCTTTTGATTTCTTAGGCATGATTAGATGTTTTGAAACACGTATTTGTATTTTTAGTCATTTATCATGTTCAATATTTGTGAACCCCCTAAAAATAAAGCTTTCTAACATAAAACCTAGAAACTAAGATCCATTACTTACTCAAGTTTACCAGACCTAATAACTTCCTTGAGTTTTTAATATTGAGGAGCTACCCTCAAAAAACTCACTTCCTAAGAGCCTTACCCTTCGAGTTTCCTAATCCTGATTACTCAAGATTTCAAATGCTATGTACTTGGGTTCCCAATTCCAAGTAAATACATTTAGGAAACCTAATTTACTAAGTGAATTAATTATTTGGGGTTCCAATCCTAAGTAGCTAACCTCAAAAACCTCAACCCTCAAAGAGCTGACCTACTCAAGTTTCCCATCTACCACTACTTACTTTAGGTTTCTTAGAAGTAGTTACTTCCCTTGGTAAACTTGAAGTCTTAAATATTTAAAAACCCACATATCACTACCAGATACCTACCTAAAATCCTTTTCTATGCTTACTTACTCAGGTTTACAAGTTCAAGTAACTTAGTGATGAAAACTCAAAGTCACTAGCAAACTAAAACCCAAAGTTGTCTGTGTTTACTACTTGTGACCTACCTAGGTTTTAAAATGCTTAAGACTTGTGCACTTTTTAGACCAACCTGAGGTTATGGTATCCTATTACTTAAAACAAGTTACTTAAGTTTTTCAAGAATTTATACTGCTCAAAACATGAAGTTTACTTAAGGATACAATAAGTTGACTCTTTTTCAAAACTAGTTGAAGCAGTTAATCAGAATCAAAGAGCACACATTAAATTCTTCCAAAGTTAGTTAGAGCCAATGTCTGGATCATAAGGGTTAGGAAGAAATGAAGAGGAAATAGCTAAATTCAAAGTACAAACTACACAGATTGAAGATGTCCCATAGTTGGCAATTGAGGAGTTTACAGAACCAAGAAGGAAAGGCAAATCAAAAGCTAAAAAATCCAAGTCACAAGAGCCCAAGATAAAGTATGAATACAATGGGTACCCAATTGAATCAAGCATCATTTCTAAGCTAACTGATATAAGTGACATAAACATGGGGCATATGTCTATAACTGAATTATTATAGAGATCTAAGGTCATAGCTAAGACACTAGTCATGCATGCTATGACCAGTAGTGGAATTTTATAAGTTGTAGCTTTCCCAAGCTCAGCTCAACTCCTTGAATTTATGTTGACATTTACCAAGTAATATGACTCTCTTACTAGGGTTATGAGAGATGATGCTAGAAATGTAGTTATGAGATTGGATGTTCAATATTTCAACTACTGTCTAAATATCCCAACATCACCAAAAATAATTTATATGATAATGGAAAAAGCCAATAAGCAATGGGAAACTAAGACATCAGAATGTATTAAGATAATGAATACATACTACTTGAAGAGAGTGAAACAAGCATCAAAGTTCCCTAAGAAAATAGTGAGATCAAACTTCTTTCAAGAGGTGGATGGCATAATTCAATTACTATGCAGAATCAATGGAGATAAAAACACCAAATTTTTATCACCCTGGATGTATGCTTATATCATAACTATTGATATTACCTGAAGCTCTTCCAAGATTGAATGGATAAGAATGATAAGTGATAATATGGATCAATAGTTGAGGAATGTATTATAGACTTTTGAACTCAATATGACCTCATACCTTATGTATGCACCAGCTTCAAGTGGATCCTTTTTGAGACTAAGGACAAAAGGCACATTCTCATCTATGCCAATATATGAGTTTTGTCCTCAGCTAGTTCTTTCAGAATACTACAAACATTACATTGTATTAAATGATGGGTTCTTTTATAAACTTATTTGTAAATTAAATATATTTTTGAAGCATAGAAGAGTATTAGATGAAGCATGGGATACAATGTCACAATATGGTTGCATTTTCATTTAATTCCTTGATTTTACATACATCAAAGTGGGAGGTTTCTTACGAGCACCTATCAAATTACCCAAATATCCAAGTGACAAATGGATTCTCATGGAAATGTGTAGATAACTAGTTGAACTACATGACTTGAAATCAAAAGCGCATTGTGCAACCATCAACTTTCCCATTGTCATTGGTCATTATCACTTTCCAAACATTTTTTAGGCTAGAAATGTATAGAAAGAGATGTACCATCGTTACACCCAAGCACATTTTGAGTCTAGGATCAACTTTGATTATAGAGGTGTGGCATAAAATATAGTTTCCTTAGAATACGTGCATATCCCAAAACTTGAAGATTTTTGGACTAACTGTAGAGACAAGTTTGATGTGAGAAGAAGAGATAACAATAAATTGACTATGGAAAAAAATTATGCATTCAATTTCAACACCACCCTAAGGATATGGAAGATGATGGGGTTATCACAAGCGATGATTTTCATATAGCAGGAGGGGATAATGTCCCACTTCCCATAATAATTTTTGGCAAAGATCATGATAAGACTATCTCTAATAGAACTTCAAATGTCTTTATAATGACTTCTACTTGGATCCCTAACAAAGGCTACTACATGAAGTAATTGATGAAGGAAACCACTCGTCTAGGAAAAAAGAGAAAAGAAATATTATAAGGAGAGAGCATCCAGGGACCTACAAAGAAGATAAAGTTCAAAATAAATAGTGATGATACTTATTCGATAATAAAAGATAAGGATCCTATTCAACCATCTATTTTTATTCCACTATTAGTTTCTTCTATTGATATGGTTGTTCCTACTATCTCCACCACCCCTTCCATTCCAAATTTCACTGCACCCACTATAGATCCATCAGTACTAATGCCTCCTCCTAAGTTTTATAGCACCAAAGTTCTTAATAAGCCCATTCAAAAAGACACTAGTGCACCTCTTCCTCCTCCATCATCTCTATCTATTTCACCACCTCCTCCTCTAGAAAAGTAACCTGCCATTGATAAGGAACCTAAAAAAGTAACCACTAAAGAGGAGACTCCATCTTATGGAAAGCAACAAGAAAAATTGAAAGAATCAATTGAGCCTGTGAAGGAAGCTAGATAATAAGTAGTTGATGAGAAGTAAAACTAAATTGAACATGAAAAGGAGAAAGTAGTTGAAACAATGAAAGAAGGAGAAGTTGATAAAGAAGTAGATCTTGGAATAGTAATAGAAAAATTTGCTAAGAAACCCAAGGAGAAGGAGTTAGTAACTGAAAAAGATGATAAAGAAAAAGAAAAAGAAATAGAAATTAAGAAACATGTTAAAGAGGATTCTTAAAAATAAAATTATAGAGAAATTAAGGCACAGTAAGTTCCTTCTTAGGAACTAGTGATTAGGGATAATAAAAAATAGATGATGATTCATATAGAATTTTACACTTGTATAGACTACTCATCTTGGTTGGCTACGCATATTTATCTAGAAGATAAAGAAGTGATACATCTTGAGGAGATGGATTTACAACTACTGATAAGTCTAGATAAAAAAAATCAAAAAGCCCAAACTAGCCAAAGTAACTTACAAATTATTCATTGAATCTTTAGAACAAAAGTTTGCATAAGTGTTAACTCCTCCACAAGGGATGAGAAAAAGTGAAGTTATAGAAAAAGATTTAATAGTCACTAAGGTAACTTTGGGAGAGGTTACTACTGAAGGTTTGAACCAAGACACCCAAACTCTAATAAATACTCTTTTTAAAAAGCTTGATAAAGAAAAGGCTGCTAAGGCCAAATTGAGAGAACAAAATGCATAGTTATGTGAAATTATTGCCAAGGTGGAAAAGTCTATTCCTTAGTAACCACTAATTTTAGAAGCTATAGTTACACAACAAGTAATTATAGAATTAGAATAGATTAGACACAAAGTAAAATCAATTGACTAATGGATAGAAAAAATGCATAGAACTGCTTAGAAGCTCTTCCCTAGTACTCTAGATGCTCATTCTAATATTTTGAAGAAATTGGTAGAAGTAAAGATGGTGATGAAATAAGTTGAGATTGAAAATGCTATTTATGATTTTTAATAAGAAATCTTATAGACAATAGGTAATTTGAATAAGAAAACTTTGATTGAATAAAAGATTGCTCTTGATGGATTCATGAAGAAGATAAAGCAAGTGAAGTACCTCCTGTATTTCATATAAATAATCTACAAGCAATGAGTGAGAAAATGAAAACTTTGGAAGAAGAGTCATGTAGTGAAAAGACAAATTTGTAATACTCCCTATATGGTCGTACTATTATCTAGTATGACAATATTCCAAGGACATTCGTCAACTATATGAATAATCCAAGTAATGGACAAACAAAGTTTTAATTATTTTCACATCCAAATCTATCAAGGAGTTAATTAAATATAAATAAGAGATAAAAGCCTTGATCCAAGGATTGAAAAGGTAAAATCTCACTATAGGAGATTAGAGAAGGAAATTCTAAGATTTGAAATAGAGAGATAAGCACTTGCTAAACCCGATGATGTAGCCATAAAGTTTATGATGTCTTAGCACATAAAATATGGGGATAAATGTAGAGAACAATTTCATGAATTGGATTAGATATTTGTCCGAAGTTCAAAATGTATACTTCTTCCTTTCTTCTTCCTCATTATTCTTCTTTTATTTTCAAATGTACTTTGAGTAATATTGTTTCAAGTAATTACTTTGTAAAGAGATGTCACTGAAAAATTTATTTATAAAGTAAAATTACTTTGTAAAGCTAAAAGACTTAAGTAATTTGGCCAAAATACCTTTACTTAAAGTTATTTTGTAAAAATAGATTACTAGAGCTACTTCTATACAACATGCAAAGAGTTAGTGTTTGACCCAAATAAGAAGTCTAGGTATCACCACTTGTCATCAACCATTGCATGCCACAAAAGAGAAATTTAAATAAGATGCCACTCAACAACCTTCAACTTTTTGCACAGCACATGGGAATTAAATAAGTTAACTTATATTTGTCTTTGACATTGGTTTTTGTATAAATATAAGTGTACTCCTGCGTGCTTGAGGATGAGAATTTTTTGGAAGCAATAAATTGTAACCATTATACAAGGAGTTTAAAAAATATAAAACTTTTTGTTTAAGATAATCAGATTATTTTGTATGAAGGTTTTTGAAAGTGAATAAGAAAAATGATTATTTTTTGGATAATTTTGCATCTATTGGAATCATTATATGCATTTAATGAAGATAAAATAGTAAACTTTGTGCTATCTATTTATCTAAATTGAAGTCATTACTTTCTTGATCATTTGCTAAAAAAGTTACCACACTTATATGTTTATATACTTGCATGTATACAATAAACTTTGCAAAACTATTTATTGTGAAGTGTATTTCTCTTATTTCTTTCCTTATTCAAGCATTCTAGTCTTATCTTTTTTCTCCAACCTATCTAAAATTTTGTTCACATTCCCAGAATTAGCTACTTACTTTCTTCAAAGTCCCTTTATTATGGTTCATGAATGAAGTGATAAAAGTAATACCCCCAATAAGAATAAATTGCACATAATTTTCATACTATGTGAATAACTATAAGTTGTAAGTAATTAGATATAGATAGACATATTTACATGGAAGCTTCATTGTTAAATGAAGGGGATTTAATCCCATGACTACCTAGATAGATTTTGACTATATGTAAAATATCTATCCAATAGTTTCCGATGACTCTACTAGGGAACTAGAAGTTTAACTCCTAGAATAAATTCTTGATTGAGTAGACTGGTTGAAATAGGTGAAATAGTAAACTGAGTTCTCATAAGTTCCAATTTAAAGTTTCTCCAACTATTAGTTAAAAGTGTTGCATGTTAATAATAATGCATTGGTCTATTTTAAAGTGTTTTGTTGAGTAATACTTATGTTGCTTTTAGTAGGTGCATGTCTCCTTAATTAATTTGTTGCATGCTTAAGAATCCTTAGTTATATACCTAGTTTGTTTCCCAGTTCACTTTCCAAGTTTGTTACATGTTGAGAAAACCATCATGCAATTTTCATCTATAAATAAAATTTCTAAGAATAATATTTATAAGAATTCCTATGTTATAAACTAGCAAATTGACCCTTTACAAAAGAAAGGAGAGCTCAAGGCCAAATAGACAATTTCTTTGAATTAGAAGAGTGGTTCAATTTTAGTTTTCCTATTCAAGATAAAACATGAAGGCTAGTCTTTCACCTATGAGATAGACTGTAACTACTGAGAATTAATTACAACATAATTCTTCAGGAATAATCCAACCAACTAATCCATAGTTTCTCTTCCCTAGAAGAATGGTGTTACCACTTCCTATCTCATGGGGGTCAGCTATTGGTCGTTTGAATTTGACTCCCCCTCTTCATGACTTGCAAAAGGGTTCAAGAAAGAATTTCTTAAAATTCATTAGTGATGGAAAACAAAATCTAGATGAACACTTGGCTGCTTTTTTTGTGGCCTGTGGAGTAATTGGATTTAAAAAAGAAGATGTCTCTATTAGGATTTTTGTTGAGACTCTACATGAATTATTTATAAAATGGTTTTACTATTTATCTCTTGGCACCCTAATAAATTAGGCTACTATGTGTGAGAAATTCAAAAAAATATTTAAAGTTGTTGAAGATGCACATATATTGCTTACTCAATTGACTCAGCTCAAAAAGGAACCACATGAACACATTCACAATTTTATTTCCAAGTTCAATAGATTGCTATAAAAAATTCATCAAGATACATTGCCTACTACAGATAATCAAAAATTTTCCTTCATCAACACTCAGCTACCAGAATTTGGTTATCATCTATGAAGAGCACAACCAACTAACTTAGATATAGCTTAAAACCTTGATACGGAGGTGGAAGATGATTTGATTATGTTTGGTAAGATCAAGAAAATCATTTATAAAGGAGATTCTATTGCTTTAACCACATCACATACTATAGATCCCTTACTGCAAAAATTAGCTAATGACTTTCTTTAAGTCAAAATACAAATTGATCAAGGTACTCATGGTGGTGCTTCCCCTGTAAGGAAAGCATCCACACAAAATTTTAATAATCAAAACTGAAATCATATTGTTGGTCCTCCTCAGGTATTGGCAATTGAAGATGCTCCTAGAAATCATGTTGAGATGAGTAAAGATCAGTTAACTAATGATATTCATTCAAATCTTCGTGATGAAGATGAATTTGTGGATCTTGTTGGTGATTCCAACATTGGTTACCTAGAATATCAATCTAAAAGTGATTATGAAGAATCATTTGAAGAAGATCATAGTCATTCATTTGTAATTTTTACAAGGTCACAAGCTCAACAAGCTAGTGAGAAACCTACCAAAGAACAAGATAAAGAAAAGGGAGATTCTAGAGTAGAGGTAAGTATTATTAAGAGAGGTAGTCCTCTACCTTCCTCTTTGGTTCCTAAAGATAAGTATACAACTTCTTCCTCTTAGACCCATAAACTAGTAACTTATACCACTGGGGTTAGTCCTATCATGTCTATTTCCATTCCCTCTTTTGACATAATTGACCATATAAAGAAAACCAAAATTCAGACATCAGAAGCTAAGTACTTGAGATCTTACCCAAATAAGTTGAATAGATTAGTCAAATATGTTCAAATCAAAGGGTCAAATAATTTAGTCAATACCTCTAAAGGTATTTTTCCTATGCCCAAATAGTTGCCTTCTTATTTTAATATTGTTTCTACTTCATCCACACCCACTTCTACATTTGAAATGATAGATCCATTTTATGTCTCTCTTCTAATTAATGGATTTAAGTTAAGTAATTGCATTTTAGATTCTAAAACTTTAGATAATGTAATGTTGGATAAGGTAGATGATGCTCTTGGTCTTACCTTGACTAAGACAATAGGTAAGTGTTACTCAATGGAGAGGTAAGTTCCCCTAATTAGACAGATTAAAGATGCCCAAGTAGTCTTGGCAATATTTCCAAATAAGAGATTAAAAATGACAATTCTAGTAGTAGGCATCTCTGTTTCCTATGGAATGTTGCTAAGCAAAAACTTCTTCAAGGATCTAGGCGAAGAAGTAAAAATGGATTGGCCATGTGCCCACATTCTAATCAAAGGAGTGAATCAAAAGATGGAGCCCAAAAATAAATCCAAATACATAGCCTCCAAATCTGATGACCCAAGGTCACACATTATTTTTGAGGAATCTAATCATGGAGTTTACTATCTTGAAATGGGTAAAGAGATTCAAGAATAAGAAAAATAAGAAGAAAAGGACAAGATATGGACATTAGAATTTGATGGTAGTTGTAGCTTTATTGGTTCAGGTGTAGGGGTAATATTGATATCCCCTGATGGTGAAATATTTTCCTATTCTTATAAACTTATGTTTGAGAACACTAATAATATAGCTAAGTATGAGGCACTCTTGCTAGGACTTAAATAAGTGAAAGAAAAATGAGTTAGGATCTTTAAAGCACAAGGTGATGCTAAATTGAGAGTGAGATAAATAATATGAAACACTATTATGACCAAGTTTTGAGTGCCACATTTGATTTTGTAGTTTTCTCAATCAACTCAGTTCCTCAAGATTAGAACTCCAAAGTTGATACACTTGTTGTTATTGCATCACTACTCAAGCTTGAGAAATAAACAACACTTTTCAGATAAGTTAACTACAAAGTAGAGATGGTCTATCATCCAAAGGTCCCAGATAATGAGGAACAGTGACAATTTTTTAATGATGATAAGCAAATAGTTGCATTTATTGAGTAGCAAGATAATTTTGAAGGACTGTATTTCAAAGGAAACAACTCACATCCGTGTGAGACAACAACAGGTATTATTGATCTTAAACTTACTCATATTAAGGATATAGCTTAATTGAAGGGAAAAAAAATTCCTAAGGGTTTAGTCTCTTTAGAAGAAATATTTGACAAACATGATAAGTTTCTAAAGAAAAAGAAAGAGTATGGTGATACTTCTTCTCTAGAAGTAGAGTAGATTAACATGGGTAGTGAAGAAGAGCCTAAGATGGTTAACATTGATAAGTACTACTCTTAATAAGAAAAGGAAGTGTTCATCAATATTTTCACAAAATACATTGATGTGTTTGCCTAGTCCTACAAAGACCTCAAATCCTTTCAACTAGATGAAGTACAACACTACATTCCACTCCAACCAGATGTGAAACCTTTCAAGTAGAAGCTACGTCACCACAATCCAACCATATCAGGTACTATCTACACTAAAATTCAAAAGCTTCTTGATGCAAATATCATCTACCTAATCCACCATTTAGAATGGTTAGCAAATATTGTTATGATAAGAAAGAAAAATGGGGAAATACAATTATGTGTTGATTTTCATAATCTAAACCAAGCCAATTATCCCTTGCCCATTATGGATCACACCTTAAAAGTAGTTATAGGTTAAAAGATATTATCCATGCTAGATAGATTTTTTGGGTATAATAAAATAAAATTAGTCGAGGAAGATCAATACAAAACTGATTTTACAACACCATGCAGAATGTTTGCTTATTAGAAGATGCCTTTTGGACTAATTAATGCTAGAGTGACCTTTCAGTGAGCTATGGACTTGGCATTTGCTAATTTAAAGAACAAAAGCATTATGGTATACTTGGATGACCTGATAGTATTTTCTAAGCAAAGAGGTGATCACCTAGTTGATCCTGAGTAAGTTCTTATCTAATGCAGGACACATGGGATTTCCTTAAATCCAAAGAAATTGATATTTGTTGTAACTAATGGAAAATTCCTTGGTCACATAGTTTCAAAATAAGGGACCAAAATTGATCCAAAGTGAGTTAAATATATTCAAATTTTTTCCATGCCTACATCCTAGAAATGAGTGCACTCATTCTTTGGTAAGGTTAATTTCCTTAGAAGATTCATACCTAATTTTGATGAGTTGACACATCACATCTTTGATATGATGAAAAAGAAAAAAGATTTCAAATGGAATGCTAAAGGCTAGTTGGCATTTGAAATAATTAAGGTAGCAATAGCTAAAGCTCTAGTGTTGGTTTCCTATATTTTAGTAAAGAATTCATTATTTATTGTTACTCCTCTGAGCATACCATGTCAGTGATTCTTATGTAGAAGAATGAAGAAGGAATTGAATCCCCTATAGCTTTCATGAGTTAGCCATTGAAAATCTTAGGATTAAAATACTCATAGATGGAGAAACATGCCTTTGCTATAGTCAAAGCATGTAAAATTTGTAGGTACTACATTTTGTCTTCACATACTAAAGTTTATGTACCTGATATTACAGTCAAGTCAATTCTAACACAGTAGGAATTGGGATTACTGAGAGTGACTTGGGTAGCTAAGGTGCAAGAGTTTGATCTTGATATTAACCCCACAAAACTAGTGAGAGGAAGAGGCTTATACTAGTTGATGATGAAAATAAAACTTGATGACATAGTTATAACATCTTCTTACCAATATGAAATAGAGGAAGAATTGCCCATAGTGTTTTTTGTTGATCTAATTGATGAATGGTACAGTAAGATTTCCTACTTCTTGACTTATGGAGAGTGCCCAATTGATTTGACATGTAATTAAAAATGTACCATCAAGATAAAATCAAAGGATTATGTTCTTTAAGATGATGGCTTGTATAAAATAGAAATTGATGGTGTTTTTCTCTACTATGTGGACAAAGAGAAACAAACAAGACTAATAGAGTAATTTCATGATAAAGGATGTAGAGGTCACTTCTCAGCAAGAGTCACAACATACAAGATTTTAAAAACAAGGTATTTTTGGCCTACTCTATTTCAAGATGCATCAAATTGGGTTGTTAAATGTCAAGCATGTCAATATTTTGTAGGATGACTCAAGTTGTTAGCCTTGCCTCTAAAACTAGTTGTTATTGATGAACCTTTCCATAAATGGGGCATGGACTTTATTAATATATTGAATCCCTCTTTAATTGATGGACATTGCTATGTCTTGACTGCCACTGACTACTTCAACAAGTGGGTTGAATCTATTCCTATTAAGCATGCCACTTTTGAAGTAGTATGTGACTTCATTAAAGAGAATATTGTTGTAATGTTTAGTGTCCCTCATAAAATTATCACAGATAACACAACCAACTTTTATTATATAGAATTGATTGAGTTTTGTTACTCATATGGGATAGAATCGATTCACACTCAAAATCACTATACTCAAGGAAATGGTCAAGATAAATCAAGTAACAAAAAATTGATGACCATCATTCAAAATCTAGTGGACAATAACCAATGAACCTAGCATAAGAAGTTTTTTTATGCACTTTGGGCTGATAAGATTACTCCAAAGAAAGCTATAGGCATGTCACCTTTCCAGTTTCTATATGGAATAAATGTTGAGATACCAATAACCATTGAGTTTCCTGCCTGACAATTATCTAAGGCCATTAAAGATGTCACTTATCAAGATTCACTAGATAAAAGAATCATGTTTCTCGCTGAATTGCAAGAAGTATGTATTCAAGTTGCTAACCAATTAGCTGATCACCAAATAAAAGTAAAGAAGATATTTAATCAAAAGTATCATGATAGATAGTTTGAATTTGGTTATTTGGTGATTTTATGGGATAAGTAAATTGAATAGAAAGAGAAACATGGAAAGTTTGACTCTCTGTGGAAAGGACCCTTCATTATAAAGAGCATTGTCAAAAGAGATAGCTTTATCCTAAGTTATCAAGATGGGATTGCACTACCATTGCCATTCAATGGGTAGCACTTGAATCTCTACAAGAATTGAGTAACAAGGTAACACCTATATGTATATAAATAAAGTTTTCATTCTTTCTTTTGGTTTTGTTTTTGCTTTCATGTTTTTTTCTTATCTTGTAGTTTATATGACTTAGTTTTTACAAATACCCCATACACAATAGATAAGAAGTGAAACCAGAGATGTTGCGATATCACCCTTGTTTCTTTCTTTATGATAGAAATAAATATATCCTTAGTTAGAGCTAGTTGGTATCCCCAAAATTTCACACTTCAAATTTTGGGGAGCCCATATTTAAAATTTTGCATCTTTATCTTATGTGATTCAGTTGTACTTGTTGAACCAATCCTCTAAATAAAACATTTATCTTTTAATAATTTTTATGTTTTATTTCTTATTTTTCCTAGTTACTCTTAGTCACTCTAACGGATTGAAAACAATTGCTTAAATCCATCACTAAAAAAACCATTTACTCAATCTTTCAGCATATCAAAGAAGCTTAAGTGTTTTGGTTTATTCATAATGGAAATTGAGTTCTCCAAACTACTTTAATTATTTGATAGAAGTAAAGTTATCACACAAACATGAACTATAGTTCCTAGTTCAAACTAGATTTGTCAAGTTGCTTTATTACATTGCCAAAATTAAGCTAAGTAGTCCTACAAACCCACCAAGAATGGCCTAGACCTAATCAATTTTTTTTTATTACTTTACTAACATAACGTTACAATTAAAAGCAATGCAGGTTCATGAACTTGAGCTACTTATCAACCTAGACCTGCTCGGGTTTACGAGGATGCTCTATTTAAAAAGCTAAAAATAAGTAAAGTAATTTGAAGAGCCTAATAAAAGCATCAAAGGCTTATGTGGCCTTCCCATGCTTGTCATTAATGAGTTATATATATATATATATATATATATATATATATATATATATTCCACCTCATTTCTATCTGGTAGTTGAACTATTTGACCAAGTAACTATGTTTGCAAACCTTGAGCCATGCAATTTCATCCCTTGGAGTAACTTCGATCATTTTCTCTTCAACCCATTTATGTCTAAGGTAGGTGGATCTCACTCATGTGATTTTCATAACTTTTCATTTACCTTTTCTTATTATTTGTCTCTATAGATTTTCCTTGCATCACCATGGTTATTTCTTCAATTAATTATTGTTTCATTCATCTTGCCTTTTATTTTCTTAAGCATGATTAGATGTTTTGAAATATGTATTTATATTTTTAATCATTTATTATGTTCAAACTATGAAAAATCCTTGAGAAATTGAGCTTTCTACCATAAACCCTAGCAACTAGGATCCCTTGCTTACTCAGGTTTACCAGACCTAATAACTTCCTTGGGTTCTTGACACTGAGAAGCTACCCTCAAGAAACCTGATTCCTAAGAGCTTTGCCCTTCAAGTTTCATAAATCTACTTACTCAATATTTTGAATGCTACTTACTCAGGTTCTCAACTCTAAGCAACTATGTTTAGAAAACCTAATTTACTAAGTGACTTAATTATCTAGGATTTTGATCCCAAATAGCTAAGCTCAAAAACCCTAACCCTCAAAGAGCTGACCTACTCAAGATTCCCAGCTACAACTACTTACTTTGTGTTTCTTAGATGTAGTTGCATCCCTTGGTAAACCCAAAGTCTTAAATCTTGAGAAACCCATAGAACACTACCAGAGACATACCCAGAATCCTTCCCTATGCTTACTCAAGTTTTTGAGTTCAAGTAACTTAATGATGAAAACCTGAAGTCACTAGAAAACTAAAACATGAAGTTATATATGCTTACTAATTGCATGTGACCTACTCAAGTTTCCAAATGCTTAAGACATGTACACTTCTTAGACCAACCCAGGGTTGTGGGATCCTATTACTTAAAATAAGTTAAGTTTTTCAAGACTTTTTGCTGCTCAAAACTTTAAGTTTGCTTAAGGATACTATAAGAACAATAAGTTAACTCTTTTTTAAAAATATTTAAATCATTTAATCAACATCAAAGAGTACACATTAAATTATTCTAGAGTTAGTCAGAGCTAATGTCTAGATCAGAGCTATTAGGAAGATCAAAAGAGGAAATAGCTAAATTGGAAGTACAAACTACATAAATTGAAGAAGTCCCAGTGTTGGCACTTGAGGAGATTATAGAACCAAATATGAAAGACAAATCTAAATCTAAAAAAATCCAAGTCATAGGAGCCCAAGATGAAGTATGAATACAAGGGGTACCCAATTGAATCAAGCATCATTTCCAAGCTAACTAAGATAAGTAACATAAACAGGTGGCATGTGTCTATGAATGAATTATTAGAGATATCTAGGGCTATATTTAAGACCTAACTCATGCATGCTATGACTAGTAGTGGAATTTTTTAAGTTGTAGCTTGCTCAAGCTCAGCTTAACTCCCTAAATTTTTCATGACATGTGCTAAGTATTATGAATCTCTTACTAGGGTTATGAGAGATGTTGTTGGAAATGTAGTTGTGAGATTGGATGTTCAATATCTCAACTAATGTCTAAAGATCCCAACATCAATAAAAGTAATTTATATGACAATGGAAAAAGCTAATAAATAATGAGAACTAAGACATCAAAATGTATTAAGATAAAGAATACATACTACTTGAAGAGAGTGAAACAAACATCAAGGTTCCCTAAGCAAATAGTGAGATCAGACTTCATTCAAGAGGTGGATGACATAATTCAATTACTCTATTGAATCAATGAAGATAAGAATGCTAAATGTTTCTCACCCTAGATGTATGCTTATATCAAAACTATTGATGTTACCTAAAGCTCTTCCAAGATTAAATGGGCAAGAATGATAAGTGATAATATGGATCAATAGTTGAGGAACATATTACAGGCTTTCGACTTCAAAATAACCTCATACCTTGTGTATGCAATAGCTTCAAGTGAAGACTTTTTGACACTGAGGAAAAAAGGCACATCGTTATCTATGCCAATATATGAGTTTTATCCTCAATTAATTCTTTCAGAATACTACAAACATTACATTATAGTAAATGATGGGTTCTTTTATGAACTTATTTTCAAATTGAATATGCATTTGAAGCATAGAAGAGTATCGGATGAAGCATGGGTACAGTGTCATAATATGGTTGCCTTTTCATTTAATTCCTTGAATTTACATACATCAAAAGTGGGAGGTTTCTTGAGAAAACCTATCAAATTGCCTAGATACCCAAGTGACAAGTGCATTCTCATGGAAATGTGAAAATAACTAGTCGAACTACATGATTTATAGTCAAAATCTCACTATGTATCTATCAAATTTCCCATTATCATTGGTCATTACCATTGTCCAAGAATTTACAAGGCCATAAATATACAAAAAGAGATGTACCATCGTTACACCCAAGCACATTTTGAGTCCAGGATCAACTTTGATTGTAGAGGGGTGACACAAAATACAATTTATTTAAAATACATGCATATCCAAGCACTTGAGGATTTTTGGATTGACTACAGAGATGAGTTTGATGTGAGGAAAAGAGACAATAGTAGATTGACTATGGAATAAATTCATGTTTTTGATCTGACGACCATCTTTGAGGATATGGAAGATGATGGGGTTGTCACAAGTGATGATTTTCATACAGTAAGAGGGGATATGTCCCACTTCCCATAATCATTTTTAGCAAAGATCATGATAAGACTATATCTAATATAAATTCAAATGTCTTGGTAATAACTTATACTTGGCTCCTTAACAAAGGCTACTACATGAAGGAATTGATGAATGA
The DNA here is from genome assembly GCA_037957365.1 of Torreya grandis. Lineage (NCBI taxonomy): Eukaryota > Viridiplantae > Streptophyta > Pinopsida > Cupressales > Taxaceae > Torreya > Torreya grandis. Next base: position 7,108,669 of record JARHVA010000091.1, read on the forward strand.
AACCACTCATCTAGGTTAAAAGAGAAAATAAATAATATAAGGAGAGAACAACTAGGGACCTACATAGAAGATAAAGTTTAAAATAAATAGTGATGATACCTATTCAGTAGTAAAATATAAGGAGCCTATTTAACCAAATGTTTCTACTCCACCATTGGTTTCTTCTATTGATATGGTTATTCCTACTATCTCCACCACCCCTTCCATTCTAACTCTCATTCCACCCACCATAGATCCATAAGTGCCAATGACTCCTTCTAAGTTTTATAACACCAAAGTTCTTAAGAAGACCATTCAAAAAGACAATAGTGCACCTCCTCCTCCATCATCTCCATCTATTTCACCAACACCTCCTCCAAAAAAGTAACCACTAAAAAGGAGACTCCATCTCAAGGAAAGAAATAAGAAAAATTAAAAGAATTAGTTGATCTTGAGAAGGAATCTAGAGAAGAAGTAGCTGTTGATAAGTCAAAAGAAATTGAACATGAAAAGTAAAAAGTAGTTAAAACAATGAAAGAAGGAGAAGCTGAGAAAGAAGTAGATCTTGGAATAATAATAGAAAGAGTTGTCAATAAACCCAAGGAGAAGGAGGTAGTAACTGAAAAAGATGATAAAGAAAAGAAATATAAATTGAGAAACATGTTGAAGAGGGTTCTGAGAAAGAGAGTCAGAGATAAATTGAGGCATAGGAAGTTCCTTCTCAGGAACTAGTGATTAAGGATAATCAATAGCAGAAGATGGTTCATACAAAAAATTTGGCTTCTACAGACTTCTCATCTTGGTTGGCTATGTAGATTGTTCTAGAAGCTACAGAAGTGATAAATCTTGAGTAAATGGACTTACAACTACTAAAAAGTCTAGATAATATAGGCAAAAATCCTAAACCAGCCAAAGTAACTTCCAAATTATTGATTAAATCTTTAGGACAAAAGTTTGTAGAAGTGTTAACTCCTCCACAAGGGATGAGTAAAAATGAAGTTACAAAAAAAGATTTAAAAATTACTAAGGTATCTTTGGGAGAGGTTACTACTAAAGGTTTAAAGCAAGACACCCAAACTCTAATAAATACTCTTTTCAAAATGCTTGATGAAGAAAAGGCTACTAAGGCTAAATTGATAGAAAAAAAATGCACAACTATGTGAAATAATTGCCAAGGTGGAAAATTTTATTCCTCAGCAACCACTACTTTCAAAATTTGTATTTACACAAGTAATTATAAAAGTAGAAGAGACTGGAGACAAAGAAAAATTAGTTAACTAGTGGATAGAGAAAATGCATAGAACTGCTCAGAAGCTCTTCCCTAGTACTCCAAATGCTCATGTTGATATTTTGAAGAAATTGGTAGAATTAAAGATAGTGATGAAAGAAATTAAGATTAAAAATGGTATTTCTGAGTTATAATAAGAAATACTACATACAATAGGTATTTGAATGAGAAAACTCTGATTGAAGAAAAGATTGTTCCTGATGGATCCATGAAGAAGATAAAGCAAGTGAAGTACCTCATATCTTTTCATATAAATATTATACAATAAATGAGTGAGGAAATGAAAACTTTGAAAGAAGAGGTATGTAGTGCAAAGACAAATCTAGAAGATTCCCTATATGGTCATATTGATATCTAGTCTGACAATGTTCTAAGGACATCTAAGCAACTATATGAATAATTCAATAAATAGACAGATAAAGCTGCAACTCCTTTCACAACCAAATCTATCAAGGAGTTAATTAAATATCAACAAGAGATAAAAATACGTGAGCTAAGGATTGAAAATTAAAATCCTCATTATAGGAGATTAGAGAAGGAAATGCTAAGATCTGAAATAAAGAAATAAGCACTTGTTAAACCTGATGATGTAGCCATATAGTTGATGATGTCTCAAAACATCAAATATAGGGGAAAATGTATAGAACAAGTTCATGAATTAGATTATATATGTGTCCCAATTTCAAAATGGAGACTTCTTCCTCATTATTCTTTTTTTATTTTTAAATGTACTCTGAGTAATCTTATTTCAAGTAATTAATTTATAAAAAGATGTCATTGAATAATTTATTTTAAAGTAAAATTACTTTGTAAAGATAAAAGACTTAAGTAATTTGGCTAAAATGCCATTACTTAAAGTTATTTTGTAAAAATAGATTACTAGAGCTACTTCTATGTAGCATGTAGAGAGTTAGTGTTTGACCCACATAATAAGTCCAAGTATCACCACTTTTCATCAACTATTGCATGCCACATAAGATAAATTCAAGGAAGACACCACTCAATAGCCTTCATATTTTTTCATATCACATGGGAATTGGAGAATTTAACTCTTATTTGTCTTTGGCATTGGTTTTTGTATAAATGTAAGTGCAGGCCTACATGCCTGAGGATGAGAATTTTTTGGAAACAAGCAATTGTAACCATTGTACAAGGATTTTAATAAATCTAAAACTTTGTGTTTAAGATAATCATATTATTTTGTATGAAGGTTACTAAAAGTGAATAATAAATATGATTATTTTTTGGATAAATTTGTGTCTATGGGAGTTATTCTATATGATTCATGAAGATAAAATGGTAAACTTTATGTTATCTATTTATCTAAATTGAATTAATTGCTTTCTTGATCATTTACTAAAAAAGTTACCACACTTATATGTTTATCTATTTTCATGTATGTAATAAACTCTACAAAACTATTTATTATGAAGCATATTTCTCTTATTTATTTCCTTACTCAAGCATTCTAGTCTTTTCTTTATTCTCCAATCTATCTAAAATTTTGTTCACATTCCCAAAATTAGCTTCTTACTTGCTTTAAAGTCCCTTTGTTATAGTTCATGAATGAAGTGATTGAAGTAATACCTCTAATAATAATAAATTTCACATAATCTACATACTCTATGAATAATTGTAAGTTGTAAGTAATTAGAAGAAGTGTTGTATAGAGTCATGATTGATTTGTCAAGAAAAATGAAAATGAGTAGCTTGCTATCTGAAAAGGGTGCTTCAGTAAGTTGATCTACAAGTGTCTACCCCTTAATGGACTTTTTATGTGCATATTTAATTTCAAATTCACTCAATAGCATGATCTACTTGGCCATATGACTAGTCAAGACTATTTTGGAAAGTAGGTATTTGAGTGGGTCCACTTTGGTAATGAAAATGGTCTTGTTGTTGAGCATATAATGTTGTAACTTTTGGTTTGTAAACACCATGGCTAATCAAACTTTTTCAATTGAGATATAATTATGTTCATAAGAAACCAATGTGCAGCTCAGATAATATACATATCATTCTTTCCCCTAGTCATTATGTTGTGCTAAGAATGCCCCCAAAGCACATTCAATCGCTGAAATGTATAGAAGCAATGGATTTCAAGGTATAGGTGGAGCTAGAATAGTTATAGTTAATATATATTATTTAATTACTCAAAGGGTTGTTGATAATCGGTATTCCATGAGAAAATGGTACCCTTATTTAGATGCTAAGTTAATGGTTGTCATTTATCTACCAATTAAGAAATAAACCCTTTGATAAAGTGGATTTTATCCTACAAGTTGTGGAGATGCTTTAAATTAAAAGGTGGAGGCATTTTTATAATGGCCTTAACCTTGGTAGGATCGAACTCAATGCCCCAATGACTGATAATGAAACCTATAAATTTGTCTAAAGTAATGATAAAGACACACTTTTTAGATTTGATCCTTACCTTTTATTCACTAAGCCTTTCAAATATTATTCATAATACATCTGAATATCTTAATCTAGTCTTGGATTTTCCTAAAATATCATCCATATATTCATCCATAATATCATGCATCATATCATGAAAAATGATAGTCATGACATGTTGATATGTGGCACTAGAATTTTTTAGGCCAATTGACATCACTTGATAGAAAAATGTTCTCGATGGATTGGTGAACATTGTCTTGTGTTTTTATTCCAATGTAATTTTTATTTGGTTATATCTTAAGAATCCATCCATAAGAGATATCATCTCATACCCTATTATGGAATTGATAATCATATCAGTGTTTGGGAAAAGGAAAGTCATCCTTTGGGCATGAATTATTGATATCTCTAAATTTAATCTATAATCAAATTCCTTGTGGATTTTTTGACTTGGACTATGTTGGATATCCACTCTTAATAATCAAAGGATGAGTACACTACCTCTAATATTTTTTATAATTCTTTCTTGACAATAATAACTATGAGAGGGTATATTTTTCTCAACTTCCACTCTATTAGCTTGGTATTAGGGTGTACAATAAGGTGATGTACAAGTGGAATTGGGTCCAAACCAGACATATAAATAACACCATGTAAAATTATCAACAAACTCCTAAAGGATGATATTAATAATCTCACATTCCTCTTCAGTGAGAGACATTCCAAGTTTGATCCATTTGGGATTAATAGGTGTTCTAATATTAACTTTGGTGGTGTCCTCCACAAGTAGTGTGGAACCATCTTCTAGAATAGTTGGCAATGTGGTACATTGGTCTTCATCTTCATTTAGTGGTTCGATTGGCTCACTATTTTTTCCCAATAAAGAAGAATCTAAATCACCAAGTTTTGACAAAGGCCATTTGAAAAAGGCATGTGGGTAATCCTAAGTTGATCAAATACTTTCTGATCCTATGAACTGATCCCTAATTGGAATGATATTTTGGGAATGAGGAGGCTTGTGATTAATTTGAAAGTGGGTGACATTCCCCATCCAATGGCACCTGGAATAGTTTTCACCATGGGACTCATCTTTTTGTTTACCTTTACCCAAGTCCAAAATTACCTAAAAGAGGTTTTCACTTTAGGACATCAATTTTTAAATATTCATTTTCTTTTATTTGTGACTAAGGAAGTTTTCTTTCTCTCCAAAATAGTCAGCAAGGTCCAATGTAATACCAAATCCCTATTTCTAATCACCAAGTGGAAAATTATATTTGAAACCCAATAATTCAAATATTATTCATCATTATAAAAATCATGTAATGATATGTAAGATTTGTATTTGTCCTAGATGATCAATTGGGGATGATGGAGGAAAAGAGGGGAATTAAATGGCACATAAGTAATGGTATAGATGGTATTATGGTAAAATAAATTATTATCAACTAGTTTATCATAAATGATATAATATGACTTTGTATTATTGTCAAAATTATCTATGTTATATGATAAATTAGTGTCACTCTCAAGATCTAAGGGGTCACCCTCAGGTGGTTTGTATCTAATACCTCAAGTTATTTTTTTTTGCAACTGATACTAGCTTACTAAGTCCTTACTATTTTACCCTAGGCCTTTGCCCTTGTAGGCTTGATTATCTGTTATCCTATTTCAAATAGGATACTTTATATTTTGGTAGAAAGTGGCAAAATAATGATTATATAGCCATGACTCATCATCAACCTTAATTTATTCTTGCTCCTAAGAAGTGGTTTTGATGAAAGCCATAGATCTTTTCTTACAAGAATCATCATTTCTACACCATTCTATTTTGGCAAATTTTAATTTGGGTCTACCATATGATTTAGGTGTTTTCAGTAGCTTGGATATATGGAAACGATTACTAATTTTGTATTCCCTAGGGCTGTTGTCTTGAATAATAAAATTATTGGTTATTGTAGTAGGTAGTGTAGATGAAGTGGAGGCAAGGGTACTTAGACCCACATAATTGGACTCATGCATTTGATCAAATATATCCTTGTCCTTCTTAGGGACAGGATCTTTATTAAATTAATAGTTGTAGCTTTCATATTACACTTTTAAATGTTTATAGAATTGGTATGGATGCAAGTCACCAAGAATAGTAACTTCTAAACCCAAAAGGGAGAAACTTAATACACTGATGAAGAGTATAAGGCATAACATGTACTTCATAAATCTAAGGTATCCAAAGAAATAAATTATATGATATTTATAAATCAAGAACATGGCACAAAGTATCATGGGTTAGATTCCTAATGATAATGGATAAAAAATGGTACCCTAAGATTCATGTTTCTCATTATTATATGATTTGATAGTGATGGTATCTAGTTGAAGATATGCTAATGTGTATCCCAAGTGTTTGACCAGATCCAAAGTTACAATATTTAGCCATGAACCATTGTCTATGAGGACTCATTTGACTTTATGCTGGGAAATAATGGCTTCTATGTAAAGTGGGTTATTATGAAAAGGTACAATGGATGACACAACCATTTTATCAAAGGTGAGTTATTGGTGGGGAGCTAGATGACTCATAAGTGTTTGAAATTTATTAGGTGTAATGTCACTTGGGACCTTATAATGACATAGAAGTTCATTTTATATGTTATTATAGACATTTGACATATGCAAAATATCTAAAATAAAAATTTGTGTCAGTGTCTTTTGTAGTTATTCCAAAATATCATAAAGTTTTTCATTAATAGGATCAATTATCTTGGTCTTTTGAGGTACAGGACCTTTAATGGGATTTTTAGAGGAACAAGGTGTAGAACCTTGAATGGTAACCTTATAATTTCAAGTTGTGATTACACAATGATCCACATCCCTTCTCAGGGATACGTCTCCCCACTGAGGTGATCATCGCACGCCACGTGTCTGATCGAGAATCACCTTAGGTGTCCTCATGACTGGCCATATAGGGATCTGGAAGAGGACCCAAATCACTCTAGAGCTTTTGGTGTGAGGGCCAGTCCTCTATTGGTATTAGAGCTAGGTCTCGAGGTCGAGACCCATGGAAGCTGGTGGGCATGATCCACATCCCTTCTTAGGGATACATCTCCCCACTGAGGCAATCATCACATGCCATGTGTCTAATCAAGAATCACCTTGGGTGCTTCATGGTTGGCCATATAGGGATCTGGAAGAGGACCCAGATCACTCCAAAGCTTTTGGAATGATGGCCAGTCCTTCTATTGGTATCAAAGCTAGGTCTCGAGGTTGAGACCCATAGAAGCTAGTGGGCATGATCCACATCCCTTCTTAAGGATACGTCTCCCCGCTAAGGTGATCATCACACACCATGTGTTTGACCAGGAATTACCTTAGGTGTCCTCATGATTGGCCATATAGGGATCTGGAAGAGAACCCAGATCACTCCAGAGCTTTTAGTGTGATGGCCAGTCCTCTATATAAGGATTGGTCGTCATGCCAAAAGCTCCAAAGTGATATAGGTCCTCTTCCAGATCCCTATATGGCTAGTCACAAGGACACCTAAGGTGATTCTTGGTCAGACACATGGCGTGCCATGATTGCCTCAGTGGGGAGATGTATCCCTGAGAAGGGATGTGGATCACACAACCTTGAGTTAGTGGAGGGTTACTATAATTAGATGAGGGGGAATGAAGGATTGAAATGGTAACCTTGGATATTGAGTGGCATTTGGGCCACTATGAGCCAAATGAGGATTAACAACAAATAGAGGTGGAGGTCTTAGAATAGATAATGAAGCTCATCAAGAATTATTAGAAATTGGATTAGGATTGATCTTAATGGTAGTGATATGTACACTTGTGATGTAACTAAAACATTGTATTCATAAGGGACACTTTAATAATTAACTTGATTGGAATGGATATCATGACTTTGATTTTAATTTTGTTATTGATTATGTCTCTATTTTTTATTATGAGGAGGTATATTCTAATTCTTATTGTTATTGGCATTATGTTATAGAAAAGGGTTTTGATAGATACCCAAATCTTTATTAGATGTTGTGGCCACATTATCCAACACTATTTAACTACCTTTGAGTAAATATTAAATAATATGGAAAAGCTACATGCATCTATGGAGGAATGGCCTTTGAATTGATGATAATAAAAAAGTCATTCTCATTATACTAATCAGGTTTAGGCTAGTTTTATGGAAATGGTATTGGTAATGACCAAAAAATCAAGTTGGTAATAACTAGCTTTTGGAAACCATCTCAATAGGCTCATTGATATTACTAAAAAATATATTGTGATAATGACCTCTTATTGGGGGTGGTCTTTTCAAAGCAAGAGTTTGAGTAAGTGGATTCATTTTAACATGCAGTGATTGCATCATTTTCACATGCTATGATTCAATTACGCCATGTCCTATGACATTTCTATTCTTGTTAAATGGTTTAGGATTCTCTGATGTACTTGATTGCACTTGCACAAGATATTATGTTTGATTCTTGTTTTAAGTTTCGTTCTGAGATTAAATATTGATTATCCCTTTGTCGATGAGGGCTTGATCAATATGTATTCGCTTGGTAATAACTAATTCAAATGTATTGGTGAAAATAATATTGAGGTTATATGTGACATCAGACTATATATTGGTGATGAACATTATGGCCAATTATGTTTTATAGAGATTATGTGGGATTTATTTTGCTAAGGATCACCACCATTGTAAATAATTATCAAAGCTTTCTCCTTCACGTTGTTTACTCTGACATAGATCAACCATAGTTAGCTCATGTTTGACATTTAAATAGAAGTGTTGGAAGAATCTCTCAGATAAGTCATCAAATTTATCAATGGAGTTCTTGGGTAGACCAATAAAACATTATAGGGAATGCTTAGTCAAACTATGAGAAAAAATAAAAGTAGGTATATAGGGTTATATGCAACTTCTTGACATGCATCAAATAATTATTTTATATGCTCCTTGGGATCACGTTTCCCTTTGTATTTTTCAAATTTAGACATCTCAAAATGATGCATAAAAGGTATCTAAAGATATATCATATCAAAAATAGAGGAATGTATGTCATCCAATTTAAACTTCTTACTTTTATTTTCTACTTGAGTGGTTGAAACTGCATCTTTGACCTCTTATAAATCTTGAAAAGTAGGACTGAAATGAGAGGAAATTGGAAACTTTTGTTGGGTATTAAAGGTATAGTAACCTGACCCAAATAAATAGGTGGTACTTAATATTGGGTAATTTGTACATGATTGGTTATGCCAAGAATATTCACTCTTTGAGTAGAGTTGTATTATTATTAGGGGAATTATTTTTGGTAAGGCACTTACTACTGATTGTAAATTTGATTTGGAGGGAACTAAGGCCTAAGTGAAGGAATTCAATGGAGCTTGTTGGGATTTTAGGGGAATATATATTTTATTCCTAAGAATCTATCATGTAGGGGGACTTGTTATTAGTTAATTGGCACATTTTTTTGACCTGAACAAACTCCTTATTGAATAGAAGTGATACTTGGTTGACTTGTAAAACATGTTGTTGGGTAGACAATGTTGGTTGGGGATTAATCATCACTTGTTTCAATAGAATATTGGTCACCACCTTTTGAGGTTGGGAATAATTTCTACTTATTAAAGTGGAGGAATGGTCACCCCTTATGGAGGTGGGGTACTTTCAACTTCTTATTGCATCTCAGATGGGTTTGTAACTTTTTGTCACAAGGTACTTGGAATGTTAGAAGGAGGAGTTCATAGAGAAGATAAAATAATGTTTTGTTACATATTGGATGGTACTTGATGTGGTTTAAAATATGATATTTGAGACCTATCCACCACATGTTGGGTAGATTCCATAATGATATCCAAATCAAGATTAGTCACTAGATTGGTTTAAATTATGGGTGTGTTAAACATATCTGTAACTAATGTTTTGTTAGTAAATGGATTCAAATTATACATGAGATAAGTAGACAAATCCAATGGTTGTTCTGGTGGAGGATTATAGCCTAACAATGTGGGATTTTTAACTTTCAATGTGTCCAAGGAGTTAACTAAATTAGTTATAACCAGATTAGCTTGTTATATATATGAAGTAATAAGTTGGATTTGTGTAGGAGGGTCAACGAATTGACCTTTTCCTTTGTTTGACACTACTAGGGCTTGATTGAAAGCTTGATATTTGATAAAGGCAACTTGGTTGTATAATAATGTAAGGGGTGATTCTTTGGGTTTTCTAACTAAATAATGTAAATCCTCTACAAGAAAACTAGGGGGCATTTTGTACCTATTTCCAATAATGTAACGAGATGTTTGTCTTTGTTTTTAAATAGTTGTTGATTGAATAGATATTGTAGATATTCATCACTTGGTGGTAAATTAAAAGGATACATTAGATTAGGTTTTATGTTCAATCTCAAATGGACATGTGAAGGGTATGGTTGGTATTGGACTTGTTCAACATTAGGTGATATGATCATAAGGTATGGGTTATGTTATTCTGTTTCAGCATTAGATCGTACAATAGCAAGGTATTGTTGATTTTAATCATCCTCTACGTAGTGATCATACCCATAGTTATTTTTAACTACCTCATCATCAAATGAGGGGTTGTAAATGGCCATACTACATGTGTACTTAGGCATGTCTATGTTTATAATCTTCATCTTAAAAAAGGTATTGAATGCTTTAAATGTTGTTTTTGACTTGGTATGTGACTTCATTTTGAATAATACTTAGGAAATGGTTTGAGGTAATATGCTTGCCTTAACAGGCTTATGTTAAGGTAAACCTCAATTTGGAATACACTAGTCAAATATATGTAAATATAAATGTTTTTAAAGGTATTCATCAAAGGGTAAATACATAAGTTTTAGGCACTATTGTTTCAAGTATAAAATTCAATATTTGGACTTTTGAACATATTTTGCATTTGATCTTATTTTGAAAGGTTTTGATCTCAGAAACTTGACTTTATGAACAAAGAAAGGAAACTTAGATTATTTGAGACACTTATAAACTTTGAAAAGTGTAAAGGTTAGCAAAAGAAATTGTCTTGGTTGACAATGGGAATCAATATTTGAACTAATCTTTAAACTTTTGACTTCTAAAAGGAACTTGGTATTTGGCATAATTTGACTAGAATTGGATCTTGGTTTTGGAATTAGACTTGGTTTGACCTTGAAAATAAGGTTGATTTATAATTGTAACTTGGATTTGAACTTAAGTTTGGAATAAAATTAATTACATAATGGCACAGCATGGACAAGAATTTGGAATTTGGGACTTGGTTTGAAATGCCAAATTGGTTTTGGATAAGTTTCATCCTTATCCTACACCATGAATATCAGGGAGGAATATTAAATTTATCTCTATTAAATGATTCTTGCCTTTAACATCTCATGTACCATATTTTCAATTTCACTCTTATAGGCATAGGGATACCTGTAGGGTCTAATGTTGAGTGGTGTACTTCTAATAAGTAGTCTAATGACATGATCATGCATGTGACTTGGTGGGAGTCCTTTTGGCATGTCACCAAAAACAACATAATGGTCATCTAACACTATTTGTAAATTGGGATGGGTATACTCCTTTGTTGGTTGAACCTATATGGAAAACAAGTGTGCCATAAATCCTTCAAAATGTATTATGAGAATCTTCATCATCTGATGGGAACTAACTAGTTATGGAGATTTAGCCCATAATTCATGCAATTAAAATGTCCTACCTTCTGAATGGAAGTAAATGAATAGTTCTTAAAAATTCATCTCAATATTTCTCAAAGTGGTGAGCCATTTAACTCCCAAAATAATGTCAACCCTCCCATGGGAATAGTAAACATAAGAGAATCTAAGAAGTAGTTTCCCATATCAAGCTTAATACTATGGAATTTTTTATCATATTTGACAATACCACCATTTATAATCATGACCTAAAATTATTGAGTTGGGTAAATGAAATAGTTAAAATGAGTAGTCAACTAATTGATAATGAATTTATGTGTACTCCTAGATTAAATCAACATGGTCTCCTTCTATTTCTTGAGGAATCCCACCACTTTAATAATTTGAGGAGTACTAATACCTAAAAGTGTATGACATGAAATAGTAGATTTAAAATATTTAGATTTATCCTTGGGTTCATCCAAACCTACACCTGAGGCCTCATCATCTTCATCATCCTCATTGGCACCTTCAATGTAAAACAAGTTATTTTTAGAAAAATGATGTCCTTTTCTCCATTTTATATCATAGCCAAAACATAAATGTTTTACATGCTTATCCTCAATTTATTGAAGGGTCAATCTCATAGGCTGAGGAAGTGATGGTGCTAGAAAAGTATGTTCATAAACATTAGTGAAAGGTCTTCATTTGATTAGATTTTTTCATCTACCATGCATTACCTTGGGATGGATTTATATATTTAATTGGTACTAAACATGCAAAACTTTTATTGTATCTTATCTTTAATGCCACCCAAAAATAGGTCAATTGTATTTTACTCAGTGACGTCTAGCATATGTAAGGAGAGATTTTGAAATTGATGAATATAATCCTTTACAATCCCTATTTGGCACAGTTTGGTTAGATGGCTAATTTATTTTTTTTAGACATTTTTGTGATAGTGGAGCTATATCTCCTCAAACAATATTGACCAAGAAATTAGGAGACCCTTATTTTTATTTTAAGCACACAACCATCATTACCAAATGAAATGCTTCGCAAGGTAGATTTTAGTGGCCCATATAGAAATGAACTTGGGTTATTTTTAGGTGAATTTACAAGTATGTGTTTCAAAATTCTATCAAAATTTAATGGATAATGTTTAGGGATGCAAGTAAATTTAAATGCAAAACATAAATTACCATAGAAGGTATGCTTATGTGTGATTATACAGAAAACTCACAAACAAATTGTAACAATTTTCTTGGATGACATCCTTTTACTATTGAATGATAGGAATTTCATCACATGATAACCATAATGTGAAATTATAGGTCTATTGTCATTCAATAGCTATGTTATCATTCTATAGTGTTACTGTCACTTGATAACATTATTGTGACTCGACAACATTTTTTTTGTAACATGAAATTTGAGCTTAATGATTAAATTACCATAAATATGTAATTTAAACTCAAACATCAAATTACATAATCGGAAGTATTATGCAAAACATAATAGAACTATAAGATAAAAAACCTTACCAAATCCCTTGTTTTAGCTAACCTCCTTCCAGGACATTCAAATGGATGGTTGATTGCATGTAAACTTATAAATTTGACATATTGATGTTGCTTGATCAATTATTTTAGATGATTGATTCATAGACATGAATTTGATGGAGGATTTATGATTTTTATATATTCATGAGTTGATTCATGGACATGAATTTGATGGATGCTTTATGATTTTTCCAAATTCATGAGTTGATTCATGGACATGAATTTGATGGAGGATTTATGTTTTTTATAGATTCATGAGTTGGCTCTAATGGAGGATTGAGTAGTTTAAATAGAGGAAGAAGAAGGATTTTCCAATAAATTAAAAATTCATTAGAAACTTCTAGATAAGAAGAATCTATAGAGAAAGGAGGGAATTCTAAGGAATTAAAAATTCCTTAGAATTATCTAGAGAGAGAACTCTCTAGAGTTGGAGAAGGGTGGTGGAGAGTTACAAATTCAATTAAGGAATCTAATGGTGATTAGGAGATGATTAGACTAGGTTAATGAAGTGATGATTTCATGGATAGTGGGTAGGTTTGTAGATAATCCTAGGAATATGTGTGACTTTATGAATTTAAAATTCACAAGTGGGCATAAGATGGTTCTAGGTAACAAATGGAATTTTAGTAATAAATAACAAGGTAACTAATATTAGATGGGAAATATGAATGTTAAGGGGATTAGATTATTGACTAGGGGGAATAGGAAATAATGATGAAAAGGATTAATTAGTGAATCATTAAGTGGAATTAGTGAAATAATTGGTAAGCCAGAATAGGCGAGAAAAATTTAGATGCATACCTTTTTTTCCTCTTTGAAAGGCATCGTGAGTAGAATCAAGTGGAAGGAGTAATGTTCTTTCAAAGAAAACCATGTCATATATGAATGTTATTAGATGATATTAGTGGATATGATTCCCATTCAAGGGGACATGTGAAGAAGAATGAAATAGATGGTCACTCAAAAGAAGAAATGATGGGTGGGATGTGATGAAGAGACAAGGGGATGGGATGTTAGATCTGAGATAGATGAGGAAGAAGATAAATTCATCTTGAGTAATGATCTACAAATTGATGATGCCCAAGGTAAATACATATTCATATGGAGTAAATATGATGGGTGTCATAATTATCAACACATCCCAAGGGGGAATAAAATATAACATGATGATGATAGGATTAAAAAGCCAAAAACTTTAGATGTATTACAATCAAGGATACATGAAAGGGAGAGATTTTAGCTAGGATAAGACTGATTTCATAAGTTTAGTTATGTATGTATCTTAAAGCTAAATTTGATCAATATGATGAAGAGGATAAGAAAGAATAAATTATGTGATTTAGTGACCAAAATAATGGGGGATGAGGATGGAGATAGTGGCTGAGTTGTCCTTGGGCACTAGAAGGTGACCAAGTGCTACCTACATAGTCTGGAAAGACCTTAGGCTGATAGAGTTTTGACTAGAGGATATATAATAATTGATGGGTTATAAGATTATGATGATGATGAAAATAATGATTAGTTATTATAGGATGTGACCTAGGAGATGAAATGAGGATAAAAGTTTGGTTGTTAGTTGAATGGATTGAGAGGATTAGATTAGCGATGAGAACAAGGATGATGAGACAATCATATAAATAATGAGGGTGTAGATGATCAAACTATCACAATTGTCATAAGTCTCATCATATTCTAATCAATATAATAAAATATAGTACTTAGTTGTATGCCCCATGATATAAGTATGACCAAGAGGACATTATGCCAAAGTGCATGGGCAAATAGTGAACTCTACATCCTTGAGGGAATTTATAAGCAATATTGATAGCTTTGGTGACCTCATAACATCTTTGTTAATTTCCCAATAGATAAAAAAAACATGACATAAACATATTACAAACAAGATATATACATGATTAAAGACATACAAACAAGTCAAAGAGTAGATAAACAACACACATAAGTATTTACATGTAATGTCACAAGGTATAGTCAAATGATGGGATGAATGATTAGATGATGGGTTAGACTAGGATGATCATGATGTGATTTTTGGACTAAGGATATACTTGGATTTTGGATATACTTATGATTATTAGGATTAATACATGGATAAGGATATGGATGTGGATATAGATTTGGGGACCTAGATTATGATTAGGATCAATATAGACTATATTTTCCCCTAGTTGTGGGATAAGATATTTGAAGATGGATTTGATCTCAAAATTGAATCAAAAAGTGGCCAAGGAAGGTGATTTATAAAATTGATGACCAAGGATTACCAATAGACAAGGCCCTACAAAGGTTCAATCTAATAAGGAAAATAGGAGATGATGGGATCAAATACCTTTCATAATAACAAAGAGATGATTTGATGGGTGCTAGATATGAAAAGGAAATGATAAGGAAAGTGATGGGATCAAGTACCTTCTATACTTAGAAAAAAAGTGATTGGATAGATGCTAGGTATGAAAAGGCATTGATAGGGAAGTAATGGGATCAAATACCTTCCATTATAGCAAAATAGTGATTAGATGAGTGCTAGGTATGAAAAGGCATTGATAGGTAAATGATGGGTGTTAGACTAAATTCTTTGACAAGGTTGATATATGTTGATAATACCTATCGAAAAGGATGATGAAGATATGGAGAGATGTGTGACCACTCTGATTTGGTTCCAAGATGAAATGTAGTATCCAAAGAAGGTAAAATATGAGATGGATGGATGTGACAAGGGGATTAGGCATAAGACAAGAACAATGGACTTATTTTTGGCTTTTTTAGATTTTATGATTTTTAGGGTTTTTAAAATATTTTAATTTTTAAGGATTTTTGGGATATGTATGTACATTATACAAATGGGGTTACTAGAAAATAGAATACCAAGCCTAAAAACCAAGGTGAGGATGGATGGAATCATGGATTGTTTGGTGGATGAGATGACAAAAGGGATGAGAGCGATTCAAAAAGGGGATGGGGACCAAGGGAGAAAGGACTAGGGATTTCCAATGACCACATTGTGAAGGACCAAATGTTTAGTTCCCTGAGTTTTCATTGGAGGATATACCAATATGGTTTGAGAATGTGTCTCAAGAAACCTTCCACTTCCTTACAAAGGTCAAGAAAAGAGGGACATGATATGATAATGGTTGAGGGGTAAGAATAATGGATGGAGGGAATAGACAAAGGATGGTTTGACAAGGGATATGAAATGGATGGATTTTTACCCCAAGTGTGGAGAGACAATATGAACAATAGATGATTTTACCATGACATTGGAAATCAGTTTTCATTATGGTACTTGCCCAAGATGCCAAAAGACTAGTTTTCACAATTGGATGAATGATTTTTATTTCACTTTTTTATCTTTTTATTTTTATTTTTTTACTTTTGGACCTTTTTGACTTTTTTGACTTTTTGATGGCATATTAATTTATTAGATACAGGTACGAGATAAAAGAAATCTAACACTAGCTAATTCGTTAACCAATACCGATTCTAGATATATATGATGTTAGGATCCTATCACTACTAATAGGTGTATTAATGTCTTGGTCATCTTTATTGACTCTTGATTTAATATCCTCTAAATGTTTTATCCAAGTATCTCTATAACCCTTATGAGGGAAAATACTACCAAGGGATCTGAGATATGATGTGGATGGGAGAATGTCATGATTTTTATGATGGGATATAGGATGGGAAGGAAGGATGTGATCATGAATGATATGATGGGATGGGAAGCAAAAATGGGGATCCTTTAGATTGGTCATGATCAAATCATATTTGATCCTATTATTCAAAATGTGCCCAAGGCCATGAGATCATACACAATTGGATATGGTGGAGGGGATCCTTTAGATTGGTGCCATGAGATCATGGGATCCAAAACCTTTTGACTTGATGATTCTTTGACCCAAACATTAAGAGTATGGTTGGCCTTATGATTATTATTTTTGACTTTATTTTGAATTTCTAATTGGATTTGACTTTGATTACACTTTGGTGCCTAATTTTGGGCTTCACCAGAGGAGATTGATTTTTGACTTGATATATGATTATTTTGACATTGATATGCCCCTAGTGATGGATTTTGGGCTTCACTAGGGGAAGCCATTTTTTTATAAGGCCGATGTTTTGATTTTGATTGATAGGATCAAAGATGATTTGATCATGACTTGTGATTATTGGATGATGGTATTGGATCTTCATATTTGAGGCACATGATATGGAATATAGAGAGGAATCTAATTATGCATATTCCTATTCATTCCCATTATGTAGTGGAATGTAGGGATTATAGAGGTGAGGTGGATGAGTAATGTTGGGTGATGGATTAAGGGGGTAATGGTTAGCATAGTCCTCATAAAGGTCACTTGGAGCCCTAGCTTTAATTTCATAGAAAGTGTCCTCAATAATATCAAAAAGATCATTAAGACACATATTAGAGGTAGGATCAGATCTACTCTAAAATCTTTAATAAATAAGATGTTTAAAAATTTAGTTATGACTTTGTTGTCCCCAAAAAATATCACTCATTTTTGGGACAACATATGAATTATTTTGGGCCCTGCAAGACCAAAATTGTCTCTTCCCTTTTCAAAATTTGTTCTGAGAATTCAAATTCCTCATTTTTCAAGATTCTCAAAAATCTATAGACTCTGCAGCCTTAAATCTATGGACTCTGCAGGCTTGAATCTACGGACTCTATAAGCCAAGTTCTATGGGCTTCACAGGTTGATTTCTATGGACTCTACAGGAAAGAAGCAAGCTCTCAATACTTAGGTGATTTCAAGGTTGGTTTAATGACTTGGTTAAATCAAATATGTCCATCGGCAAGCTTCTAAGCAAGAATCAAACCATTGAACCATTGAACCTTGAACCATTTTGGTTCAACGGGTTCAATGGGTTCAAAGGTTCAACATCATTAGCAAGAGTGAAGCACATTTGTCAAGGTTCAAAGTTCAACAGCTTCAAAACACTTATCAAAGAGAAGAAGGCTTGAACCATTGAACCGTTGAACCATTGAACCACTTTGGTTTAAAGGTTCAATGGGTTCAATGGCCTTATGGTTCAACACATTTTGTTTGAGTGATCAAAAGACTTAACCAAATAAAAATAATGAACCGATTGAATTGTTAAACCTTAAACCAAAAGGTTTAATGAGTTCACAGGTTCAAAGGTTCAACCAGTGTGATGAAGATCAAAGAGCTTAGAAAGAACAAGTGACGGACAAAGGATGAACCAATGAACCGATTGAACCTTGACCTGAAAGAGTTTAAAGTTCAATGGTTCATAGGTTCAAAGGTTCAAAGGTAGCCTCAGTCAAGGAAAGAAATAGCAAAAAATTGGTTCAATCGATAGGTTTAAGGGGATTCCCCAAAGCCAAAAGAAAAAGTGTCCTTGCAGAGGATTGTGAACCAAGGCCAAGAACCCTTGCAGAGGGAAGTGAGCAAAAATAGACAAAGTGAACTCCTTCAGAAAAATGAACAAGGCAAAGTAGAGTTCTTCAGACAAATTGTCCAAAGGAATTCCTTTAGACATTTTGTCTGAAGGAATTCACCTAGGAAGAGAGCCCAAAGAAAGTAAAGGAAAAGCCTGACTGAAGAGAAAAGCCCACAGAAAAGTGCCTGATGGAAAAAGACAAAGTGTAGTGGAAGCCACCACATGTCATCTTCCACAAGACTCTCAAAAGGTTTTTGAAGCTTCTGTAAGTTAAGTGAAATATGTCACATGTCCTATTATGACTTAGCAGAATGTGACAAGTGTTTGCATCCGCATTCCCCTTTTGAAGTTGCTTAGGTAGGACATGTCATGGATCCCATTTTCTATAAGTTTCTAATGAGTTTCATAACATCAGAACTTGCCACTTGTCAAAGACGCAGAAAGGACCCCCCAAAGACTTAGACAAGAAGGGATATAAAGGACAAAGAAGTAACATGGATGATTCCAAAGGCAAGTTAAATTAAAGTGATGGTTCAACTAGAGACCAAAGAAGTGCTTAAGCAGTGAAGAGAGGAGTGAGACAAAGCATCAGAAATATCTTCAAAAGAGTTATTTCTAGTAGGTGAAACAGTGGATCAAGTAGACTTCTAAGTGCATAAAATCAAGGATGCAAGCCTATTTTTCTTGCATAAATTAATGGAAAATTAGATAGCTGCATAGACATCAGATAAAGGACCAGACAGTCCATACCAAGGAAGAGACATTAGATGAATGGACACGCCATAGTTGAGGCAATGCATTGTTCCCAGCATGGTCCCTGAAGGCGCATTGAAGGCATTGACTGCAGCATGGGCCTTTTTCATGAAAATAAGCACCCAAGTCTTTCTTAGAGTGTTATATATTGTAATCTCTCATTTGTTACAAGGGAGATCTTTGCGTTACCAAAATCAAAACTCTACCCAAATTGAAAGGCATTACTAAGACTTTGAGCTCAGATTGTAGTTCATATTATTTTATTTGAATGAGAAAGTGACTTGCAGACTTTGTGCTATTTTAGGAAATTATTCTTATGTCTATTTCCTAAGAGCATTCTTGTTTATTTGATCTAACAAGCAGAACTAGTGGACATAATCAGGAAGGTGTCCTGAAGTCAGTTATGGAAGACTTTATGCTGTCTGCAATTATCTTTAGCTTGTTTGTTTATTTTCTGTTTCTATGTAAAGGACCTTGGGATGATTTTGTGCCCCCATTATTCTTTGTATCTCACTCTTGGGCAATTAAGGTGGAGACTTTGTGCTACATCTTAGGCTGTTGGTTACTCTGCACTTTTGGTTACCAGTTACTTACCAGAAAGATTCTTGTTGTTTGCAAGAACAAGCACTTCTAAAAGAAGAGAAGTGTCTTATGTCGCTTCACCAAGATTTCTACTATATAAGAAGGGATCTGGCTCTTGGCTAAATGTTAATTTTGAAAGCAGAGAAGTACCTTCACCAATCACCTAGGATCTCTCCTATGTTCATTAACATCATCTCTGAAAAAAGAGAGATGGATGGCTTATCCAACCCCTGTGTCTTACTTTTTGCTTATTTATATAGTATATAGCTCCTGCATATTCATAGGGAACCTCCCCTTGATGAGAGGAGAGATTTTTCCCCTATTGATGTAGTAAAATTGCACACCTAGATGACCAATCTCCCTATGTTGTGGTGATAGGAACTATTTTTCTCACCAGTTAGCTGGTCAACAAAATATTCACCCAATAATTTTTGGCGACTCTGCTGGGGATGAATGTGCAATCTGAAGCCTCGAGTTTTAGATTGAAGCAGTCCCTACCCTTATCCATTATAGACTCTCATGACTTTGTTACGTGTCCTACCCATTATTCATTATAGCCTTACCATCTTCCTCTGCCTCCATTATTTTATCTAGTTTGCAAAACTAGAGCTGCTAGGAAAGAGTACGCAGTTTGAAGCTTCAAGCCTCAAGATGAAGTAGGGCTAGTTCTTTTCCATTTTTGTTCTACAATATGGCCACTCTATCTAGATTTGTTATCTCTATTTTTCTTAATTAAATCATGGCAGTTCAAGGCCCCTGGGGTAACTCTTTGGCCCACTCAACTCGACTCCACCTCTACATGAACTCCCACGTAGTTCAAGAAAGAATTTCCCCAAATTCTTTGTTGATGTGATAGTTCACCCTGATAAACACTTTATAGCCTTCAGCATAGCCTGTGGTGTTATAGGGGTGGAATTTGAAGACATGGCAGTTAGGATTTTTGTGGAGACACTACAAGGTACTGCTGCAGACTAGTTATACCATCTGCAAGTTAGATTAGTGACTGACTAGGATACACTCAAAGCAAAGTTCAAAGCAAGGTTCAAGCCTATAAAAGATGTACATGCCTTGCTGTCCCAACTCACTCAGATGAAGAAAGAGCCTCATGAGCCTTTGAGGGATATTATTTCCAAGTTCGACAAGCTGAGGCATAGGATTCCCATGGTCGCCCAGGTGACACCTCAGAACCTCAAATGCTTCTTCATCAACTCACAACTGCCTGAAGTGATTTTTCTACTGAGACGAGCTAGCCACATAGACCTTGCTACTACTCAGGACTTGGCTACTAAGGTAGAAGATGACCTTATCTTGCTAGGAAAGATAAGGAGAGACCCAAACAAAGGCAAACCCTCTTCATCTTCTAAATACTCACCCATAGTCACCACTGACCCAATGGTATAAAAGTTGGAAAATGAATTGCTAGCCTTGAAAAGGCAAATGGCACAAGGTATGTCTTTTGCTCCTCTATATAAAGATATACCAAGGAGGACATTCCCTAATTAGTGATATCAAGGCAACGCTGCCAGAAGTTAAGGGTAACCAAATCATCTTCCTCCCCCACAGAGGAACCTTGCCCTTGAAGCACCTCCAACCAACTTAGTAGTTGGATATCTAGAAACAGAACATGTTTTCTGTTTCCAACCTGAGTTTGAGCAAGAAAATGGTGTTGATCTCTTTAGTGAGGATCTAGAGGAATCAGTTGGTGACTCCCACATTGGTTTCTTGAATTTCTAGGATGAACCCAGAAGTGAAGGTGAAGCAGTCAAAGGATCATACATAGTATTCACCAGGTCTGAGAATTAGTTAGCCTAGCAGGTTGACAAAGAAAAGACAGAGGAGCAACCCCAACCAGAAATTTCAATTGCTAAGCAGAGAACCCCTCTACCTTTCCAATCAAAGGACCCAGTGATTACCAAGAAGATTATTACACCAAACATCTCTGCACCTTCTACTTCAACTTCATAAATCAGTCCTCCTCCTCTGAAAAACTAAAAGGATGAACTCCCATCCTCTCTTCCAAGTCCATCTCAGTCATTTGACATGATTGATCATGTCAAGAAATCTAAAATTCAAATGATTGAGTTTTAATCCCTGTAAGCTGATCTTGAGTAGTTAAACATTGGTGAAGAGCTAGGTGTGGACCTATCTGAGGTAAAGATTATCGTCACCCAAATGTTAGCCCCCATTGCTCAAATTTAGTTTGAGCCTTCAGGTAGGGGTAATTACTCCTTGACCATAGAGGATGCTCATGTCTTAGTTGATCAAAATCCGATGGTTGGAAATCCAGGATTTGATCCAAATGAGGCATCAGAAGAATTGGTAGGGCATAGTACAAATCAAGAAGGATCTTCCATCTCTGATGAAGAGAAATCTAATAGACTATCAGCTTCTAATGATGCTTGGATCCTAGAATCCAATGGCAGAAATTCTTCCACTCATGCTGGATGTAGATCTCTATTTCTCAGGTTGAAGACTACTTAGGATGAAGAGATCAAACTCCTTCACACCAAAGGAGATGTTGAGCTAATGGTTTGTTAGGGGTCTAATGCTGACAATCAAAATATGTGTTGGACTGAACTAGTAGAACATCAAGCTATGGTGGTGGACCATACTAATGTACTTCAAAATTAGCAAAAGGAGCCCTTCACCAAGAGAGTAAGGAGTTATGGTTTTCAAATTGAAGACCACATCCTACAATGGGGCAAGAAGAAGAAAGATCCAAGAGGAAGACGCAGAAAATTGGTTTCTTGGTGGAGAGCTCCATTCGCTCGTCACCACTTCTGGGGACAGAATGGTTTCCTACTAGTTTATTAGGATGGCATCCCCTTTTCTTCACTTCACAAGGAGTAGCATCTAAAGTACTTCAATTCTTGAAGTATCAGATAAGTTTACCTATACATATGTATATCTATATAGTCTTTAGTTCTATTTTGTTCTTTTCATTTTCTTTTTTGGAGCCTTTCTTTTTGGGTAGCACGACTCTGTAGCCCAATGGCACACTTCAAGGCACTGAATATTCTAGTTTCTACTCCCCTCAGTTGTTCCAAGTTCTCATCTGAAGGAAGTTCCCCAACTGGAGCCAGCTGTTGTCCCCTAAAAATATCACTCATTTTTGGGACAACATATGAACTATTTTGGGCCCTGCAAGACCAAAAATATCTCTTCCCTTTTCAAAATTTGTTCTGAGCATTCAAATTCCTCATTTTTCAAGCTTCTCAAAAATCTACAGACTCTACAAGCTTGAATCTATGGACTCTGTAGGCTTGAATCTATGGACTTTGTAGGCCAAGTTCTATGGGCTTCACAGGTTGATTTCTACGGACTCTACAAGAAAGAAGTAAGCTCTCAACACTTAGGTGATTTCAAGGTTGGTTCAATGACTTGATTCAATCAAAAATTTCCATCGACAAGCTTTTAATCAAGAATCAAACCATTGAACCATTGAACCTTGAACCATTTTGGTTCAATGGGTTCAATGGGTTCAAAGGTTTAACATCATTAGCAAGAGTTAAGTGCATTTGTCAAGGTTCAAAGTTCAAATGCTTCAAGGGTAAATGGATTCAAAACACTTATCAAAGAGAAGAAGGCTTGAAATTGAACCATTGAACCATTGAATTGTTGAACCATTGAACCACTTTGGTTCAAAGGTTCAACGGGTTCAATGGTTCAGCAGGTTCAATAGCCTTATGGTTCAATGCGTTTTGTTTGAGCGATCAAAAGACTTAACCAAATAAAAAGAATGAACTAATTGAATCATTGAACCTTGAACCAAAAGGTTCAATGAGTTCACAAGTTCAAAGGTTCAACCAGTGCAATGAAGATCAAAGAGCTTAGAAAGAACAAGTGACAGACAAAGGATGAACCAATGAACCGATTGAACCTTGAAATGAAAGAGTTCAAAATTCAATGGTTCATGGGTTCAAAGGTTCAAAGGCAGCCTCAGTCAAGGAAAGAAATATCAAAAAGTTGGTTCAATCAGTTGGTTCAATTGATAGGTTCAAGGGGCTACCCCAAAGCCAAAGGAACAAGTGTCCTTGCGGAGGGCGGTGAACCAAGGCCAAGAACCCTTGTGGAGGGCAGTGAGCAAAAATAGACAAAGTGAACTCCTTCAGAAAAATGAACAAGGCAAAAGGCAAAGTAGAGTCCTTCAGACAAATTGTCTGAAGGAATTCACCTGAGAAGAGAGCCTGAATAAAGTAAACAAAAACCCTAACTGAAGACAAAATCCTACGAAAAAGTTCCTGATGGAAAAAGACAAAGTGCAGCGGAAGCTACCATGTGTCATCTTTTGCAGGACTCTCAAAAGCTTTCTAAAGCTTCTATAAGTTAAGCAGAATACATCATGTGTCTTGTTATGACTCAGTGGAATATGAAAAGTGTTTGCATTTGCATTCCCCTTTTGAAGTTGCTCAGGCAAGACATGTCATGGATCCCATTTTTCATAAGTTTCTAATGAGTTTCATAACAGTGGAGCTTGCCACTTGTCAAAAACATAGAAAGGACCCCCCCCAAGACTTAGATAAGAATGGCTATAAAGGACAAAGAAGCAACATGGATGATTCCAAAGTCAAGTTCAATTAAAGTGATGGTTCAATGAGAGAGCAAAGAAGCGCTTAAGCAGTGAAGAGAGGAGTGAGACCAAAGGACCAGAAATATCTTCAAAAGAGTTATTTCTAGTAGGTGAAATAATGGATCAAGTAGACTTCTGAGCGCACCAAATTAGGGATGCAAGCCTATTTTTATTCCATAAAGTAATGGCAAATTGGACAGCTATGCAGACATTAGATAAAGGACTAGATAGTCCATACCAAGGAAGAGACATTAGATGAATGGACACACCATAGTTGAGGCAATGCATTATTCCTAGCATGGTCCCTCCAGACAAAATTGAAGGCACATTGAAGATGTTGACTACAGCATGGACCTTTTTCATGAAAATAAGCACCCAAGTCTTTCTTGGAGTGTTATATATTGTAATCTCTCATTTGTTACAAGGGAGATCTTCTCGTTACTAGAAGCAAAAACTTTGCCCAAATTGAAAGGCATTACTAAGACTTTGAGCTCAAATTGTAGTTCATATTATTTTATTTGAATGAGAAAGCAAGTGACTTGTAGACTTTGTGTTGTTATATCTTGTGCTATTTTAGGAAATTGTTCTTACATCTAATTCTTAGGAGCATTCTTTTTTATTTGATCTAACACGTAGAACTAGCAAAATTAATCAGGAAGGTGTCCCAAAGTCAGTTGTGGAAGACTTTATGCTGTCTACAATTGTCTTTAGTTTGTTTGTTTATTTTTTGTTTCTATGTAAAGGACCTTGGGATGACTTTGTGCCCCCATTATTAATCATATCTCACTCTTAGGTAGTTAAGGTGGAGACTTTGTGCTACATCTTAGGCTGCTGGTCACTCTACACTTTTGGTTACCAGTTACTTACCAGAAAGATTCCTATTGTTTGCAAGAACAAGCACTTCTAAAAGAAGAGAAGTGCCTTCTGTCACTTCACTAGAATTTCTACTATCCAAGAAGGGATCTAGCTCTTGGTTGAATGTTACTTATGAAAGAAGAGAATTACCTTCACCAATCACCCAAGATCTCTCCTCTATTCGTTAACATCATCTCTAAAAAAAGAGAGATGGATGGTTTATCCGACCCTTGTGTCTTACTTTTTTCTTATTTATATAGTATATAGCTCTTGCGTATTTATAGGGAACCTCCCCTTGATGAGAGGAGAGATTTTTCCCTTGTTGATGTAGTAAAACTGCACACCTGGATGACCAATCTCCCTATGCTGTGGTGATAGGAACTATTTTGCTCACCAGTTAGCTGGTTGACAAAATATTCACCCAATAGACTTCATCATCCTGAGTGGGATCAAAAGATATGCCTAGTGATTTTTTATCATCATGATTGGAGGTATATTCAAAAGGACAAGCATAGTGATCATCTACTTCAATATTGATTAAGGATTATGTTTGTGATGAGGAATCTAACTCAAAGGCTAGTGTTGAATATGATCTTAATGTAGATGGCTTTGATGTTGACTATGGTGTACATGACATCATGTTTCTAGTAGAGCGATTTTCCATGATTGTCCTCTTAACATGGGATATTGGATGTGATGGGTGAGAGGGATATGATGAATGAATGATGGGTTGAGAAAATATAGGGTCATGAAAGGAATTATGGGATATGAGAGGACTAGGATGATGGGGAATGGATGTGTGTTTGATAGAGGATTGGTTAATGATAGATAGATTATGAAATCCAAGTGGGGTATCTTGACCTTGGCTTGAAAGGGTAAAGGCTTGATTGTAATCAAGAATAGAATCCTGGTATTCCTCTTCTTGTTCACTCAGGGATTTAAACTCGTTTGATTGATCCTCAATTACTATGTCCCCACTGTTGATTAGGCCTTGGATATAATCTCAAAATTTTAGACATTATTTAATGGAATGCCCCTAAGTTTGATGATATTCATAGTATCAATTTGATTTATACCATGAGGGCTTAGGCTTGGTGGGATCAAGATGTCAAATGGGTGGATAGACCATCATGTTGGTGGTGACTAGTTATTAGAAAAGGGATTCCAAGGATATAGGAAGTGGAGTATAAGAACCCACTTCACTCTTAGATGTGGAATCATTGGACTTGAGATCATATGGAGTTTGATGTAACTTGGTGGATGGTCAAGTGGCCAAGATTGAATTCCCTTTACTAGTAGAGATAGGGGCAAATGATTGGCTATGACTAGTGGATGGGGGATTAGAAGGAGACTTATATGAAGGGGTTTGTGATATAAGTGTAATAAGTTCAAGGGGGCCAACACCTTTGAGAAGTGGTATACCCATTGTAATGAACTAAAATAGGATATTATACTTGTTGGCATTTATGTATTAGTATATGAAAGTAGGATCTAGCTTCATGGTGGTGGGTGATAAAGGATGAGGGAGTGGTGATGGATTATTATTAGTAGATGGAGGATTTGGATGTGGATGAGTATAAACTAGGGATAAGGATCTTTGGATAGGGTGAGTGGATGGTGGAAGGGGATGGGATGAGGATAAGTTTGGATGGTGGACTTATTTGGGAGGTGACTTGAGGATTATGGGGTCAAAATCATTAGGAAAATAGGTACCCATCTTCCATATCCACAAGAAGAATTCATCTTTTTTCTCTTTTATGTGTTGATTTATTAGGGTGATGGCATCAAGGAATGCTTATAATAACTTTGAAAATCTAGGGGATTATGGATGGGATGTTGGTTTAGGATGAATGGGATCCAAGCTAGATAGTAGGTGGGCACCCATCTCTAGTGTTCTCGAAAGGACTTCATCCTTATTGGCCAAAATGTATTGGTCTATGATAAATAGGTCCAAATTCATTGGGATGGTTTATAAAGGATGGATGATGATGGGGGATTATGAGGGTAGACTAATGATTGGAGAAGGATTTTTGAACCAAGTAGGTCCAAAAGACTAAGCTAGTATGATAAATGATGATGAGGAAGAGAGGTGATAAAAGATGATATCAGGCTAGAGTCAAATTTCAAACCAATAGTGCAATATGTGTTATAGACCTATCAACAAGGTATAGTTGTCAATATAGAAAAAGGATTATGGATTTGATGGGTACCTAGATTTAAATTAGTAAGAGGATGATGTGATGGGTGTTAGTTATAAACAAGCAAGATGATTAAACTATAGATGATTAGATTGATTGATGGGTTAGATTGAAACTGTCAAGGTGATAAGATGCTATAAAAATATTGACTACGATATTAAATGTGACCAAATTATGAATGATATTAGACTAGGATAATAGGGTGATGTGGATGCTAAGACTAACTCAAGACCTTAGACCAATTTGTTCAAGATAGGATAGGATTATGTGATGAATGTGATAGGATGATGTGACAAGGATGAGTATATATGATAGGTGATTGATTTAAATTATTTGGGAATAATGGAGTTTTATTACTATTTTAGTTAAGGGTATAGATCAATAAATAGTACATAATATAGAAATAAATATAGTCCTGATTTGTGTAACTATTTGTCTTTTTCACCTTTCTAAAAATACTAATAAATAATAAAAATATAACTTAACTGGAAAGTAGACTGAGATGGCTGATACAGAGGTTGAAAAATACTATGCAGGACTAGGAAGGTGTCATGAACATGAATCTATATTTCATTGGGTGAAAGGATAGGATCACCAAAAAGTGGATGCTTTAGTGTCTAGTGTTGTTATTACTACCACTATTATTCAAACTAATCACAGAGACCTAAAACTTTTTGGGCAGTCATGGTGTTCCTGTATAAGTGTGCCTATGAAAAATTGAGTGTTGGTTTTTGACATAACTCATTATGGAGATGATTTTTCCTTCAAACCCTAACCCTCCATCATGCTTGATAAAATGACATTTGAGTCACTTGAGAAATGGGGGTTAGTGTGAAAGATGTACTGGACATGTAATCCACACCCCTTATATGGGAAAACTACCTACATACCAATACTCCAAAGAGAGATTAAGCCATATGTAGTTCTCCCACCTAATTTTCTTTGTGTAATAGTGTGATGCAAATGTAAATGCCAAATTGATAGTGTTTGAAGTGGATAGGGACTGGTATGAGGATTTGAGTATGTTTACAGCTGTGTTGGGTGACTATGTGTAATGAATAGGGAAGTTTTCCTTAGTGATTTTTTTGTATTCTTACTTTCTTTGTAAGTTTGGTCACCTCCTTTGTACATGAGATTTGAGTGGGCTATAATAGGGAAAATTTGATCATGGGTTAGATGTATTCATGCTAGGCTAACCTAATTAAGGATAAGGACTATATGAAAATGACCATTGGGGATCAAAGTGAAAATGGATAAGACCACCAAAAATAGGGCACTTCTCTATTGGGTGCTATGGTCCAAATGGGGTGCTCCTATCCTACAGGCTTGAGACTTGGGTAAATAGGTTTGGCATGGGGAATACTACCTGGTTGAGCTAGAATGACCATTCAAAAGGTTTTAGATGACTGGTAATGAGAAAAAAGGTGTGTATAAGGGTTATAAAAGCATGCAAAAAGGACCTATGGATGGGGTGTCATAAACCACACTCAAACTACCAATTTGGAAATTTTATATGATTGCATTTACCTCCCCTATAATCTAGTCATGTAGCAAAGCAAAATACTAGGATAAAGGAAAAATAGACAATGTACCTAAACTTATGTGCAAGGTTGAAGCCCATGAAGATGTGTGATGTTGAGTGTGTGTAGAGAGAGCATAGTGCAAAGTGTAAATCTATAAGAAAAAATAAGTTGATCAATTCTTACTAGACATGCCATCTCTAAATTAAAAATGTATAAGGGTTGGGTAAAAGAGAGAGGAAGAGAAAGGAATGAATACACCTCATCAGGTATGCAAACCAATACAAAACCTATTTTGATGTTGAGTGATGTTGGGTATGTGTTGTAGCAAGATTAATATCAAAAACAAAGTTGAGTGCTCAATTCTTCAAGGGTGGCTCAAGAATATAAAGGTTATCCCTTTGGATCTATCATCGCCCATTATGTAGTGAATCTATATGGTCATATGTGTTAATTGATGTCTGGAATATGTGTCCAATCCCTTTGAGTATGTGGCTAAAGAATATAAAGGCTATCTATTCCTTTGCCTCCATCATTTCCTACTAAGTGTGAATTGTGAACTGATACCAGTATGAATGTGTTGTTGTATGAGATGGATCATGAAACCCATGAATGCTCTATAATCTGATAAGTGGTATGGATAGCCGAATGTGTACTAAGAACTAGGCCAATCTTGGCCACTCCAAAAGGTGGAGATTAGGCTTGTATGAAATCCACTCTGAAATTGAGAACTAGGCTTATATGAAAGCCACTCTAAAATGATGCCAACCACCTATAGGTGGAATTAGGCACACACATACTGAGAATACTTGGGTAATATAATGAACTAAATTTAAAATAAGGAAAATATGTCACACACATTACCCCCAATCACTAGTGTCTATAACATGGATTTTGATCTAAAAGCTATACCAACTACCCAATCTAAAACTAGAAGCAAGAGCCATCATGTCATGCATGATGCCCCCTATATTTGGATAATCTAAGTAAAAATGTACTAAAACTACCTAATCTGAATTGGACTATATTTAAAAAAACTATAATTGGCCTCACGTTTATATCTATTTCTAAAATTATTGGGTTTTTGGCTATTTGGCTAGGAGCACCAAAAAGTGGACACTTTGTTGTAGGGCATTGTAGTCCAAATGGGGCACTCTTGTCCTTTACTATTTCTGATGATTGTTTTGTGTTTGTTTCTATTTTTTTGGTCTATTCTACATGTTTTGAATTTTGATTTATATTCTGAGTGTTCTAAAAACTAATTTTTGACTAGTAAAGGGCTCTGATCTCTGTAACAAAATCCCTATTTGTTTACCTCTCTTTTGAGGGTAGGAATGAAGACCCTACAATGACTTCCCTCAAAATAAAGATCCCTTAAAGTGTTTTATGCTATTAAATACATGATATATCAATGATAATCCAAAATATGTCTCAAGATATAACATTGTTTATATTAGAGATTATTAGATCAATAGGGGTATGTCTAGATAGATGTAACAATGTAATAGCATGTGTAGTCTACTAAACTAAAACTAGAAATCTTGTTATTTATCAAGGAGGGATGGATAATGACGTTTATCATGGCATCTAAGAAGGAAAAATAATGCATGTTGTGGATCATGGCATTGTAAAATCTGAGAATTAAACAAGCCAACAAGCACGCAAGGAAATAAGCAATAATAATACAAAAGAGGCCAGTGGGACAAGAAAATAAGGGACATGGGCACATGTCACTCAAACTAGGAAAATCAATCATACAAGGAATTTTCAAATTCCCACATACACATACAATTGAAAATAAGCAAGATTGGCATGAGGGCCACAAGCACATATAAGAGTACAAGCAAAGGACATTGGCAAATGTCCTAAGGCACACACAAGTAACAAAATAGGAACTAAGAAATGCAATCACATCTATCTACTTAAATAAATAAAAGAAGGCATGTAAATTATAAAAATACTATTGCATCTAACTAATCAAAGTAAGAAGTGAAAGTATACAAAACATGTAGTACAAGACTAGGTAGATGCTAAAAAATATAC
The DNA here is from genome assembly GCA_037957365.1 of Torreya grandis. Lineage (NCBI taxonomy): Eukaryota > Viridiplantae > Streptophyta > Pinopsida > Cupressales > Taxaceae > Torreya > Torreya grandis. The sequence goes on from JARHVA010000091.1 coordinate 7,139,530, forward strand.
AAGTGTTATATACTAGTGAGTGTTGATAGAACAATCTATGTAGGCTTGTAAGTAATGTACATCAACATGATAACTTGAGTGTGTGGTTTATGAATGGCATAACCTAGATGGTGTAGTCATGTATAAAATGCCCCCATTGGGTAGATATGTTGATGTATGTCTTGAATGTAAAATTAAGATGCCCCCTTAATGGGTAGAGTGAAGCAATCAAGGATTTGGGTGTCACTGCACACACTCAAAGAATATCAAGTGAAACATGGTAATATAAATAAATTGATAAACAATAGAATAGAACAACAAAATGTAAGTCTAGCATGGCAGTAGAAATGTAAAGCATGAATAATGTGTATAATTGAAAATTTTTTGGGGTTTTGAGTTATTTGAATGTTTTTGTATTTTGACATGTTATATTTTTTTTAGTATTTTGAAATATTTTATTATTTTTGGTGTTTTTAAATAATCTATATACAAGTAATAATAAGGAAACTATGTATAAGAAATCAAAAAGGAACCATGTACAAGTAAGCTGAGAAATTATGTATAAGTAGAAAGAACCTATGTATAATAATGTAAGTAAATAAATATATACATAATGACATAAAATACTAGATTGAAGAGGGTAAAGTGTTCAAGGATGGAGCCCACTGGGGATGGAGATGGAGGAAGGGATTATGTCCATCATCAAATGCCTCAAGATCATCATCATAAGTATCCTTGTATGTTGTAGGCTCTGTATACATGGTGGTTATCTTCTCAAGTGTCAGTAAGATCTATGATATATGTGTATTTGGAGATATATCACTCATAATGGTGTCATCCCTATGAAGGTGAACTAAGGGTCTCTCTGGTGGTGAAGATGTTGGTTCTCCTCTAGGGCATTTAGCTCTAGTAGGAGACGGCCTTGATGGAAACGGCAGAGCTAGTGTTGGTGGTGATATAATTTGAATAGTGCCTTGAACCTATAGTTTATCCAATCTATACTATAAAGTTGTACATGAGTCTATGTCATGGCTTGTGATTCTTTAAAAGAGACAAAATGGGCGACCATCCTATCGTGAGAACCTGCTAATAGATCTATGTCATACTATAAGTAGTGTGATTAATCCATATTCAAGTAACATCTATCATAGAATTTTTAGTTGATGTTATGTGCTTCCCACTTGAATTTGAAAGACATGATTTATATCCATAGAGGTAACCATGTGAACTATATGTGCCAAGTGATCTATCTATGATTGTAAATGTGGAGTATATCCTAAGAGTGTAGTATGAGATGTTAAGAGTGATGTAGGGTGTGTGATGAGGGCTCTAGAGTCATCTCGGTACTCTCTTGGGCCAACTAGTGTAAATCTTAATCCACAAAAATAGTCATCTATGAGTGTGGGTGTTGTATCATCATCTGAAGTAGCCTATGAATCTATATCAAAGTCATGCACATATGGTAACTTAGAATTTACCACAAGGGGTAACTGTGATATGGGAGTCTTATCAACTATAGTAGTAGAAGATGATAGTGATATGAGGGTATCTATAATTGGTGAAGTGGCTGTGACTTCTTTAAGAGATGTATCTATAAAATCAATTGGGACTATTGGAACTATTGTCGGTGATTTCATAATTGTAACAGGTGTAAGAATTATGACTGATGGAGTAGCTAGAATGGTTGAAGATACTATAACTACCTGAATATCTAGAATTGAGTAAATAATTGTAAGTGGAAGAGTGTGACATGTGTTAGTCTCTCCTACCTCATATGTATGTATCTGGTTAAGATAAATGTGATGAGGTGGTGACTAAACTATGATATGAAGTGTCCCATCTTGAAAAATAGTTAAAGATGCTTTTGTAATTATATAATATCTGAATGGCTGGTTATTTTCTCAGCATGTGTATATGTATCCTTCATAAAGTAACTTAACACATTTATGAAGAGTGGAAGGAACTACCCCCAAAACATGTATCCAAGGTCATCCAAGTAAAAGGTTATAATTAAGAGGACCTGGCATGACCTAGAACTATGTAGAGAGGGTTTTGGGCCCTATCATGACATCCAAAGTAATGTTGCCTAATGTTTGTCATGGTATATCATCAATACTTCTAATGCTTTTATATGACTTCTGCATGGAATCCATATATATGCCCATGGTCTATAAAAATGTAATATTATGTATATTAAGTCTATAACTAGTATTAACTAAAACTCTCCTAATTGCATTGGTTTTGACTTGAGCTTATATGAATAGTGGTAAATTTTGATCAATAACTATCTGAGAAGGCATGTCCTCATGGTTAAAATAAATAACATCTTCTATAGTTTTTAATGTGTTGATCACTAATGTAAAATAAGAAGGCTCTAAATCAATGGGCATAGAATTCTGAGTGAGTTCCTAATAAATATTGTCTTTAAACTCATTTACTTTATAAATTAGTTCTAAGATGGAAATCTTAGCTAGTGTGTTTTTGAACTAATCGACAATATCATATGCCCTATGCAAATCTACCTATACAAGTACGTTAGGCTTAGGATGGGAGGTAATAAGAGGGTGGTGGGGTTCTTGACTAGTGGGAGGAGGCATGGTGTCATGTCGAGTAACATCTTGAACAACATTATCTACTAGTCGTATAGGGCTAGTAGTAGCTATAGGAGGAGAACAAAGAAAATCAATAGGTTGAGGTGGTAGAGGGACAAAGGGTGTTAATTGGGATCTCTAGTAATGGGTAGTGACCTAGGGAAGAGAAAAATGGACCATGAAACATGACTCAGCATGGGATAGAGGCTCCAAGGGAGGTGAGGCAAGAGGTGTAAAAAAATATATGTAAAGTTGATCAATAAAAAGAACAACATGCATGTGCTCCCACTTATGAAAGAAGTGAATTAGGTATACATGGCATATGATAAAACTTTGTATTAAGGAATTAAAAACCTCTATATTCATGTATATCATTAGACTTAGTAGAGACATCTTAGGTCTTTGAAAGGATCACTTATGAATTATTATGATAAAATAATAATGAATCTAATTTAGATGTAAGGTGATACCTCAAGAAGCAAAGGGACCTAGTATATTTAACTAGGGTTTGAAATAGAATGATTTTTAAAATGACTATGGTGATTTTTAAAAAGTAAATATGAAATTTTGATTTATATATATAGGAAAAATCAGAAACCTACTGCTAAAATTAGCAAGGAATTTTCCCTAAGGTTTTTAGGGTTTTTGTGCACAAATGATTTAACTTATTTGGGAATAATGGAGTTTTATTCTTATTTTAGTTAAGGGTCTAGATTAATAAATTAGTACATAATATAACAATAAATATAGTCCTGATTTGTGCAACTATTTATCTTTTTCACCTTTCTAAAAATAGCAATAAATAAGAAGAAATATAACTTAGCTAGAAAGTAGATTAAGATGGCTGATACATAGGTTGAAAACTATTGTGCAGGATTGGAAAGGTGTCATGAACCTAAATCTAGATTTCTTTAGGAAAAAAGATAGGAGTACCAAAAATTAGATGTTTTAGTACTTGATGTTATTGTTTGTTCCTACCACTATTGTCCAAACTAATCGTAGAGACCTAAAACTTTATGGGTAGTTGTGTTGTGCCTGTATAAGAATGTCTATGAAAAATAAAGTATTGGTTGTTGATGGAACTCACTAAGGATCTGATTTTATATTTAAACCCTAACCCTCCATCATGATTGATAAAATGATATTTGAATTACTTGAGAAAATGGGGGTTAGTGTGAAAAATATACTAAATGTGAAATCCACACCCCTTATGTGGCTGTGTTGCCTATATACCAATACTCTGAAGAGGGATCAAGCTATATGTAGTTTTCCCACCTAATTTGCTTTGTGTAATAGTGTGATTTGGATGTAAATTCCAAATTGATAGTGTTTGAGGTGTCTAAGGACTATTATGAGGATTTGATTATGTTTGTAGCTATGTTGGGTGACTATGTGCAAAGAATAGGGAAGTTTGCCTTAGTGATTTGTTTGTATTCTTGATTTCTTTGTAAGTTTAGTGACCTCTTTTGTAAATGAGTTTTGAATGGGCTTTCATAAGGAACAATTTATCATGGGTCAGATGTATTCATGCTAGGCTGACCTAATTAAGGATAAGGACTGGATGAAAATGACCATTGGGACTCAAAGTGCAAATGGATAAGACCACCAAAAATGGGACACTTCTCTATTGGGTGCTATACTCCAAATGGGGTGCTCTTGTCCTACATGCTTAGGACCTAGGAGAATAGGTTTGGCATGGGGAATACTACTTGGTTGAGGTGTAATGACCATTTAGAAGGTTTTGGATGACTGGTAATGAGAAAAAAGGTGTCTAGAAGGGTCATAAGAGCATGCAAAAAGGACCTATGGATGGGGTGTCACAAACCACACTCAAACTACCAATTTGGACATTTTATATGACTAAAATGATGATAAAAAAAGGTGAATGTGGATGAGATAGGGATGGTTTGGACCTATATGTGATCTAAAGAGCCAACTAGGATAAGATGAGGATGAGGTTGGATTAGATGGGTGATGAAGGCAAGGTCAAAATAAAATATTTATGATGGATGGGGTGGACTTAAGATAGGATGTGGATGACTATACAAGATGTGATTAGTTTATTAGATGGATCTAGTGATAGGATGTGACTAGAGGGATGCACAAAAAGATATGCACAAGAGGTTAAGGCAAGGATATACAAGATGATGATTATAATATGTGAATGATAGGGTAGATATGGCTAGACTTGGAGGATATTAGAACAAGGTGGTGATGGGAGTTGATATGATATGTGTTAAAGGACAATATGTAAGGATGATATTAAGGTAAGGATGTATAAGATGTTATGTACAAAAGGATGACGGGATATGGATATACAAAATATGATTAGAATTTATAGGTATATGGGGGGTATGACTAATGACAGATGGATATGGTTAGACTGGGATGAGAGTAAAGCAAGGATAATATGTACAAGATGATGTCAAGGATGTATAAAATAAGATGTTGGCTATGAATGTGTGACTAATGATGAGAGATGATAAGATAGGATGAATATATTAAGATGGGGTGAAGATAAAATGGATATACAAGGATAATATGTACAAGAGGATGATGATTATGAGCAAAGATGTTTTGACTAGGAGGGGGTCAAGACAAGATGATATTTGGGATAAGCCAAAAAAGGATATAATGGTATGATGATAAGGAAGCTACAAGATGAAATGATATACAATAGGGTAAGGATGTACAAGATAAGATATTGGTGATGTGAGTGTGACAAATGATGGGTGGATTTAGTGATAAGATGTGACTAAGAGGATGTACAAGAGAATGAAGATATGTATAAGAAGGTAAGATAAGGATATACAAGATGATGACTAGGATATGTAAGCGATGAGGTAATGATCAATGATGAGTGGATATGATCAGTGGTGAATGGGATGAAGACAAGATGGGAGATAGGATAGGCTAAAGTCAATAAGAGGATGATGAGATGTACACAAAATGATATGTGTAAAAGGAAAGGATATACAAGGTGGTCTTGGGACAAGGTGTGGAGAACTAGAGGTGATTAGGATATTTGAGTAATGGAGTATGATCAATGATGAGTGGGGATTACTAGACTAGGACGAGATGAAGACAAGATGGGAGATAGGACAATGTAAGGATATACAAGATGATATATACAAGAGGATAATAACCAAGATGATGAAAAGGATGATGAGATGATATAATGATATAGAAAAGATAGACAAGATTGATTATGGATGTAAGATAAGAGGTGGTTGAGATTAGGATATATGGATGATGGGGGTTTGGCCACTAGGTGGAGATGAATAGACTAGGATGAGATGAAAACAAGGTGGAGGATGGGATAATGATATAAGAGGATGATATATGTAAGAGGATGATGACAAGGGTGGACAAGATGATGGTGATGATAGTTTTAATGAGACAAAAATATGAAAAAGATAGATATATATAAAATGATGGTAGGATGTACAAGATGGGTTTTGAAAAGGACCTAGCTATGTGTATAGGTTTGGGTGAAGGTTTACTTGGCTCAAAAATAACATATTTTTATCACAACACACACCTAATTAATCAATCTAAAACTTATACTTAGTAAACTCAAGGGTGTGTAACTTGATGCCGACACTATCCAATAGCTTCACAAGTGAGGTTGTAGGTTGGTGACTCATTATGATATCAACTAAACCCTCTCAACCCCTCTCACACTCAATGGATAATTTATAGCTGATATTAACTCCTTTAGTGGTACACCTGTTATGGTCAAAGGCTCATATATTAGGTTTGCACAAGTCTCTCTAGGTGTGTCCCCTATATATGTGAAGGTATAGTGGGTTTCAAGTCCATATAGGATGTTGTCTGACTACCTTACATATTAGAGATTAACCTCCCCTCACTCCATGAAACCCTTTATATGTAATTTTTCTTAGGCACCTAATGACAACTCTCTTGATTGTTAGACTCTGCCAAAATAGAGTTTGGTCTAGTGCATGGTGGTGAAATCCACATCATTGACCCCTAGAAAAAGGAAATAAGGGAAGGGTTTATAGGTAGTTTTTGATCCTCCAACAATTTATACTAGGATTCAAGGAGGATATCATATACCAACCATAGCCCCAAGAGAAAATCAAGCAAGCTAAAACATTAATTAACTGATTAGGATTAAGATGTGATGTATTTACAGGATAACAAATAAGAATATATATGATAAATAATTTCAAGACAAAAGAGATGAAAATGATATATATATATATATATATATATATATATATATATATATATATATATATATATATATATATATGTATGTATGTATACACACACACACACACACACAATATGAAATAGATAATTAAAATAATTTAGAAATGATTTTTAGAGTACCCAAAAAGAGTCTTTGATAGGTGACTTGCAAACACATAATTAGTAGTGTTTGATTTGGCACTCAAAAGAGGTAACCTACAAGATAAAGATTAGTAGTTTCAATCATTTTTCCTTTGATAGTCATATTACCTACAGGTTAGAAACAAGTTAATTAAAATAGATATTAAATCCTTTATGATTTTGTGATAAAATAAATATTTAATTATCATATTTACTAAACTTATGACATACTATGATTACCATAGACCAAAAAGTTATGACTATGAGGTGAAACTAATAAAAGACTAATTGTTGACAAAGTTTGTTTACTTACCTCCTTTAACTAATCAAGACTATATTTATTAAAAGGTTGCCTTAGTATTTTATTAGTTTTGTGTCAAAATGACAAATTTTCATGAAAATTTTAAAAATAACTATGACTTAACAAAATGCCTCCACCCATCAAATATCCATTTAATCTTTACCAAAAATAGGGTGGCAACTGGTCTGGGCTTACTTAGTTGGAGTATCATTATAGGATTTTTTATTAATGCACAATAAAGATACTTGGTTTGGACAGAGATCTAACAACATTAATTATAAAATGCCCCATGTAATGATGTTATCTTTAATGCCAAATGTGTGATCAAATTTTCAAATGTTTTTAACACTATTCTAGAACCTTTTGAGGTGGGCATATGGACTGGTGCATCTACACTCCTTCACCAGCATCTTCCAATGCATGGAAGGACTTTCAGGCCTATCAACTATAATATAGTGTATATCCTAGATTTTTACATCTACAAAAAATACTTGGAAATACTCAAATAGACTATATTTCTACCTAAACACACAAAAAATTCACACATAATACCTTTTTCATTCAATTATCTAGATCATGTTGTTATCAGATGGCAAGGACAAGATCAAGCATTGATTCTTCATTAGATTTGCTAACATGGGATGGGATTTGATCCATGTTTTTCCAAGGTTTGGAAGTGACTTATTTGATGAATTTAAGAACTATTAGAATACAATGGTGGGGAAAAAAGGAAAGATTCTGCTTATAATGAATTCTACAACAATGTTGATGATAAATTCACAGTGAAATGTTGATACTATGGTTGAAATGGCTCTCAGGGTAATTTACCCTTGCAAGGGTATTTTGTTACAAAATTACAAATGATGCACAACTTGTGTTCTATCTTTCCCACAAGTTAGACATTGTTATTACATGGCAAATAGACATGTTTGTGGATGGGTGTTGTTTTGATGAGGGATAGGCTTGGAGGAGCGAGGAGATGTGCCCAGGTGTAATCATTATGGATTTAGTCAATCTATGTGTTTTATGGTGGTGAAATATTTATAGTAATTATTGAAGGCTAGATTTACTTTTACACAACATTATTTTGTTGTTTAAGAGACCCCATGTACCTACCCTTACCATCATAAGAGATGGATTCATTGTGTGATCTTGAGTTTAATCCCTGAATTAGTCTCATCATTAGGGGCTATATTTGAATTTAATAGATTTTAACATATTATCATAATGGATGCAAAAGACAAACCTTCATTTTCTAGATTGAGGGATTATATTTGACTTGTGAAGAAATATTCATCCACCAATCAACAATTAATAAGTATGTGTTATTTTTTCATTCATAAACAAATAGGAGTGAGATAAAATGAATTCTAATTGGTCAAGGTAAGAAGTTTTAAATTAAAACACAAATGAAATAAAACACAATGCTATCTCATTCTTGAAAGTAATCTATCTCTCAAAATAAGTGATGTGCTCGAAGATGACAAGTAGACCTTGCTTAATGTCTTTGTTGGATTGCCTTTGTAAACTTAGATTTTTGGATAGGAGCAATGGTTATTCTCAAGGACACTCACAACATCCATAGGTTAGTTTTTAAAAAATGACACTTTCAAAGGCTATTCCCACTAAGGTTTCCAATTGTAACATGAAATTTGAGCTTATTAATTAAATTACCATAAATATGAAATTTAAACTCAAACATCAAATTACATAGTAGGAAGGATTATGGAAACACAATTGAACCATAAGATAAAAAAAAACCTTACTGAATCCCTTATTTTAGCTAACCTCCTTCTTGAACATTCAAATAGATGGTTGATTGCATGTAGACTCAGGAATTTGGCATAATGATGTTGCTTGATCATACTTGTAGATGATTGATTGATTGATTGATTGAGGCTATATGATTTTTCCATATTCATGAGTTGATTCATGGACATGAATTTGATGGAGGCTATTTAATTTTTCCATATTCATGAGTTGATTCATGGACATGAAATTGATGGAGGCTTTATGATTTTTCTAGATTCATGAGTTGGCTCCAATGGAGGATTGAGTAGTTTAAATAGAGGAAGAAGAAATTTTTTCCAATGAATTAAAAGTTCATTGGAAACTTATAGATAAGTAGAATATATAGAGAAAGGAGGGGATTCTAAGGAATTTAAAATTCCTTAGAATTCTCTAGAGAGATAACTCTCTAGAGGAGGAGAATGGTGGTGGAGAGTTATAGATTCAATTAGGAAATATAATGGTGATTAGGAGATTATTAGACTAGATTAATAAAGTGATGATGTCATGGCTAGTGGGTAGGTTTGTAGAGCAGCCTAGGAATAGGTGTGATTTTATGAATTTAAAATTCACAAGTGGGCATAAGATGGTTTTAGGTGATAAATGGGATGTTAATAATAAATAACAAGGGAAATAATATTATATGGGAAATATGAATGTTAAGGGGATTAGATTATTGACTAGGGGAAATAGGCAATAATGATGAAAGGGATTAATTAGTGAATCATTAAGCAGAATTAGTGACATAATTAGCAAGTCAGAATAGGTGAGCAAATTTAGATGCATACAGTTGTCACTTGATAACATTTAGCTTGATAGCATTACTTTTGATCAACAACATAGGAGTTTATCGACAACATAGCTATCACATGACACCATATTTATCATATGATAACTACACTATCAAATGGCAACTGAACTACCAAATGACATCTATGTTATTTGACAGGTGAAAATGTGTAGGTAAGTGACAATTATGTTTTCAAGTGATAAAATCACCTCTAGATGATATTTATGTTGATATGCTTTTTAAATTCATTCCTTGAATGATTATATATTACATATAATGGTGAACAAGCTCATATTGACTTCCAATGGAGTGGTGAATTATATTTATATGTATAAAATTTATTTTAAACATTAGACAAGATAACTTAGAAAACTAACTTACACCTAGATAATTTAGGTGAATCCACATTGTTAACCACCTAATAAAATAACCAAATGCCAATTTCTAAAGCCTAAATATTTGTGAATTAACAAAGAATAGCCATTAAAATTTACCCTACTATTTAGGTTCCAAATACAAAGAGACCATGACCACCTTTTGAAAAAATGGAGTATAATGTAGATCAAATAAATTTTCAATATGAGTGATCCATGTGAGTAGATCATTACCATAAAACTTGTGCAAGTCCATTTTTTTCAACATCACTTTAGACCTAGATTGGTGGTGTGATTGTTTACAGGAGGAAAACCAAACTGGAGTGGTGACGGGTTATTTTATAAAGACTAAGCTATAAAGCTAGATAATTTCCCATTTATTTATTACAATTGATTACACAAGCAATTTAGGTCCCCTCTCATCCTCATGATGTCCCATTTAGTTGCATCAAGTTCATCTTTCTACACCATGACATGTAACTTTGATTGAAGTTGTTGAACCACCTCTGACATACACATATCAAAAGTTGCAAACTCTATGTTATCCTTGTGAGGATTTTTAGGAGTTTATTTCCCTTTCCCATGCCTATGAGTGTTAGGACCAACCATGCACAAACCCTAAGAGGGTTTTAACCCCATAAAAAAGTGTATCAGTAAATGAGACCATTAAGATCATTGTCATTTATAGTTATCTCCATATCTAAGGGATGTTTGCCCTAACCTTGGTCCCTTCCCATATACCCATCATGCCATCCATGGAGTATTTTATTATATTTGACTAATAATATTCATAAAGGTGAAAAATTTTGGCCCAAAAATTACACCAACATAATATACCATTGCATCATCTCATAGAGATGAAACCAAGGGCTGCTAATTTTCACAAGGTTAAAAAATTTCTATACTTTTTTAACTATTTTTTTCAATAAAACACTTTAAATAATATTGTAGTGATAGAAAAATTAAAGTCTTTTCGAACCATAAATTATGTTTTTTATATCATTCAACTCATAGGAGACATGAAAAACTAGATCTGAAGAAAAAAATTATTATAAAAACTTGCCCAAATCGAAGCTATGATACCATGTGTAATGAAATTAGTTAGATGTTTACATGATAGAATATTATATCATAGAATAAGAGTAGAATACATAGATCCACAATAATAATTGATAGAATATAAGAATTCTTGATAAAGATAACTGAGCCATTTCAAGGGGGAAACCTCTAAAATAATGAAATAAAAGCATAATTTGTAATATGATGATCAAATACTAACTACTACCTCCTATATATACTCTACTTTTCCAAGGTTATTCTATAGGCTGACCTTAATACGAACATAGATAAATGTTATAAGATAATATAATAGGTATGTAAGCTACAAGTCAACCACAAATATCCCTAGATATACCATAGGTTAAGGGCATAACATGCGTTGACCAGTTCTCAAGTTCCCTTAGAATTTTCTTTAGACAACTTTGGTCTACAACCACATCTAATATCTCATCCAAGCACAAGAAATCACTCATGTACTCCCTCTTAGGAATCCTCAATTTATTTTCATAACCCCTCTCTTTATGAACCTATAGAAGAGATGGAGTGTATGGTCGATTTGATAGCTAATCATGGTCCTTAGTGTCAGGAATTCTTGCACTCTAATAATGAGAAATTATCAAAGAAAAGATATAAATCCTTTGAAGGGATTGATTCAAAATATATGTTTATTAACACCTATAATCTATGAATTATTATTCATAGAATGTTTGGGGTCTTACAGACTCAGCTTGTAAGTATGTGGTGATAAATTTTAGGAATTTTTTTGAAAGTATGGACATTCTCTATCTACAAGAAGTTAAGGTTGTAGGTTTCCTTCTTTGCATTGTCAAGAAAGTCATATGACCTAATAGGTTAGTGTTGACAATTAATCATGATCCAGGTCATGGTAGCCTCATAACATTTATTTCTCCAAAATGGTGGCCACATTTTGTGGACTTTGGATGTGACCCCTCACATCATGTCATTTGATCCCTTTTCAATATTGAGAATTATTATTTTAGAATAATTAATGTTTATTCCTCAAATAATACACATCAAAGGATGGATTTATGGTGGTGGATCATCAATTCACTACCTGAAGTCCACTGAGATACTATGGTGATTTCAACATCATGGAAAAACCTATTGATAATATTGACCTTCTACTAATGAGATTGACCACTGAAGAAAGAGAGGCATGTTTTTTCATAATAAATAAATTTGGGTTTTATGACTCCAACACCGGTCATCATCCGACATCTAAAGTTGATACACTTGGACCAAAGTTTGAATTGGTTTTGATCGCATGCTAAAATGGCTTGATCAAGGCATCCTCTATAATCAGTTGTACTTTTCCTTCGATAATGTGTTGCATCTATTGATCAAATATTTACCATATTTTATCATTTTTTACCATTCTCCTAATAGATTCCACTTTATGTGGTAGTTCATAAAGACAAAAATTCAAAAATCACATTTTTTTAATAAATACAACCTTGTTAGACCATGGTCCCACCATGGTCCACATTAAGTAAGTTTAGAACTTGGTCTCTCAGCCTACTTAACAACCAAGTTTGATTCAATGGTGGGTTGATGCACTCAATTAGATGGCTAGATTTATCTAGATATATGATTGCCAGCTAGCCAAAATATGGTGGTGTTCTTACTCTACCACTACCTCAGAGCTGAGTTGTGTGGTGGTGGAGCTTAAAAAAAACCCCTTCAATGAGATTCTACAAGTATAGGTGGTTGAATTAAGGTAAAAAATCCAAATTATAAATATGTACAATGTTTTTGGAGCCCAAATTAAGATACATCTCCATTGGCTCAAAATGGGGGATAGAATCTCTAAATATTTTTTTCAAATACTCCAGGTTAAAAATCCATCCCAGTAAATTCACATCATCAAAGATAATGGTTTTTTCCTCACTAATATGCCCAATCTATTCAAAGATTTTGCCAAACATTACCAATGGTTATTTAGATCTTAGGATCCTTCCCTAGAGCATCATCAAGCCCTTGCCCATTATCTCTCAGTTGTTCCAAGTAAAGTCTCTCTTACCCAAAGGGTTGCCTATGATAGAAAACTCTCTATGGATGATTTATATGAGGTAGTTATGCATATGGAAAATGAAAAATCTATAAGGTGCAATAGCTTTCCATGTGAATTTTACAAAAAAATGTGGGATATTTTTGGAAATGATCTCTATCAAGCCTATCTTTAAAATTTTCATAGACAGTCCTTAGGCAGAAGTATCAATAGAGGGCATTTCAAGTTCATCCATAAATTTGATGACCCTAAATTAATTTTCTATTGGAGGCATACCCTACTTAATTTATCCTACAAAATTATTTCTAAATCATTAGCTTTATGAGTTTGCCACCTCCTACCTTTAAATATTCAACCCAAGTAGATAAGGTTCATTCAATATAGATATATCCTAGATAATGTTATTGTAGTATGGAAAGGCATGGAATGGGCTCATTGTTATAATCAAAAGGCCATGCTTATAAAAATTGACTTCAAAAAATATTATGGTTGTATCAAATGGCCATTTATTCTAACTATAATACAAGTTCTAAGCTTTGGCCCTACCTTCTTGCAATTGATTTGTATGTTCTTTATTGGCATAGACCTTTATCTCTATTAAAGGAGTTATCTAAGAGTAGTTTGGTATTTTTAGATCCATCATACAGGGTTTCCTTCTAGATCCAACTCTTTATGTTCTTGTTACTGAAAGATTTGACTATATTATTGTTAATACCCAATATCAAGGCCTTGTATATGACATTTATTCGTCAATTGAGGATCCTTGAAAATTATTAATGGGAATTTTATGGATGATTCCTTCCTCACTCTAATTGAATATGATGATAATATTACTAATGCCATGTATTTCCTTGATATTTTTTATCTTGCTTCCAGTTCTTCCATCCAATACCATAAAACCCAATGTCATGGGTAATATTTCCTACCCCCACCTCTCTAGATGGATCGATTTACATGGAAATTACTCCAAAATGATGAAATATTTAAGTTTTTGTTCATCCCTTTTGTATTCTAGGCTTCCCCCTCTAAATTTTGGAAATATGTTATGGATAGATTGGAAAAGAAGTTATTATATTAGATCACCAAACCCTTATCTTTGGTTGGTAAAATATAAATTTGTACTAAAGTACTTGCATCTACCCATGTCTATTATTATTCATGTTAGGTGCCTTTAAAGTAGTTAGTTTATAAGCTTGAAAATCTTCTCAAATACATCATTTGGGATAACTCTTCCACTGGTAAAAGTTTTCATAGGTGGCATGGGATTATTGTTTCCTTCCTTATGAGTTATGTGGTTTAGCCTTGATGATGTATCTCATCAAGTCTTGGTTATCTATGTCAAAATGATTATCAGAGCCATTGAAATAAATTAATCTTAGAAGGTGTTCATTTGTAATTGTATTTCTCAAGTCTCCCCTCATGGGTAAGTAGCATGTAAAGGCCTTGGATTTGCTAATATACTCACTTTTTTTGTGCATGTGAAAATTGTGGGGTCCTTTGTGATAAGAAGTATCTGGAAAGCTTGGGAAAAAGTCAAACCTTGGATATAATGAAATGGCTCAAGGTTATAGGATGGTCTGTCAATCAATCAATTCTCCCTATAGTGGTCCCATATCATTAAATTTCATGCAGTCCCTCTTGCTAAGGTACCTTGGATACATTCCTTCAAATTATTTCATAGAAGAATTCATATAGGTCAATATTTATTTTACAAATACACTCACTTTTGGATACCTTGGAATGAATTAAAAGTTAAGTATATTTTTTATATTACCAATATATAACCTTATGAAGATATTTTGGAAGTTATTCGAGTGAAAATACATCACAAAATCATAATCAATTCTCCCTACCATTGGTGGAAAGAGTGGATATGGTATGTTGATATCTCTTTCCATAACTACACTGCTCAAAAAGGCTATCAATGGTTTTTACCACATTTCCCTATGATTGATAATCTTAATGGTTAATGTAGCATTCAATGCACCCTCTTTAATTGGGGGAGACAATTTTAGATAGTGTGGGATGCATGTGTTGAGCCTAAGCTGGCCCACTTTGCCTAATGTTTTCTCCATCAAGGGTTTCTCATTGGTAGGAGTTTAATTCATTTATAGGTATTGTATATCTAATTCCATTTTTATAGGCACCTGGAGAATCTCATGTGCCTTTTATGTTTTTACCCTAAGGTCTAAAGTGCCTAGGTTTGGATACATGATTGTTTTGGCCATATTACCTAGACCCCTTTAGCTAGTTTCACACTCTTTTGAGTGAAAACCCTGAAATAACCCCTCATTTCAACTAAGTTTGGCATGATTTTAAAGTGGAAATTATATTTTGGATATGGAAATAAAGGAATTAAACTTTATTCTCCAATGTTTCTACTGACATTCACTTTTTTATGTATAAGAAGGCTATGGTTATTTATAATGTGCTTTTGTAGATTCATGTGTAAACTAAAAAAGTGGCTATGGATCTAGATTACTTGCAGTAGTTGTTTC
This sequence comes from Torreya grandis, assembly GCA_037957365.1. Classification (NCBI taxonomy): domain Eukaryota; kingdom Viridiplantae; phylum Streptophyta; class Pinopsida; order Cupressales; family Taxaceae; genus Torreya; species Torreya grandis. Next base: position 7,155,298 of record JARHVA010000091.1, read on the forward strand.
ATCACTAGGGTGATGCTCCTTACAATGTTATTCAAGTCCTACTTTCTCCTCTATAACACTCACCACCAAAAGGTGGCAGTGGCCCCCTTGGGGCAATCATCATCACATTCATTTTTCATCGATGTTCTCACAATTACGAGCATTGGTTTTTCATAGAAATTTTTCTCTCCTCCCCCTATCCAGCATGGAGTTTGGGTCTCTCATCCTCCTCTCCCTTTGAAAACTAAGTGGTGGGTCTCCTTAACTCCCATGAACTAGTATAGGTGGAGCCTCTCACTCAAGATTTCATAGCATGGTAGGAAACTACCACCAAATAAAGGATTATCCATTCTCACTTTGGCTATTTCTCCCTACTATAATTTCCAAGATACTAAGGTGCAAGACAAGGTAATATACAAGCCACTAATTTTGGACGGGACCCTGTTGTTGAATGGAAAGATCTTCCATACTTTGGATGGGGTGATCTTCTCGATCACGACCCCTCCTCTATTGGTCTCTTTGATGTTGTTTCTTAAGTGTCTCCTTTTTTTGATGTTCTAGAGATTTTCTAGGCTTGACCTAGTTTTTTATTCTTTGGCTTTTTTTCCTTGTTTGTGTTTCCTAGGTTGGACCTAGCCTTCTCATTTCTAACCCTATTTTTGTGAATAGTATTATAACTTTGATATATTTATATTAATAATATAAGCTCTATTTCATTAAAAAAATGTGAAACCAATAATATATAACATTTGTGAGGGGTAGAAAAAAATCCATTTGAAAATAAAAAATAATTAAATTTCATATTACCTAAGTGAAATAAATGTTGTTTTCTCAAGGATGGTTAAAGGTGTAATCATGATTGGAAAAAAATAAATTAAGAATTATCTTGTTTGGTGGCTCTAGGATTTTTCCAAATGCAAGTAGCATTGGAAAATATCAACTAATTTCAGTTATATTTATGGGCTCTTATGTATATATTACAATCCAATAACCACAAGAGTTCCATTACATTTTATAAGGTTGTTTAACATTCATATAAAATATACATTAAAAAATTAAATTATTTATATAAATATATAAATAAAATAAGAAACCATAATAACATAGTAATTTTTTGGATTAAAAAAATATGATATTTTTTCAATGATTAATAATTTATAATTATAATTATAATTTTATTTAAATCATATCTTATCGAAGAAAATTAGTATCAAATTTAACTCTAAATCATATCACATGCATGTAAGAATAGAGAAGGGAGAATGAGCTCAACTAGGGTTTGAAGCTTTTCCCTTAGATTTTCATATTTTACATGTGGATTGATTCAAACAAGGAACAAAATTGATTGATGGGATATATGATGAACCCTCTAGGGTTTATTTATTCCCCCCCCTAAAAAAAATCCTTTAAAAAAATAGTTTTAGAACATCAACCTCAGTCTCAAAGATAGAGATAAATGCCCCGATGAAGGTGACTAGCAATAAGAAGCTCCAAGATCCAATAATTGGGGTCAAATATCATGCATGCAAGTGGATAAAGATAACCCAAATGCCATGATGGATCTATTATAAATCAAGAATAATATAGTGGTTTTGCATGGTAAAACCCTAATCTATAAATTTATGGGAGAACAACTTTATTCAGAGGAGTTACATGCATGGACCAAAATAAACTAGAAGATGAATGGAGAGTATGATATCAAACAATTTGTTAAAGGGTACTTCATAGGAATATTTTTGAATGATTCAAACATAGACAAAGTGTTTGTAGGAGGGTTATACTTCCTTAGAAACACATGATTATTCATGAAGCAATAACATACAACTTTTAGTCTAACAAAGGAACTCCAAAATATGACACTTATCTAGATTTAAATGTAAACTATGTCACGATAATTTTGGTCCAAGTATGTCTATGAAATGTTTGTTAATATTATTGGTAAACTTGTAGATATATAAAAATCTCGTCATGGTAAAGGCTTATCTAGCTATGCTAGAATATATGTGGATCTAGATCTCAAAAGGACCCTTTCAAAGAACATCACTCTAAAAACATGAGAAATGGAGTGGGTACAAGATTTAGACTATGAGATAATTCCAAATCACTACATAAGTTGTCATGAATACAGGTATCTCATCAAAGAATGTCCTAATCTACAAAAACTCGACACCATAGAATAAGTTCTTAAAATAATAGAAAAATATTTAGAGGGATTCATCAAGCC